>JANAVB010018198.1:4527608-4812608 GCA_029216955.1 Iris pallida
AATTGAGTACGAGGAAACCATTCAAGTAGCCAGGTCACAACCCTTAAACCAAACAAGGACCGGGGTTGTAACCCTTCACCTAAATAGAAATCCGTCTCAACTACTTGTTGGTAAGCAAGAACATAAGGTAAAATAAGTCAATAAACAAAGAGAGGACACAGAACTCCTCCGGGGGCCAGGTTACAACCCTTAAACCAAACAGGGACCGGGGTTGTAACACTTCGCCTGAACAGAACTGGACCCCCGATCGTTATTGTCAAGGCCGGTATAAATAATCATGCTATTGAAGTAAAATAAAACATGACGAGCATGGCATGGGGAGCAATAAGACAATAAACGAAGAGAGGACACAGAACTGCTCCGGGAGCCGGGTTACAACCCTTAAACCAAACAAGGACTGGGGTTGTAACCCTTCGCCTGAACAGGACTGGTCCCCTGATCATTATTGTTAAGGCAAACATAAATAATCATGTCATGCCACAATCATATACATGATCAAGACAACACTAAACTGAGCTAAACTCCATCCAATCAATCATGGCCAAGCAAAGAGTACGGCTTGATACTTTAACTAAGTAGGGTTATCACAGGCCTAGTTACTAGCAAGATGCAATGGGATTATCCTAAAGGCCACAAGTCCTGCAGACCATCCAGGTTATCCAGGTCGAATATCTGTTTATGAAGGATGCAATACGTGACTGTGTGCTGGAGATGTGCCCTACTCGTCGGTAGGCTACAAGTCCACTTGGTGCGCCCAGATAACATGATTGCCTGTAGCTGGGAAATCTCTTCATAACTACTGAATTATTCTAGTTTTTTAGCTTTAGTCAATTGCAGTAGGTATCCCTGACCGTGGTACTCAGGGATCCTATCCTAGACATGATGCAAGACATTACTGGTTTATTGTACAAACACAATCGTCCATGGTGTCCAAGTCATCCATACTTGTCATGTCGGGCAAGCTATCGTAACAGCATATCGTGATATATCATGTCAATTTACCTGTCAATAGTCTGCCATGGCGGGCCACTATCGTGTTCAGAGAATATGTACAAAATCTTTATAGTACAAGCCTTCTATCCAGAGACCCAAGTTATATAAGCATTATGTAACATTATAATATAAGAACAAGAATAATAATAATAATGATGATAAAAGACCAGAGCTATAAAAGGCTATACGGCTAGGAAGAAACTAGGAATATGCGGCTGGGGGAGACGGGGCATATGCGGCTGGAGATGAAGGGTCTCATGCGGCTCGCGGAGAGTAAGGCCTTATGCGGCTGAGGGGGGATTGACTTCATGCAGCCGAGAGGTGCAGAAGTTCATGCGGCTGGATCGTGGAGTCCTATGTGGCCAGGAGAGAAAAAGTCTTATGTGGCTGGGAATTGCCATGCGGCTCAAAGACTTGTCGCATGAAGGTTCATGCGTCAAGTACTCCATGCTGCTGAGAGACTGTGCTTCTTCTCCACTGGTCTGAGAAGAAGAGCCATGAAATCCATAGCTTCAAGGCTCATAAATCCCTCATCCGAAGTCGGAATTCAGACATCCATAGGTCAAAATGGGGCAGAACGAAATTCTCTACAACATGGAACCATCAAAACTGGGAATTAATAATTTTAATTAGATCAAAACCCAAGAAATCCAAAAATACAATAAACTTAGATCTACACAAATTGAGCCATGGAAATTAAAAATGCCAAATACTAAAGTGTGTTAGAATCTCATGGAGAAGAAAATGGAACAATAAAATTTGGGTTCCTCCATGAAGCAAGCTGCACTTTTCTAAGTTCTCTTCCTGGTAGGTGAAGAAGTAATGGTGGAGAAGAAGACGAGTAATGAAGAGAGAGAGAAAGAGTTGGGATAATAAATAGGGATGGTAGTTGTAGGTAAGGGTTTCGGTCCACCTAAAACCAAGCCAAGTCGAACCAGCAACAAGTTGAACCGAACCAAGAAGGAAATGCTAAAATAACATGCAAGAAAATACGCAATACGAGTCAAGAATACGTACACGTATACCAAGATACGTAAAACGAACCACAGGCATTACAACTCTATCCACCTTAAGAGAATTCCGTCCTCAGAATTTAATCAAAAGGCTAGAGATACAGGAACAAACTATACTAATCACAGGCAAGCTATACTAATCAAGCAATCAAGCAATTATTCATGCAAGCAAGGAATCAAAGGTATGTGGCATAAAAAAGATATTATACCTCACGAGTAAAACAAGTCGGGACAACGCGATCGGATATCATCCTCACGCTCCCACGTTGACTCACCCAAAGAGTGATGACCCCAAGCAACTCGGACTAAACTAATAGTCTTGTTCTTGAGTATCTTCTCTCTTCGGTCTAATATAGACACGAGCCTCTCCTCATACGAAAGGTTGGTACCAACAACCAATTACAAATTATCCAGGATATGGCTCGGGTCCGGGATATACCGTCGTAGTTGGGATACATGGAATACGTCATGCACCTCAGTAGCGACGGTGGGAGAGCGAGACGATAGGATATATCACCTACTCGCTCCAGAATGTCGAACAGTCCTATATACCTAGGACTAAGCTTTCCCCGTACGCCGAAACGAATGACGCCACGGTTAGGCGAAATCTTCAGGAATACATGGTCGCCGACAGAAAACTCAAGAGGGCACCGATGAGAATCATCCCAATGATGCTTGTGATCTTGGACAACTCGAAGATGATCTCTGATTCTCCTGATCACTTCAACTGTCTGAATAATCATTTCTAGATCGAGCATCTGCCTCTCTTCAATATCATCCCAGGCTAACGGGGATCGGCACCTCCTACCATACAGTGCCTCGAACGGTGCCATCTGGATACTGACCTGGAAACTGTTGTTGTATGAAAACTGTACAAGGTACAAGAGATTTTCCCATGAACCACCGAAGTAGAGTGTACAAGATCTTAACATATCTTCAAGAGTCTGGATTGTGCATTCTGACTGACCATCTGTCTGCGGATGATAAGCTGAGTTGAACTGGAGGCGAGTTCCCAAACCCTCTTGCAGGCTACGCCAAAAGTACGACGTAAATCTAGAATCTTTGTCTGAAGTGACACTGACTGGTACACCGTACAACCTGACTATCTGCCTGAGATACATCTCTGCTAGCTGAGCCGTCGGCTGACCGACTCTGAACGGAAGAAAGTGAGTCACCTTCGTGAGTCTGTCTATAATAAACCAAATAGCATCTCTGCCAGCCGGGGATCTAGGTAAGCCAGTCACGAAATCCATGGTTATATGCTCCCCCTTCCATTCTGGAATTGGCAAGGGCTGAAGAAGTCTAGCTGGCCTCTAATGTTCAGCTTTAACTTGTTGGCAAACCAAACATCGAGAGACAAATTGGGCTATCTCTCTCTTCATGCCATTCCACTAGAAATGTTGTCGGATATCACGGTACATTTTCGTACCGCTGGAATGAATAGAATATTGAGAACTGTGAGCCTCTGCCATGATCTCCTGTCTAATATTGCCGCTGGGTGCACAAAGACGCCTTCCATGTCTAAGTGTACCGTCTTCATGAATGCATAACTACGGTCTTCGTCCTGTCTCATATTCTGCTCTAAGCCGCTGAAGCTTAGAATTTGCTGACTGTGCCATCCGGATCCTCTCGACTATAGTGGACTGAACTTGCATACTGGCCAACAATGCCATACTGAAAGGAAGAACAACTTCTATACCCATTTTCTGAAGATCTGCTAACACCTCTGGTTGTGCTGTTAGAAAATAAACTCTGGCTCTCCTACTCAATGTATTTGCTACAACATTGGCCTTTTCAGGATGATACTGCAGGTTGACATCATAATCCACAAGAAGCTCCAGCCATCTCCTCTGACGTATGTTAAGAACCTTCTGGATAAAAACATACTTCAGGCTCTTGTGGTCGGTGAAGATCTCCACCCTATCTCCATACAAGTAGTGCCTCCACAACTTAAGCGCAAACACTATCGCTGTCAGCTCCAAGTCATGGTTGGGTAATTTCTCTCATGATCACGTAGTTGACGTGACCCATAAGCTATTACCTTCCTATGCTACATCAGAACATATCCCAAATCTTTGCATGAAGCATCACAATACCCTGAGAATCCCCCGGTTCCATCTGGAAGTGTAAGAATGGGTGCCATTATCAAGCCTCGCTTCAACTTCTTAAAAGAATCCTAGTACTGTGCTGTCAACACAAACTGCACATCCTTGCGGGTCAATTGGGTCAATGGCACTGAAATCCGAGCAAAGTCTGAAACAAATCGCTGGTAGTAGCCGGCCAAACCAAGGAAACTGTAAACTTCTGCAACTATGCGAGGTACTGGCCACGTCTCAATAGCTGTGATCTTCTGGGGATCCACTTCTACTCCTCTTCTTGTAGTGCCCCGTCCCTACATCGTGCCCCATTCTCCGTCAACGGGGTACGCGAGAAAGGAATACTGTCGCTATCAACTCGGTCGGGACCGATAGGTAGGAATCGATCGAATCGATCGAACGGGAACGGTGGAATTAAGATCCATTCCATGTTATGGAATGGCTTCTTCGGAACCAAGTCCCATATTCAGCAGGTAGTACCTCGAGGATTGACTCTGCGGCTGAGTCGGAAGAGACCTCCCGTTGCTCTGTTTTTCACGCCGCTTGCGTTGGTTTTGGCTTTGGTTTTCTGAATGCATTTTCGTAAATGTTTTCGATGGTTTTTATGGCTTACATTTCGAACTCGCATTTCCTATCAAATTTCTTGCCTAATACAGTGTTCTAATCGGTTGCTTGTGCGATTTCAGGTGATCGTGTAGGCGACGTCTAGCGCGACCAACCAGTCTCTCGCCTCAAGTAAAAACTCAAGGTGAGTGGCTGACCTCCTTCGTCTCGACCCTCTATTTCAAAATAAGAGCTCGGGTAATGATATCGAATTTGAATGAATCGCTTGAAGAATACAAGTCCTATGTGCTAGAAGGAAAAAAGATGAGTTGTATAGAAAAGAGAGAGAATTATTTTAGGCCTGCAAAACAACCAAGTAAATGAATCGATTACATAACAAGCCCCAACGGTACCCCAAATATACCTTGTTAACCTATCAAGGTCATTGACAACTTGTCGACAAGGGCGATGGTTTCTTCGAGCGGCAACCCGGGGCCACGGGATCGACTCGACCTAGGAAGAAACAGGTTATAGCCGAGCTGGGTATGAAGCAATCGGTAAGACGAGGATTTGCATCATAGCTCGCTACTTGCGTTGCAAGGGTCCCGTATTACCAGGCTATGTCCAAGATGGCTAGTTAATGCCAATGACCTTCACATCAAATACTTGATATAAATTGTTATCAACTAACAGGGAAGGTGATGGTAAGTTTTATGTCGTACGGCACGCTCTGCCGAGGGAAGTTCTGGTGTAGCTTGCTTGGTTTATGTTTTGTCAACATGCTTCGTATGAAAATGCCTAGGATGGTTAGAAAGATCACGAAAAACAAGTTGTATAAATTTTATCTAAATTCTTGAACCAAATGAGAGCGTGGAAATTAAGTAGCCACTCGCCAGTACATGTTGATTGTACTGATCCTCACTCTCTCTACAGGTGCGATAAATCAGGAGGAGCGTGCCGCGTGAAGGGAGGCTACGCTCGTGTGTTTGAAGCTTCGTTCGTGCGGTCGAAGTTTGGATCCAATCCCTTTTGAAGACTCCGCCGTCGAAGGCCAGAAGACAGATGGAGCGACTTTCCGTCATCCCAGGTGGTTTTTGTAATGCTGGTTGTAATCAAGGGATGAAATGTATGGAATGGCTTTCTCGTCGACATTCATTTTGTAATGGAGTCAGTTTGTAAAAAGCCCACACGGCGTCCTTGTATCGAGTCTGTAAAATGATGTTCATTATCAATAAAGCTTAAGTTTACTTCTCTATAATGTGTGTTCAATTTACTTGTGCATTCTCTTGTTGTTGTGTTCGGATAACCTTATGACTATGCCTTGTGCGAGCACAATTTAGGCTTGTACGGTATCACGCCCGGGGGACGACTATCGATTCTACGGAATCGGGGCATGATACCTCTGGTGATGATATGACCCAAGTACGAAATACGATCGAGCCAGAACTCGCATTTACTGAACTTAGCATACAATTGGTGCTCTCTGAGAATCTGAAGAACCACACGGAGATGCTGCTCATGCTCCGCCTCACTCTTGTTGTATACCAAGATGTCGTCTAGGAACACAATCACGAACTGATCCAAGTAGGGCATGAAGATGCGATTCATGAGGTCTATGAATACAGCTGGCACATTGGTTGCTCCAAATGGCATAACAAGGAACTCCCAATGCCCATATCTAGACCCTAAAGCTGTCTTCGGGATGTCCTGCTCTCTGACTCTGATCTGATGATATCCTAAGCGCAAGTCGATCTTCGAGAATACTGCTACCCCTTGAGTTGATCAAATAAGTCATCTATCCTCTGGAGAGGGTATATGTTCTTGATTGTCACTGAGTTCAAGGTACGATAATCTACACATAATCTGGACGTACCATCCTTCTTTTTCACAAGAAGCATCGGGGCTCCCCAATGTGATCCACTAGCATGAATGAATCCCTTGGTTCTGAGTTCTTCAATATCTTGTATAATATCTCAAGCTCTGACGGCGCCATCCTGTAGACTCTCTCTGAAACTGGGGCTGTCCCGGGAATCAAGTCGATGGTGAACTCAATCTTTCGCTCTAGCGGCATCCCAGGAAGCTCTTCTGGGAAACATCTGGAAACTTTTCGACTATCCGGGGTAACTGTACTGCTGCTACTGCCATCCACAACACTGGAGGAGAAGGTTCAACTTCGCCTCAAGAGCAGAAAAACTCTGGCTCGCCAGGAATGCGAAAAACAATCCTGCCAATGTGGCAGTCTATCCTAGCATACTGGTCCCTCAACCAGTCCATCCCTAAGACCACATCATAATCGGCCATCGGGAACTCTATCAATCTAGCAGGGAACTCTCTACCGCTAACTACGATCCGACACAAGGAAAATACCCTATCTACTCCCACAAGTCCATTACCAGTAAGTATATTGAGCCTCACTGATAATGACTCAGGTTCCAATCCTATCCGTGTCGCGAATCATGCAGACATAAATGAATGCGAGGCACCAGAATCAAATAATACTAAAGCTGGAAAAGTGTTGACGAGAATAGTACCTGCCACTACCGCACCGGTGCTATTCTTTCCTCTCCCATGGTCAAGGCCAGCACTTGACCATGCCCTCTGGGTGCGGGTCCCTTCTGCTGAAAATTCCTCTACCTATAATGGATCAGGGCTTGGGCATACTGCTGCGGTCTCTGCTGCTAGATTGCCTGGGTCTACGTCGACAAAGGCCTCGGGAACGGGTACTACAGCTACTGCTGCTGCTGTACTGGTACTGGTCCTTTAACTGAAGGACTAGAGAAAGCTGATGATGAACTCCCCCTGTTCGGGCAGTTCCCAACCCTGTGGTCTGGGGCACCACAAACCAAGCACAAATCCTGTGCTCTTCGACACTCTGATACCACATACCCCAGCTTCTCGCAGTAAGAATATCCCACTGCGAAAGACTGTTTCTGCTTCTGCTGCTGAGGGTACGTCGGGGTGGAATACTGAACCGACGTCACTGAGGCCGCCTACCTCAGAGCTCCAATGGTCAAAGCCCTGGCTGTCGGGGCTGGTACTGATGACTGTTTCATCTGACTATGGGATCGCTTCTGACCCCCGGTCCTATCCACGATCCTCTAGGAGGTATACTCATGCCTCCTAGCTGCTCTCAACACCGCATCAAAAGTCTGATGCTCAAACTGCTCAACTGCCAATAAGATCTCCAGTTGAAGACCCTGCTGGAACCGCTGGGCTCTATCGAACTTGGTCGCTACCAAGATGGGAGTAAACCGACTGAGTCTCGAAAACTCGGTCGCATATCTGTCGACCGTCCTGCCCATCTTCTTCAGATTGGTGAACCTCGTCTGTAGATCGTTTCGAGCTACAGCATTGAAATACTTGGCCTAGAATCTTTCTCTGAATACTGCCCAAGCAATGGGTGCCAATAATCCAACGGCCTGCACCGCCCACCAGCTGTAGGCAAGATCCAATAACTGCAGGCACACTACGGCCACTTTCTTGGCTTCTGGAGTCCTGGCTGCTCCTAGAATCACCTCTATATCCTGAAGCCAAGCATCAGCAGCGATAGCATCTTCACTGTCGTCGAAGAATAGAGGGTTCAAGCGCTTGAAGCTGTTGGCCGCGCTGTTACCCTGATGACCTCCTCTGGTCAAAGCATTTGCTACCGCCTAGTACAAGGCATCTCCTCGACGATCCTGGGATGCTAATAATGACCTGATGAGACCTACCAAAGTGCCATCATCAGGCTCTACAGGCTGGACGGGCTGAACTGGTGGCTCTACTCCAGTAGGCACGACTCTGGAGGCTACTTCCGAATGCTGGACTTGATCTCCAGGTTGCTGCCGGTCCGCGAAAGGTGCTCCGGCTTGCTGATCGACAGGTCCAGGAATAATGTCGCTGAAGAAGACGACATAGGAAACAATAAGGGAGGACCAGGACAGATCAACGATACAAGCATGTGATCAGGTCAAGAATTTCAGGGATTCAGAGGATACGAACAGAGATCAAGGACGAGCACTGATTGAGACATCTATTCGGTAAACCCTCACATATCTTGATTTACAAGACCTGTATGGGCTACCACTTAAACCATATCACGCCCCAGAACCAAAATATTGGAGAGCGGGGGCATACATAGCCAGCTACGTATATCGAAGTACAATCCACCTCGCTATATGGTCACGACTGTCTAGATACATGAAGGTTTAACTAAAAGCCATCAGTCTCCTATGGTCATAAACAAGCCTATTATCTCAATCTCAAGCAAGTAATAACAGTTACAAGATGTCAAAGCACCAAATATACAATAATAATGTGTCCCATATATTACATATTCGGATGATCATGAAGCTAGTCGTACAAAATGTCAAGACTAGCAAGAGTTTTGGTCATACATGATCAACCTTAGGATTTGTCAATCATGTTACAGCCCGTAGGCAAACAATAAATAAAGGTGCAATATGAGCTAACACGTGCTCGCCGGCTAAACGCCTCAAAAGAATAATTTTACAATAAAGTGGGAGGACAAAAAGAAACCCACTCGTTGCCAGGGTTATGCCTGGTGGGCACCATCTGGCTAAAAGGTAGGTGGATTCTCTGGTGTTGCTCCGATATCTGGCCACACAAAACCAGCTGGGTCAGACCCCAGAAAGAGCAAGTGCCCCAAAGGAGGTTTCACTTAGGAACTAAAACCAGCATACCACAAATGAATGTTAAAGATGATTATAAACGAAATAGATAATAATAAAGATAACAATAGTAAATTAAGTACGAGGAAACTATTCAAGTAGCCAGGTCACAACCCTTAAACCAAACAAGGATCGGGGTTGTAACCCGTCACCTGAATAGAAATCCGTCTCAACTACTTATTGGTAAGCAAGAACATAGGATGAAATAAGTCAATAAACAAAGAGAGGACACAGAACTACTCCGGGGGCCAGTTTACAACCCTTAAACCAAACAAGGACTGGGGTTGTAACCCTTTGCCTGAACAGAACTTGACCCACGATCGTTATTGTTAAGGCCAGTATAAATAATCATGCTATTGAAGTAAAATAAAACATAACGAGCATGGCCTGGGGAGCAATAAGACAATAAACGAAGAGAGGACACATAACTGCTCCGGGAGCCAGGTTACAATCCATAAATCAAAGAAGGACCAGGGATGTAATCCTTCGTCTGAACAGAACTGGTCCCCTGATCATTATTGTTAATACAAGCATAAATAATCATGTCATGCCATAATCTTGTACAGGATCAGGACAACACTAAACTGAGCTAAACTCCATCTAATCAATCACGGCCAAGCAAAGAGTACGGCTTGATACTTTAACTAATTAGGGTTATCACAGGCCTAGTTACTAGCAAGATACAATGAGATTATCCCAATAGCCACAAGCCCTGCAGACCATCCAGGTTATCCGGGTCGAATGTTCGTTTATGAAGGATGCAACACGTGAATGTATGCTGGAGATGTGCCCTACTCGTCGGTAGGCTACAAGTCCACTTGGTGCACCCAGATAACGGGATTACCTGTTGCTGGGAAATCTCTTCATGACTAATGTGGTACTTAGGGATCCCATCCTAGACATGATGTAAGATTTTACTGGTTTATTGTACAAACACAATCGTCCATGGTGTCCAAGTCATCCATACTTGTCATGTCGGGCCTGCTGTCGTAACAGCATGTCGTGATATATCATGTCAATTTACCTGTCAAGAGGGTGCCACGACGGGCCACTGTCGTTGTCACTACTACATTTCTAGTTTGGGGGTATTTTTGTCATTTTTGAATTATTTCAATTGAATATATTTTATTTAGAATTTAAAATGATTTATTTGAATGGAGTAATTTAAATACTAGTTAAATTAATTTTCATATGGTTTTGGTTAGCCTAACCTAGATTGGACCTAACCTAGATTAGTCATAGCTAGCCTAGTTAGCCACATTGAGTTTAGTAGTATTAGTTAAATAGGTTTAAGTCATGTTTAGCTAAGTGGGTGGGTTGCAACTTAACAAGGAAAGAGCCCTAGATTCTAGGCCACTCATTAGCCTTGATTCATTGCTAGCCCCTAGATGCAACCTAAAAACCCTAACCCTAGCTTAAGTGGCCGGCCAAGACCCCCCCTTGCCTATATAATATATTTTAGAAAGTTGTGTCTCTTTCCATTATTCTATCATTTTCCTAAGAACTAGGTGAGCCTCCATTCTATTTTCTTTATAGTTTAATCAATAGAGCTCCATTTTTATTAAGATTTCTTCTATAGTGTTCTAATCACTGTTCTCCTACTGTTTGTAGAGTCACAACTCAGATTTGAAGCAATTTGGAGATTTGGGTGGCTTGGGAGAGCTCCTTTGAAGAGGCTTTTTGTGTTGAAGAACACACATAGGTAAATTCCTATTCATCCATTAAAATTTGGTTTTCTTTGCATAAACGCCAAGCCCTAGGTGTCCATGTGCTGCAGGAATAGAGTTTGCTAAATTTTGTGTCCTATACATGTCCGTATCGGACACGTATCAGTAACCAGCATAGGTGTTTGACAAAATGCCACAAAGGGCATTTCGATCGAGATTTTGAATTGTAAATGAATAGGAATTTAGGTTTTAGTGTCGCCTAAAGGATTCTAGGTGCCTGAGGTATTGCTTGTGTCGTGTCGTGTCGCTTTGGACACATGCACACGCGGAGTGCACCACGCGCGCGCGGGTAGCATTCTCCTGCTACTAGTGTGTTCCTGCTCAGTGCACAGGACACTTGATCGCGAGTGCTTGGACACGCAGGATGGGACAATGTCTGTCATGAAATCCCCATGGCCACATGTCCTTATATTTTGTGTCGGGTGAGATATCCGATCCACACTGGACACATGTTCACGTAGCTTAGCGTTCTATTTTGTGTTCTGTGTTCCTGTGAGTTCTTGGACACTTATGTCCTGTTATTGGACACGATACTACATGTATGACATGTACACATGTTCGACACTAAACACCAACCCTTAACCCATTTGTTAATTGCTATTTAAATGTCGAAATAGGAATATCCAATTTTTTTGATACTGTCAAGTATCAGTGAATGTATATATTGTTTTCTCCTTTTCGAATCACTTTTAAATGCTGTTACCCTATAATTAAGTATGGTTTAGTTGCTATTACATTAGATATCATGTTTAGGTTTGTAAGGGTTCATTGTTTTGTGTTGAATTGATGAATGAGAGTTCAAATTTCGTTGGGATATGCAATATTCATTGATACATATTGAGTTTTGGCATTTGAACCCAATTTTCCAAAACTGAGATCCATTCAGTATTCCTAATGTTCTATTTATGTCATAATCTCAATATCACATTCATTTTCGAATGGGCATTTTGATTTGGGTTGCATTAACTAGTATTGAAGACCACTGTTTGTTTAAATCCTGAGACACAGGGAATGGGAGTTTATTTGATCCATTGAATGATTTTCCTATTTCAGATGTCGGTAAGTAACCTGAGACTTCAATCTCAGTTAAAGGTTACATTGCCATATGTTTCTAGTTTTCACAGAAAACTGAGTTTGCTACATAGGACTTGAATTGGGTTTGTATTAAAATTCCTGAGAATACCATGTTGTAACACCTGAGAATCATGTACACTGTTTCCCTGTCATATGTTCCTGTATTAGGATTTCTGTGGCACACACACACACACAAGTTCCTCACATTTCTATGTATCTTTAACACACTATTTTATGATTTCCTTACACTGTACAGGTAGGCACTGTCACTCACTGTCTTGATTCTAAATCTGAATTTTTGATTTCTCTTCACTATGTACTCACACACATCGTAACACTATCACCCACATTCATATGGTCCTGAACACACACAGGGACTTGGTTCATTATCAATCATGTTCACCACACATGTTTTCCCTCTAGCACACACACACACACACTTTATAATGGATACACACATTGTATGTTTGACACTTGACAGGCACACACACCAGTGTTAGCTTATTGTATTCATATGTCATTGATTTCCCTTGACACTACACTATTTTTCATGTTTTCCTACACACACACACACACATGTCCTGCCAACCCCATATATTTCCTGTCAACTGTACACTACATTCACAAGGTCCTGAACACAGACACACACACATATCATATGTTAACCCCTCTCTATGAAATACATGTATATATTTCTATATATGTAGTGTGCCTATAGCTATATATAGCATGTCTAACCTATGTGAATATGTGTGATGGTAGTGTAAAGTGTAAGGAAATCTCTATATGTGTAGTAGCTAATGTGTTAGGCTTATTTCTATTTGTATAGGTATACATATATATATATATATATATATATATATATATTATATATATATATATATATTATATATATATATATATATTTATATATATATATATATATATATATATATTTATATATATATATTCATAATGTGAATAGTGATATATATATATATATATGTGGTATTGGCCTATGGCGTGTCTGTTAGACTGGTGAGAGCTTAGTTAGACTTGCTTAGTCTTGATTAGGCCTAGAATAGACTAGTTTAGACTTGTTAGACCTAGTTTGACCATAGTTGACCTAGTTTGACTTCTGGGGTTGACTAGAGTTGACCAAGAGTTGACTTTGGCCTAGATTGACCTAGATTCATTTAGAATGCATTGTAGTGCATCTTATTACCATTCTGGACATGTTATGACTTGTGCTGTTCTAAATAGGAGCCAGACACCACTCCTCGGACAGTACTTTCATCTTAGACACTCAGATACCAGGCGAATACATTCTCTGATCATTTCATATCCTGTTTAGAATTATTGTCCTACTTTAAATTACTTTACTTGATACTTTTATGTTGGTCACACGGATTAGTACTATATGGATCCTTTCTTGAGATGTTATCCCCTCAGGAGCATCGGATACTACATGTTCTGTGCGTTTCACTTACATAGTGTATCACTATGCTTCACGGTTCATTGATCACTTGTGACATGTACTCTCATGATCACAGAGTCTTCCTTGAATCACCCATTTATGGGCATTCCCAGAATCACCCATTTATGGGCTTACCATGTATCACCCCTTGTGGGCCATTGTATGAAATCATAACATAACCTGGCTGGATCCTTGTGTATTGATTGGGGGTACGGGGGAGTAGAAGTAGACATGTGAATAATATCCAAGTAGTGTAGTTCCCAGAATCACTCCATAGTATAGTTCCTAGAATCTGCTATGCCATTCACATGTTTATATTGTACTCTGACTCACTAGCCACTGTTAGTTCTCTATTTATAGTAGATATTTCTATTACAGTTCTCTATCTGTTTATATTCTGTACTTTCTTTCAGTTCTTGTATCTTACTTTACTGCATGATTATATTTTCTAACCTGCTATGATCTGTTGAGATGTATTGTGCTCGCTCTTGTCCTGACTAGACCTGTTGAAAATATTACATAGGACGAGGAAGAGGCCTGTGTGGATACCTACTATGGGACAGCTCTAGATGACACCATTAATTCAGATTTCCAGCCGGATCCATTAGCTATAGAGACTGAGGCTCCCTAGTCTAGGTTTTACTATTATTGTCATTTGGGATCTGGATTATATATATTCTTTCATATTCAGTAGTTGATACTTGTATATCTGGATGATTGCTGAAATGATATCTTAGACACTTAGACTCTTCTGATCTTCTGTATTTTATTTAAGTTTATATCTTATCGTACTTCTTCTTTCTTAGTTGTGATTGAGTTTATATTCTGCTATGTCATCCCCATTCGGGGAGTATACACTGTTTAGCATTACATTGTTAGATGTTGTGACCTAGGACAGCGTTCTACCGTCGATACTGCGGCATAGGCTGGACGTACCCACTTCTCGTGCCCTTACTCTAGGGTGCGGGTCGTAACAGTCGTGTTCAGGGAATATGTGCAAAATCTTCATAGTACAAGCCTTCTATCCTGAGACCCAAGTTATATAAGCATTATGTAACATTCTAATATAAGAACAAAAATAATAATAATAATGATGATAAAAGACCAGAGCTATAAAAGGCTATACGGCTAGGAAGAAACTAGGCATATACGGCTGGGGGAGACGGGGCATATGCGGCTGGAGATGAAGGGTCTCATGCGGCTCGCGGGGAGTAAGGCCTTATGCGGCTGAGGGGGTTTGACTTCATGCGGCCGAGAAGTGCAGAAGTTCATGCGGCTGGATCGTAGAGTCTTATGTGGCCAGGAGAGGACAAGTCTTATGCGGTTGGAAATTGCCATGCGGCTCAAAGACTTGCCGCATGAAGTTTTGTACGGTCAAGTACTCCATGCGGCTGAGAGACTGTGCTTCTTCTCCACTGGTCTGAGAAGAAGAGCCATGAAATCCATGGCTTTAAGGCTCATAAATCCCTCATTCGAAGTCGAAATTCAGACATCCATAGGTCAAAATGGGGCAGAACAAAATTCTCTATAATATGGAACCATCAAAACTTAGAATTAACAATTTTAAGTAGATCATAACCCAAGAAATCCAAAAATACAATAAACTTAGATCTACAAAAATTGAGCTAGGGAAATTAGAAATGCCAAATACTAAAGTGTGTTAGAATCTTGTGGAGAAGAAAATGGAACAATAAAATTTGGGTTCCTCCATGAAGCAAGCTGCAGTTGCTTAAGCTCTCTTCCTGGTAGGTGAAGAAGTAATGGTGGAGAAGAAGAAGAGTAATGAAGAGAGAGAAAGAGTTGGGCTAATAAATGGGGATGGTGGTGATAGGTAAGGGTTTCGGTCCACCTAAAACCAAGCCAAGCCGAACCAGCAACAAGTTGAACCGAACCAAGAAGGAAATGCCAAAATAACATTCAAGGAAATACGCAATACGAGTCAAGAATACGTACACATATACCAAGATACGTAATACGAACCACAGGCATTACAGCTAGGTGTTGGACACCCTGTCTCGAGTCCACGTGTCCTCGTGCCTGAGTTATAAACCCATGTTAGAGCCAAAAATTATGCATGTGCACAGCAGGCCAAGATCCATGCGGGCTTGATAACTTCGTGCACACTCAAAAAACTTCATAAAATTTTATGAGCACGTGGGCAGAGGTTGCACCCACGTGTCCACCAAATTTTACCCCTAACCGTGTCGTGTCCATCGAGTTATGGCACTCGAGAGGCAGGACAGTGCACGGAGGATCATGCTACGTCCCCGTGTCTGATTTGGACACGAAAACTGTGCCAAAAAAAACTCAGAAATAGGGTTTTAGAATTCCCTCATAAAGGGCAACAAATATATGAAATTAGTTTTGAGAAACAACTTTTAATTCTATGAGGAATTTCATCAAACACATTGTATAATACACCGACACGCCTCCGATACACATATCAAACGGATACAAAATCCTACCAAACTACATCTACTGGTCTAGGGTACCCAGATGCTTGCTTCTGTGAAGAAAAATCTGTATTTAAATGAGTTTAGAAGCATTTACCTATTGAAAATTGGAATCTCAATACAAAAGCACTCTAAAAGTCTCGACACCTAAAATCAGATGAGAGATGAGAAAAATAGGCTACTTTGAGGAAAGTGGAAAATTATGGTTTGTAAAAGAGGCTTGGTGGCTGCAAGTTATGAATATATAAAGAGGGAAGGCTCTTTGGCCGGACGTATGCTGCTACTAGGGTTAGGGTTAGGGTTTAGGTATGGGCCAAAAACTCCCCTTAAGTTCAATAGAAAGCCTTTTAGCAAAAAGCCCAAAAGCAATATATTAAAAGAACCTAAAATGAATTCAAAAGTTTCCTAATTAGGACTAAAACTTAAAATTCAAATCTAACTTGATAATTAAGTTTCTAAAGTCATGGTTAGTCTCTAATCATGGTTAGCTAAGGTTAAACCAACTACTAATACAAAAGCACCAATTAAAATATTATCAAAAATTCAAAATCACAAAATTACCAAAATACCCCTAGTCTAGAAAAGTGGTAGTGACAGCTTGCTCTTCTGAGTAAAGACTCGTGTGTACCCTATTTCAAAAATAGTAGATTTCAATCTTTAGCTAGAGTTCTCATGCCTGGACTAGTCCTTCATGAGGGAAAATATGCTATATTGCTGTGTTTGTGTGTGCTCTTCTAAACTCTTATATTTTTTGCATTATTACTCTCTAATTATATAGTTGCTTCTAGACTTAGCATAGAGTTAATTTTTTAATTGGTCATTATTGACACAAACTCTATCCACCCCTCTAGAGTTGCCTACACGTTACTTCAATTGGTATCAAAGCACTGTTCTCTTGATAAAGGATTAACATCTTAGAGATGATCTGTAATGCCTGTGGTTCGTATTACGTATTTCTGGAATACGTGTACGTATTTTATTCTTGTATTGCATGATTCCTTGTTTAGCTTGCATCTTGGCTTGGTTATTTCATGGCTTGGTTCGGCTTGGCTCGGTTTTCTTTGGTTCAATATGAACCAATGTAAACCCCCTACCTACCACCACCTTGGTATTTATTAGCCCTCTTTATTCTCTCTTCTCATTTATCATCTTCTTCTTCCTCATTTACTTCCCTATCTACCAGAGAGAGGAGAGAGAGGTCTAGGCAAGTGCAACTTGCTTCATGGAGGAACTCAAATTTTATTACTTCATTCTCTTTCTTACTACTTTCTAAAGCACTTTAGTACTTGGCATTTCTTATTTCCATGGCTGGATTCTTGTAGATCTAAGTTTATTTTATTTTCGGATTTTTTTGGGTTTTGATCTACTTAATCTTGTTATTTCTATGTTTTGAAGGTTCCATGTCGTAGAGAATTTCGTTCTACCCTATTTTGACCTATGGAAGTTCGGATTTGGGCTCCGAATGATGGAGTTGTGGAGCTTAAGAACTTGGCTCTCATGGTGTTCTTCCTCTCAGAAATTTGGAGAAGATGAACTGTGCTTATACTTGACTTGACCGCATGACAACTCATGCGGCAAGTGATTCGGCCGCATGAGACTCTCAGCCGCATAGGCTGGACCTCACTTCCTGGCCGCATGGACTTTTTCCCTTGGCCGCTTATGCGCCCTTATACTCTTTGACCGCATATGCAACTGCCCCCTCCCAGCCGCATGAGCAATCGCATTGACCCAGCCGCATGGGTTTTGCTATTTTGAGCCGCATGGACTTAGGTCCGTCCGAGCCGCATGAAGACCCCCTTTCTAATTTGAGCCGCATGAGGACTTCACCCTGAGCCGCATGAACTCAACACTTGCTCCCAGCCGCATAGGCATTGCTCCCCGCAGCCGCATGAGTACTCTTCCCTTTTGAGCTGTATATGGTTCCCTTCCCCCGCAGCCGCATGGGTTGTTTCTTCTCGAGCCGCATGGATCCTTGCTCTGCAGCCGCATGAACCCATCCCGCCAGCCGCATGGGTTTCCTTTCCTGAGAACCGCATGCGCCCTGGTACCCCTGAAGCCACATGCGCCCCCCTTGCCCTGGACGTATGGGATCTAGTAACCCTGGCCGTATGAGCTCTCTTATTTGAGCCGCATGCGCCCCCTCCTTCCTGGCCGCATATGACTGAGCCGCATGACTTTCTTATGTTCCTGTGTACTATTATTTATCATTATTTGCCCATGTTTTGTATCCTTACGCCTTTTGCCCTGAACTTGATAATCATGAATTCACTTGATATGTTTGGACATGATAATTAAGCATGACATGATAGTGACCCATAGTGGTGCACTCCTGACAAGTAACCTGACATGACCTGATAGTGGCCCATCGTGGCGCACTCCTGACTAGTACACTTGACATGATAACCTGACATGATTTATCTTGGCAGCTGTTACGACGGCTACCTGACATGACATGACCTGTATAATAACATGGACACCGTGGGCGATTGTGCTTGTATAAATAAACCAGTCCTGTCTTGCATCATGTCTAGGGAGGGAGCTCCTGAGTACCACGGTCAGGAGTACCTATTGAAATGGACTAAGGCTAATAACTAGATTAATATATTAGTCATGAAGAGATTTCCCAGTTACAGGCAATCCCGTTACCTGGGCGCGCCTGGGATCTGTAGCCTGCCGTCGAGTAGGGCACATTTCCAGCACACTGACATGTGTTGCACCCTTCAAGCTACTTAAGGGTACATGCATTTCCTGGACGATGTACCCACCTGAATCCAACCCTAATCTTTCGATCTGGGTAACCTGGATGGTCTGCAGGGCTTGTGGCTGTGGAATAATCTCACTGCATCTTGTTAGTAACTAGGACTGTGATAACCCTAGTTAGTTAAAGTATCAAGCCGTAGGTCTTGCTTGGCCGTGAAATGATTGGATGGAGTCTAACCAGTCTAGTCTTGCCCTGATCTTGTTCCAGACTGTTACAAGACCAGCATGCTTGTATTTATTTTCTCGATAAATGGTGAGAAACCAAGCTCCATTCAGACGAAGGATTACAACCCCGGTCCTTGTTTGGTTTACGGGTTGTAACCTGGCTATCTGAATAGTTCCATGGTTATCTCGTCGTATATCATCCTGACATATTTTCCTTATTTCCAGTCTTTACTATTTATTCATATTTCCTGTCTTTTATTATATTAATTGTATTCCTGTGCTGATTGCTGGTTTTAGTTCTTAAGTGAAGCTTCCTTTATGGCACTTGCTCTTTCTGGGGTCTGACCCAGCTGGTTTTGTATGGCCAGATTTCGGAGCAGCTCCAGAGGATCTACCGACCTTCCAGCCAGATGGTGGCCACTAGATGGAACCCTGGCAACGAGTGGGTTTATTTTTGATCTCCCACTTTATTGTAAAAATATTCTTCTGAGGCGTTTAGCCGATGAGCACCTGTTTAGCTCGATTGCACTTTTACTTACTGTCTGCCTACGGGCTGTAACATGATTGACAGATCCTAGGGTTGATCATGTATGACTAAACTCTTGCTAGTCCTGACATTTTGTAACGACTAGCTTCATGATCAGCTGAATATGTAATGTTTGGGACGCCTTACTATTGTATATTTAATGATCATACATCTTGTAACTTTTACTTACTTGCTTGTGATTGAGACAATAGGCTTGTTTATGACCTTAAGAGACTGCTGGCTTGTAGATAAACCCTCATGTATCCTAGACAGCCGTGACCGTATAGCGAGATGGATTCCATTTCATATACGTAGCTGGCTATGTCTGCCCCCCCCCCGCTCTCCAGTATTCTGGTTCTGGGGCGTGACATGGTTTAAGTGGTAGCCCATGCAGGTCTTGTAAATCAAGATATGTGAGGGTTTACCGAATAGATGTCTCAATCAGTATTCGTCCTTGATCTCTGCTCGTATCTTCTAAATCCCTGGATTCTTATCCTGATCACCAGCTTACATCGTTGGTCTGTCCTGGTCCTTCCTTATTGTTTCCTATGTCGTCTTCTTCAGCGGCATAGTACCTGACCCGGCCGATCAGCAAGGCGGAGCACCTCCCGCGGACCAGCAACAACCTGGAGATCAAGCCCAGCACTCCGGAGTAGCCTCCAGAGTCGAGCCAATTGGGGAAGAGCCACCAGTTCAGCCAGTTCAACCTGTAGAGCCTGATGATGGCACTTTAGTAGGACTCGTCAGGACCTTGAAAGCTTCCCAAGATCGTCGAGGAGACGCCTTGCAACAGGCAGTGGCAGATGCTTTGACCAGAGGCGGTCATCCAGGGAACAGCGCGGCCAACAGCTTCAAGCGCTTGAACCCTCCCTTCTTCGACGGTAGTGAAGATGCTATCGCAGCAGATGCTTGGCTCCAGGACACGGAGGTGGTTCTAGAAGCAGCCAAGACCCCAGAGAACGATAAGGTGGCCGTGGTGCGCCTGCAGTTGTTAGATCTTGCCCGCAGCTGGTGGGCGGCGCAGGCCGTTGGATTAGTGGCACCCATTGCTTGGACGGTATTCAGAGAGAGATTCCAGACCAAGTATTTCGATGCCGTGGCTCGGTACGATCTACAGACGAGGTTCACCAATCTGAAGCAAGGAGGCAGAACGGTCGACGGATATGCGGCCAAGTTTTCGAGACTTAGTCGGTTTGCTCCCACCTTGGTGGCAACCGAGTATGATAGAGCCCAGCAATTCCAGCAGGGACATCACCTAGAGATTTTGTTGGCAGTTGAGCAGTTTGAGCATCAGACTTTTGATGCAGTCTTGAGAGCAGCCCGGAGGCATGAGTATACCTCCCAGCGGATCGTGGATAGGACCGGGGGTCGGAAGAGATCCCACGGCCAGATGAATCAGTCTTCAGCACCAGCCCCGGCAGCTAGGGCCTTGACTATTGGAGCTCCGAGGCGAGCGGCCTCAGTGACGTCGGTCCAACATTCCATCCCGACGTACCCTCAGCAGCAGCAGCAACAGAAGCAGAAGCAGTCTTCCGCAGTGGGATGCTCTTATTGTGGGAAGCCAGGCCATATAATGGCAGAGTGTAGTAGGGCGCAGGGATTGTGCCTGGCTTGTGGAGCACCAGACCATAGGATTGGATCCTGCCCGAATAGGGATGGTTCATCATCGTCCAACCTTTCCAGCTCTTCGGTGAGAGGACCAGCACCGGTCCAGCAGCAGCAGTACCCATTGCCGAGGCCCTTGCCGCCTCAGTCCCAGATGTTCCAGCAGCTGAACCCCCAGCAGCATGCACAAGCCTAAGCTTTGAGCCAGAATAGGCAGCGAGGGTTTCAGCAGAGGGGACCAGCACCCCGAGGGCACGGTCAGGCTATGGTGATGACTGCTGAGGAAGGATTGGCACCAGGTGAGGTAGTGGCAGGTACTATTCTCGTCAACTCCTTTCCAGCTTCAGCTTTATTTGATTCTGGTGCATCGCATTCATTTATGTCTGCACGATTCGCGACACGGGTAGGATTGGAGCCCGAGTCATTATCAGTAAGGCTTAATATACTTACTGGTAACGGACTTGTGGGAGTAGATAGAGTGTTTTCCTCGTGTCGGATCGTAGTTAGCAGTAGAGAGTTCCCCGCTAGATTGATAGAGTTCCCGATGGCCGATTATGATGTGGTCTTAGGGATGGATTGATTGAGGAACCAGTATGCTAGAATAGACTGCCATGTTGGTAGGGTTGTTTTTAGCATTCCAGGCGAGCCGGAGTTTTCCTTTTCTCGAGGCAAGGTTGAGCCTTCTCCTCCAGCATTGCGAATGGCAGTAGCAGCAGTTCAGTTGCCCAAGATAGTGGATGAGTTCCCAGATGTTTTCCCAGAAGAGCTTCCAGGTATGACACCAGAGCGGGAGATCGAGTTCACCATAGACTTGATTCCCGGAACAGCCCCAGTGTCAGAAAGAGTCTATCGGATGGCGCCGTCAGAATTGGAGATATTGTACAAGATGATTGAAGAACTTCGAACCAAGGGATTCATTCGTGCTAGTGGATCGCCTTGGGGAGCCCCGATGCTTCTTGTGAAAAAGAAGGATGGTACGTCCAGGTTATGTGTTGATTATCGTACCTTGAACTCAGTAACAATCAAGAACAGATACCCTCTTCCGAGGATAGATGACTTGTTTGATCAACTCAAGGGGGCTTCAGTATTCTTGAAGATTGATTTGCGCTCAGGTTATCATCAGATCAGAGTCAGAGAGCAGGACATCCCGAAGACAACTTTTAGATCAAGATACGGGCATTGGGAGTTCCTTGTTATGCCTTTTGGAGCGACCAATGCGCCGGCAGTATTCATGGACCTCATGAATCGCATCTTCATGCCCTACTTGGATCAGTTTATGATTGTGTTCTTGGACGACATCCTGGTCTACAGCAAGAGTGAGGTTGAGCATGAGCAGCATCTTCGTATGGTTCTTCAGATTCTCAGGGAGCACCAGTTATATGCCAAATTTAGTAAATGCGAGTTCTGGCTCGATCGCATTTCGTACTTGGGTCATATCATCACTAGAGGAGGAGTAGAAGTGGATCCTCAGAAGATTGTGGCTATTGAGTCATGGCCAGTGTCCAGCACAGTTGTAGAAGTTCGTAGTTTTCTTGGATTGGCCGGCTACTACCGGCGGTTTGTTTCAGATTTTGCTCGGATATCAGCACCATTGACGCAGTTGACCCGCAAGGATGCACAGTTTGCTTGGACAATAGAGTGCCAGGATTCTTTTGAGAAGTTAAAGCGAGGCCTGATAACGGCACCTATTCTTACCCTTCCTGATGGAACCGGAGGATTCTCAGTGTATTGTGATGCTTCGGGTAGAGGATTAGGATGTGTTCTGATGCAGCATGGGAAGGTAATAGCTTATGCGTCACGACAACTTCGTGATCATGAGAGAAATTACCCAACCCATGACTTGGAGCTGGCAGCAGTAGTATTTGTACTTAAGTTGTGGAGGCACTATTTGTACGGAGATAGAGTGAAGATTTTCACCGACCACAAGAGCCTGAAGTATGTTTTCACCCAGAAGGATCTTAACATGCGTCAGAGGAGATGGCTAGAGCTACTTGTGGATTATGATGTCAACCTGCAGTATCATCCCGGGAAGGCCAATGTTATTGCGGATGCATTGAGTAGGAGAGCCGAAGTTTATTTTCTAACAGCGCAACCAGAGCTGTTAGCAGATCTTCAGAAGATGGGTATAGAAGTTGTTTTCCCTTCCAGTGTGGCATTGATAGCCAGTATGCAAGTTCAGTCTACTATAGTCGAGAGGATCCGGACGGCGCAGTCAGCAGATGCCAAGCTTTAGCGACTCAGAGCAGAGTGTGAGGCAGGACGAAGACCCGAGTTATGCATTCATGAGGATGGTACACTTAGGCATGGTAAGCGTCTTTGTGTACCCAGCGGAGATATCCGACAGGAAATCATGGCAGAGGCGCACAGTTCTCAGTATTCCATCCACCCTGGCAGTACGAAGATGTACCGTGATATCCGTCAGCACTTTTGGTGGAATGGCATGAAGCGGGAGATAGCTCGGTTTGTCTCTCGGTGTTTGGTTTGCCAACAAGTTAAGGCCGAACATCAGAGACCAGCTGGACTTCTTCAGCCCTTGCCGATTCCAGAATGGAAGTGGGAGCATGTGACCATGGATTTTGTGACTGGATTACCTAGATCCCCAGCTGGTAGAGATGCTATCTGGGTTATAGTTGATCGGCTCACGAAGGTGGCTCACTTTCTTCCATTCAGAGTTGGTCAGTCGACGGCTCAGTTAGCAGAGATGTACCTCAGGCAGATTGTCAGGTTGTACGGTGTGCCAATCAGTATCACCTCGGACCGAGATTCAAGATTTACGTCGCACTTTTGGCGTAGCTTGCAAGAGAGTTTGGGGACTCATCTCCAGTTCAGTTCAGCATATCACCCACAGACAGATGGCCAGTCAGAGCGCACGATCCAGACTCTTAAAGACATGTTGCGGTCCTGTACACTTGACTTCGGTGGTTCGTGGGAAGATCACTTGTACCTGGTAGAATTCTCGTACAACAACAGTTTCCAGGCCAGTATCCAGATGGCACCGTTCGAGGCACTATATGGTAGGAAGTACAGATCTCCGTTAGCTTAGGATAATGTCGGAGAGAGACAGATGCTCTGTCCAGAAATGATTGCCCAGACAATTGAAGTGGTCAGGCGAGTCAGAGATCATCTTCGAGTTGTCCAAGATCGCCAGCGCCATTGGGCCGATTCTCATCGGCGCCCTCTAGAGTTTTCGGTCGGCGATCATGTATTCCTGAGGATTTCGCCTAACCGTGGCGTCATTCATTTCGACGTACGGGAAAAGCTTAGTCCTAGGTATATAGGACCGTTTGACATTCTGGAGCGAGTAGGAGATGTATCCTATCGTCTCGCTCTTCCGCCGTCGCTAAGCGAGGTGTATGACGTGTTCCATGTATCCCAATTACGACGGTATATCCCAGACCCGAGCCACATCCTGGATCATTCGGAATTGGTTGTTGGTACCAACCTTTCATATGAGGAGAGGCCCGTGTCTATATTGGACCAGAGAGAGATGATCCTCAAGAACAAGACTATCAAGTTAGTTCGAGTTGCTTGGGGTCACCACTCTTTGGGTGAGTCAACGTGGGAGCGTGAGGATGATATCTGATCGCGATATCCCGATTTGTTCGACTCGTGAGGTATAATGTCCTTCTTATGCCTCATGTCTTCGATTCCTTGCTTGCATGATTGATTGCTTAATTGATTGACTAGTATAGCTTGCCTATGATTAGTATAGCTTGTTATTACTCCTCTAGCCTCTTGATTAAATTTCGAGGACGGAATTCTTTTAAGGTGGGTAGAGTTGTAATGCCTGTGGTTCGTATTACGTATTTCTGGAATACGTGTACGTATTTTATTCTTGTATTGCATGATTCCTTGTTTAGCTTGCATCTTGGCTTGGTTATTTCTTGGCTTGGTTCGGCTTGGCTCGGTTTTCTTTGGTTCAATATGAACCAATATAAACCCCCTACCTACCACCACCTTGGTATTTATTAGCCCTCTTTATTCTCTCTCCTCATTTATCATCTTCTTCTTCCTCATTTACTTTCCTATCTACTAGAGAGAGGAGAGAGAGGTCTAGGCAAGTGCAACTTGCTTCATGGAGGAACTCAAATTTTATTACTTCATTCTCTTCCTCACTACTTTCTAAAGCACTTTAGTACTTGGCATTTCTTATTTCCATGGCTAGATTCTTGTAGATCTAAGTTTATTTTATTTTCGGATTTTTTTGGGTTTTGATCTACTTAATCTTGTTATTTCTATGTTTTGATGGTTCCATGTCGTAGAGAATTTCGTTCTACCCCATTTTGACCTATGGAAGTTCGGATTTGGGCTCCGAATGATGGAGTTGTGGAGCTTGAGAACTTGGCTCTCATGGTGTTCTTTCTCTCAGAAATTTAGAGAAGATGAACTGTGCTTAGACTTGACTTGACCGCATGACAACTCATGCGGCAAGTGATTCGGCCGCATGAGACTCTCAGCCGCATAGGCTGGATCTCACTTTCTGGCCGCATGGACTTTTCCCCTTGGCCGCTTATGCGCCCTTATACTCTTTGACCGCATATGCAACTGCCCCCTCCCAGCCGCATGAGCAATCGCATTGACCCAGCCGTATGGGTTTTGCTATTTTGAGCCGCATGGACTTAGGTCCGTCCGAGCCGCATGAAGACCCCCTTTCTAATTTGAGCCGCATGAGGACTTCACCCTGAGCCGCATGAACTCAACACTTGCTCCCAGCCGCATAGGCATTGCTCCCTGCAGCCGCATGAGTACTTTTTCCTTTTGAGCTGTATATGGTTCCCTTCCCCCGCAGTCGCATGGGTTGCTTCTTCTCGAGCCGCATGGATCCTTGCTCTGCAGCCGCATGAACCCATCCCGCCAGCCGCATGGGTTTCCTTTCCTGAGAACCGCATGCGCCCTGGGCCCCCTGAAGCCACATGCGCCCCCCTTGCCCTGGCCGCATGGGATCTAGTAACCCTGGCCGCATGAGCTCTCTTATTTGAGCCGCATGCGCCCCCTCCTTCCTGGCCGCATATGACTGAGCCGCATAACTTTCTCATGTTCCTGTGTACTATTATTTATCATTATTTGCCCATGTTTTGTAACTCCTTTATTAGGTATTTTACGCCCATTTTATATCCTTACACCTTTTGCCCTGAACTTGATAATCATGAATTTACTTGATATGTTTGGACATGATAATTGAGCATGACATGATAGTGACCCGTAGTGGTGCACTCCTGACAAGTAACCTGACATGACCTGATAGTGGCCCGTCGTGGCGCACTCCTGACTAGTACACTTGACATGATAACCTGACATGATTTATCTTAGCAGCTGTTGCGACGGCTACCTGACATGACATGACCTGTATAATAACATGGACACCGTGGGCGATTGTGCTTGTATAAATAAACCAGTCCTGTCTTGCATCATGTCTAGGGAGGGAGCTCCTGAGTACCACGGTCAGGAGTACCTATTGAAATGGACTAAGGCTAATAACTAGATTAATATATTAGTCATGAAGAGATTTCCCAATTACAGGCAATCCTGTTACCTGGGCGCGCCTGGGATCTGTAGCCTGTCGTCGAGTAGGGCACATTTCCAGCACACTGACATGTGTTGCACCCTTCAAGCTACTTAAGGGTACATGCGTTTCCTGGACGATGTACCCACCTGAATCCAACCCTAATCTTTCGACCTGGGTAACCTGGATGGTCTGCAGGGCTTATGGCTGTGGAATAATCTCACTGCATCTTGTTAGTAACTAGGACTGTGATAACCCTAGTTAGTTAAAGTATCAAGCCGTAGGTCTTGCTTGGCCGTGAAATGATTGGATGGAGTCTAACCAGTCTAGTCTTGCCCTGATCTTGTTCCAGACTGTTACATGACCAGCATGCTTGTATTTATTTTTTCGATAAATGGTGAGAAACCAAGCTCCATTCAGACGAAGGGTTACAACCCCGGTCCTTGTTTGGTTTACGGGTTATAACCTGGCTATCTGAATAGTTCCATGGTTATCTCATCGTATATCATCCTGACATGTTTTCCTTATTTCCAGTCTTTACCATTTATTCATATTTCCTGTCTTTTATTATATTAATTATATTTCTGTGCTGATTGCTGGTTTTAGTTCTTAAGTGAAGCTTCCTTTGTGGCACTTGCTCTTTCTGGGGTCTGACCCAGCTGGTTTTGTATTGCCAGATTTCGGAGCAGCTCCAGAGGATCTACCGACCTTCCAGCCAGATGGTGGCCACTAGATGGAACCCTGGCAACGAGTGGGTTTATTTTTGATCTCCCACTTTATTGTAAAAATATTCTTCTGAGGCGTTTAGCCGATGAGCACCTGTTTAGCTCGATTGCACTTTTACTTACTGTCTGTCTACGGGCTGTAACATGATTGACAGATCCTAGGGTTGATCATGTATGACTAAACTCTTGCTAGTCCTGACATTTTGTAACGACTAGCTTCATGATCAGCTGAATATGTAATGTTTGGGACGCCTTACTATTGTATATTTAATGATCATACATCTTGTAACTTTTACTTACTTGCTTGTGATTGAGACAATAGGCTTGTTCATGACCTTAAGAGACTGCTGGCTTGTAGATAAACCCTCATGTATCCTAGACAGCCGTGACCGTATAGCGAGATGGATTCCATTTCATATAAGTAGCTGGCTATGTCTGCCCCCCCCCCGCTCTCCAGTATTCTGGTTCTGGGGCGTGACATGGTCCATGGCAACCATACAACCTATCTTTAACTACTATGGTGAAGGACAGTCCACTAATAGGCCACCCCTATTTGATAGAACTAACTACACCTACTGGAAGACATGAATGAGTTTCTATCTAAAATCTCTCGACTTTGACTTATGGACCATAGTCATAGATGGTTATAAGAAGCTTGCTAGAATTATTGTTGAGGGGAATCTCATAGAGAAATCCTACGACAAATATACTAATCAAGAAAAAAAACAGGCTAGTCTAGATGCTAGGGCTATTAATGCTCTCTTCTGTGCTATAGACATGACTGAATCCAATAGGGTATCTACGTATTCCACTTCCTACGAAGTATGGAAGCTTCTACAAGTGACTCACGAAGGAATCACTCAAGTCAAGTAATCAAAAATTAGTCGGCTAACATAGAAGTACGAAGCATTAAAGATGAAGCCCAATGAGACGATCAAATAAATGATCACTAGATTCCTCGACATCGTCAACCCTCTTTCTTTCCTCGGTAAGGGCTACTCTAGCCATGAGAAGATACGCAAGGTACTAAAGGGACTAACGAATAACTAGAACCCCAAAGACACGGCAATCATTGAAGGTAATGATCGCACCACCATGTCTCTGGAAACTCTGATAGGCAAACTAATGACGTATGAGCTCCACCTTAAGGGCTTTGAAGAAATGGCTCCAAAGGAAAAAGAAATCGCTCTAAGAGCACATCACCGAAAGGCTTCTCCAGAAGAAACAGTCAACGATGACTCAGATGGTAATGATCAAGAAGTTTCTATATTTCAATCGAAGAAAGAAGGAACAACACAAAGACGACGATGAAGAGCCTATCTGTTTCGGCGGTAAGAAGACGGAGCATGTCAAGAAAGACTGCCTTGCAGCAAAAAAAAAGCCAATATGAAAGATCATACAAGATGCCATCCTCTCGAAAGTATGCCAACACAAGCATCTGGCATGAAAGCGAAGCCAGTGACTCAGAAAAAGAAGGGGACACCCTCCAAGATACTACAAACGTCTACCTAATGGCAACGTCCGACAATGTAACAAATGATCCACTTGATGACTTTACTTTTGATGAACTTGGAGATGATTTTAGTGACTTACTTGAAGATCACAAAAAGTTACTTAGCAAGTACAAACATGCAAAAGATAAGATCAAGACTCACAAAGTTGAGATTCACTATCATGCTTGCTTGATAATGTTAGAGACACATCTCCCACTGATAACACTGAGAAATTATCCAAGCTTAAATTAAGCTTACACGATGCTGAATCTTGTATTGAGAAACAAATACATGATCTTACCGTACTCAACAAAGAGAAAAGAAGTATAATACTGCAGCTGTAAGAATTAGTGCTTTGACTGGCAAATATGATGAGATGTATACTGCCTCTAAAAGATTAGAGATCAGGTTGGGCAAACAGGTAGTACAACCTATGACTCAGTCTAACACAAGACACTTGACACATCAGAAAGTCACACACGAAAGATCATCTAGAAAGGAAGCAAGCAAAGCTAAAGCTTCATGTAACCATGCTTTCTATTACAAGTATCTACACACATTATATCACTCTACTACAGATTCTCGTACTACTGTATATTGTACTAATGTCTATGCTTCTTGTCATTATTGTAGTATGGAAGAACACATTTCTAGTCAATGTCAGACTAGGAAACTTGTTGATATGAACTTGTGCAAATGGGTTCCAAATGCTAACCAATGTGGATCCAAGTTTATTTGGATACCAAAGTCTTCGCCTCTTTATGCAGGTGAAGCTTCTTATATCAAATAGAACCATAGAATACGTTGGTGATTGCAAAGCTACACAGGTCATCTTCTAAGCAACTGTACCAACAAAAATGTGGTCAATAGAAGCACTTTGGTAACATGCTAAACGATTCTTTCTAAATGTCTAAGTTTCTAGAATCTTGTATGTTATTATTTAATAGCTTGCTACTAACTCTCATTTGATATCCTATAGTTGTTTTATCTCTTCAATTGTGATTTTGAGAGAATTTGTTTATTGGTATCTTTGGATATTTATTTATAAGCCATATCTTTTGTGCATTATCTTGATCTACTTATTAGTGCACACTTATATTATATCTCTATAATACACTATAAAAACTCTTTGAAAAATAGTTGTTCATTCTTTGGGTATTTACTTTTCTAATATTTAGGGATTCTAGATTTCGATGATGTCTGATGATACTACATATATTCCTTTAGATCTAAGTTCATAAAAGTATAGATTATTTTGGGTACAAAACGAAAGGGTCATTCTGTCAACAAGGCGTAAAAGCCTAAACGACACGGTGCCTAATGTCTTCGGACTACCGCTAGCTGGGAACCGGCCCCTACAGCTAACCCAAAATGGATCACAGTCAACCTGATTTAGAGAATTAACAAATTGATAACTGATATGATCTAATACGATACATTAAGTTCAAGATAGGACATCGTCTACGATCTAATACAACGTATCAAGTTCAAGACAGTTGTCGTCAACAAAGCTTCTATATTGAAAATATATTTGTTCTTATTCTATAATTTTTCAATTTATTGAGGATAGGTAAATGTACGTTGAGTCGCACTAAGTCATCTCAACTCCTAGACATACTTATCTAAGCTCCACAATCCAAAACAAAACAATCCATGAATCAAACCAAACCACCATAGCCCATTTAGAACTTCTGGTCTGAGGCAGACAGAGTTCGGGCCGAACTCTGCCTAAGGTAGAACTCGTGTCGAACTCTGTCCGCTAAAAATTAGCAACCTAATTTTTAGAAACACCCTGCTACGAGCTGTTCAACGTTTAAATTTTTGAATATTTGGGATATAATTTTGTCTGAACTCTGCCTCCCCTGACTAGTATAAATAGTGCTTGATTTCTCTCATTTCAAAACATCTTTCACTCTCAATCTTCTAAGCCTTATACATTCTAAGTCATACTTTTCCAATCTACTAGCCACAAAACTTCCTAAGTCCCAAGGTACTCAGTGCGATTCAGCTAAAAGTTTTGTACAAGAGTTGAAGAGAAGTCACTTGGAAAATTCTAAGTTTCGCCTCTACGAAGTTTCAAGAAGTTGGCCTACTCTTCTGAGTAAAGGCACGTGTGTACCCTATTTAACTAATAGTGGATTTCAAACCTGACCTAGTATTGTCAGGCCTAGACTAGTCCACCACGAGGAAAACCAGGTAATATCGCTGCGTTTGTGTGTGCTCTTCTAAACACTTATATTTTTTGCATTATTACTCTTTGATTATATAGTTGCTTCTGGACTTAGCATAGGGTTAATTTTTTAATTGGTCATTATTGACACAAACTCTATTCACCCCTCTAGAGTTGCCTACTCGTTACTTCACCTTTCTTTCTATAGGGTAGGGTTGTTTAATCCCTAAATTTTGCAGACCGACCTTCTGCTTGAAAGCTTCGAACTGATTGCACAGAAGCTTTACTGCCTCAATAGTGTCCCCTGATGCTTGGGGAGCGATAGACTGACTCGATGTATTACAAGGTGGGGCTGATATGGTAGCGTTGTGTGGAGACTGTACCCTCAGACTAGTATCAGTAAAGACAGATGCTACTATGTGTTCTTGGTTTGGAATCGAATTTGTAACTGGCGGAATAGTGTGTTGTGTCATTATCACAGCATGCATACTTGCCATTATTTCAGCCATGTTCTTCAAGTTGGCCTCTAAAGCGGCGATCCTCTACTCCTGACTGTTGAAGCTAGATGCATCTTATTCTTCGTTAGTGACATAGGCAGTCACTTCTTTGGCTACCGAAGAAGAGCTGGTAGAAAAGATGGTCCGTTCAGAGCCTTCACTATCAGAATCAAAGTCATGCAAAGAAACACCCCTAAGATAAAGAGTGGGTAGATTCCCCTGATCTGAATTAGGAAGATTCTTTTGACTGATTATTTCTTAGTCGGAAGGAAAATTCTTTTGACCGATTGTCTCTCGGCTTCTTGATCTGGTATTTTGGTAGACTCTTTCTCCGGAGTCATGGATCCGATCAAGGTATTGTTGACTAGGGTTGCGGGCTGCATTATGTCTTGGACATTTTCTATCCCAGTGCTTTGAGATGTCATGTTGACTGAAGCATACAATAGTTTATCTTCGTCCACCATTACAAGTTTAGGAGTCCGAGTGTAGTTCAAACGGTCGAAGACAAACCGTTAGTTGACTGGCAGCAATATTTGATCACTACTTCGTGGTGGTGATTACAGTGATGTTTCTGATATAGAGTTACAAATAGACGAGACGGTCTTACGATCTTCTATTTTTTGTACAAGAAGTTTGCGGAGATCTGTTACAGTAACAGGATAAGGAGAAGTCGAAGGTACATATTCCTTAATGATGTTAGGAACATGATTCTGGTACTTGAGGTGCCCTGTAACCTGTGTATACAGAAAAGTACTGACTTTATTGGCATAGGTGAAAGAATTCTTGATTTGAGGAACTCTTTATGTGTACAACTTGGCAGGTGGCACAGATTATTCTTGATGTGTGCTTGATATTGTTCTGTGCTGGTTAAGGTAGATGCATGTCTAGGTTTGTGCCACCTGACTGTCTGTCTGAGGCACCCTTAATTTATCTTACTTTTTTCTTGAAATATACAGGGTAGGAAGATCACAGCTCTAGCTTGATTGGCGCTGACAATGAGGAGTGGGCAGGATGCCCGGTTGTTTTGTGCCACCTGTTCCAGCGTGTTTGGCGCAGCATAGTTGAGCAGTAGAAAATGGACCTCGAGCATAGTCTACTTTACTGGCATTGATTTGATTATGAAGTAGACCTTCTACTCAGGAGAGTTCTTGCATTGACTGGTACGGAGGCACAATCAGATGCATTTTCCAACGAGTCTAGGACTGGAAATGATAAGGAGAGGCCATAGGGTGCTTTCCTTTATTCAGTGGTGATTAACTTCTCTACCAAATTTAGAACTAGAGAGGAAGAGGGATTGGCCATGCGACGTTGTCCCCTGATTGGCACCTGGCAGTGATTGGCGAACCCTCTACCGAGTTTAGAACTGGGAAGGAAGAGGGAGTGGCCATGCGGCACTATCCCTTATTTGGCGCTAGGACAGTGGTTTGAATACTCTCTACCAATTTCAGAATTGGTGAGGAAAAGGAAGTAGCTACAGAACTTTTCTCCAAGCTTGGCGCAGGAGTCATGATTGCTGCACTGGAGGACTTCGGAGTCCAGACAACGTGCACCCTATTCTTGGCAGCAACAATAATGCGCTTGGCACCCCCTGTGCCTATCAAGGCTTCGTAGGCAGTTTGGTCGACATGTACGACCAAAGTGTTCTACGTTGTGCCGACCGATGCAACATCACATTGAGTTGTCACTTTCTCGTCGGAGAAGAAAGTCGTCCCCAACAGGGTCATCATTTTGTTTGCAAAAACAAAAATTTGATTACATGCTAATAAAAGAGTACAAGAGTACAATTAATTTCTAGAAAAGTACAACTATAGGAATCTGATTAGAAGACGATCACTTTATCCCTTTGACAATACAATATCGAAGAAGATATCCTTTGGAGAGTGCTGCAGCAAGTGCTCAGGAGATTATGATCATTCATGATCCTTTGAAAGTGATTTGGAACTCTATTTATAGAGTTTAGAGATAGTTGTTAAGTAGTTATCCTGGTTGGCGCACAATTGGCACGCCATTCATCCCTTGGCGCGAACAATTGGTTTAACTGTTTGGACGTGTGGCATGCTGAGATTGATATTTACTTGGTCATCGATAGTGTCACAGACACGTTCGTTGAAATTAGTGGCGTGTGTGCCACGTCATCTAACTGCTTCAGGATGATTTGATCCGGTAGCGCCAACTGCTAGGTAGCGCTAGGCGCTACTTGCTATTTGTGACTTTCTTAATAGTGTGGTCTTATTGATTACCTCGTGCCAATTGCAGATGGCATGAGACAGCTGTTGGTCATTTATGACGAATCTGCCACGTCTGAAAAAATATTCTCGAGCGCCACGCACTCAGGATTCGAACTAATTTCTTGACTGACGTGCTGTCAGTCATGATGATAACTGTTTAGCTTCTCCGAGAAGATGGCCAAGTGGCAAGCAGCGCCATTTGATGACCAGTGCCTATTGATATCCTGCACCATCTGATGTCTATCACTACTTGATTTAATTGCTAGCACTATTTATGAGTAGTGCCTGATGCTGATTGTACTTTTTAGGCTTCTACAGGATGTTCGCAGGGAAATGACAAGTTTTGGGGCATTATTGATCGATGACCAAGTCTGCTCATTTCATCGATATTAAAGTATCCTGGAGCGTTGATCGTTTGGAACAGATTTACATAGATGAGATTGTTCGACTACATAGAGTACCGACCACGATCATTACTGAAAGAGACGAGCGATTCTTGTCGTATTTTGGACGACATTCAAGCTGCAATAGGAACCAAGCTGAATTTTAGTACCATATACCATCCCTAAACTGATGGTCAGACAGAAAGGATGAACTAGATATTAGAAGATATGTTGTGTCTATGTGTGATAGTTTGAAGACTAGTTGGGACACGCATTACCGCTAGCAGAGTTTGCATATAACAATAATTATCAATCAGGAATCTAGATGCTCCATATGAAGCACTCTACGGGAGGAAGTGTCGATCTTCAATATATTAGGATGAAGTCGGAGAGAGCCAGGTGCTCAAGCCGAAACTGGTGGAATAAGCCATTGAGAAGGTCCGTATAATTGGAGACAGACTCAGTATTGCACAATCGATAGAAGACTTATACAGACACTCGTCGATAACCGGTAGAATTCCTGGTCGAGGACCATGTTTTTCTAAAGATAACGTCGATGTAGGGTATTATGTGATTCGGAGTAAAGGGCAAACTGAGTCCAAGAATTGTAGGTCCTTTCGAGACCTTGAGAGAGTGGCGACTGTTACTTATCGGATTATGCTACCCCATGTCCTGGCTAAAATTCACAATATTTTCCATGTCTCTCAACTTTGGAAGAACGTGCATAATCCAAGTCATGTGGTAGGCTTCGATCAGCTAGAGCTATGTGCTGACTTGTCATACTCAGAAGAACCCGTGCAAAACTTGGATCATAAGGAAAAGGTCTTTCGGAACTGGTCGATGTCCTTGGTTCATGTACTATGGCATAAATATTCAGCTGATGAGTCGACATGGGAGTTAGAGTCAGAAATGAGGGAGAAAAACCCTTCGTTGTTCGTCAACTAGAGGTCAGACCCTCGTTCTTATGTTTTGGGACAAAATTTTTTTTATTGGTATATTATGTAGTGTCCTGCTTCCGTTGGGGTAGTGCACAATATATTAGGCTCGTGGCCAGTCGAACTTGGTTAGGAACATAGATGGCTAATCTAACTCAACGACGAGTTTGTATATAAAAACCTTTTGGCATCAATAAAATCGATTTGGACGAATGATATGAGAACCGTTCCAACAAATGCATCTGCTTCTATTGGAATAAGTCCTAGATGCAGCGGATCTTGTCTTGGCAAGTGAGCTCTATATAAGAGTCCCTCATGACCAGTATGTTGTTGTTTTTCTTGGGTTTTTTGATGTCTCTGCTGCTTGGTTTTGATGAGTTTGCTTTAGTATCGATTTCCACATGCGTCTTTGAGAATTTCGAGATGAAGGATTCTAATATGATGTTCGCACATTTCTAGGAGTTTGTGTAATTGACGTTTGATCGCTGTGAAATGATCTCCTACTCTTGGCGTATTTTTTACTTTGTGGGTGGTTCGACCCCTTTTTTTCTACTCTCTTCCATCAACAAATTCTTATTGTTCAAACATTCAAAACGACGATGCAAGGTTAAATATATGGTGTGCCATTAAGATAAAAAAACATGGGATAATTGTAACGTAGCTAGTATAAATTAGGTATACAACTTAACTTGACCGCTTTGTATCGAGGCGAGCAGTTTTGGTTCAAAATAGTAAAAACAGTTGGAAGGAATGAACATTAAAATATCGAATTATGGCATGGTGCCTCAGAGTAACCGCGGGTCGCCAAATCAGAACCTACAGAATCGAGAAAAAGAACGAACTGATGCTTATGGGTTATACTTCTTAATTTTATTGTGTCATGCTGTAACACCCAGTTTTCCAGATGAGGGTAATTTTGAACTTTTGTAATTATAATTATTTATTTATTGATATTTATATCACATTATGATTTTTGGTTATTTTTAATCATTTTAATACTATTTAAAAACCATGACTTGTGACTTTGATGTGCTGCTAGTGAAACCCTAGAGACTGTCTGACCTAGAGCCTAACCATGTGATTGGAATATTTATTTATCATTTTTTAGCCTAGGGGTAATTTGGTCATTTTGACTTATTGGAATTATTTGATTAATTATTGGATTGATGGTTGTTAATTTTAACTTTTACTTGTTGTGACTTAAGAGACTAACCTAGAAGTTGACTCTAGCTATGGTGACTTGAATAGCATGGTGGGACCCTAGTCTAACTTAAGTCAACCCAAGTTAAGTCATTTAGAATCAAGTTTCATATAGGAGAGTAAATTATTAGGTTCATGGACTTTTGACTTAAGGAGTTATTCCATTTACCGTTGAAACTTGGCCCAAGCCCATTAGTCTTAACCCTAACCCTAATTTTTTCCCCTTCATAACCAGCCACATAGGGATCCCAACCCTATATAATATCTCTTCCTTTGGTTCTTTCCTCTTTGTATTGAATCAACACTTGGAAAAGGAAAGGTGTTGCCATTCTTCCCCAATCCCTAACTTTTCCATCTTAATTTCTTTTTGACTCTAGTTTCTTGCATTAGAGTCTAATACTCCTCTATTTTCTGATTATGGAGAGAAATCTCAGCTTTTGAACAATTTGGGGATTTGAGCTAGCAAGGAGGATCACTCTATTTTGGGGATTTTCTTGCCATTAACACACTATTGGTAAACCCTCTAAATTGTATTTTTATTCTAATTTCTTTGCATCCTAGCCTAGATCTAGGTGTCCCCAAGCTGTCCCTCAAATTTGGTTAGAAATCGTGTCCATTTGGTGTCCGTATCAGACACGTATCAATGTGTATGTGCTAGTGTTTGTTAGAATGCCACATAGAAAAGAATTTGTTAATTTTTAAAATCTAATTGAACAGATATGTAGGTTATTATGTGTATAACAATATTCGTGAGGACTGAGTCAAATTTTAGGGGATTTTTGTGTACAAAATGGACACCTACACACGCGCATAGACCTCGTACGGCTCCCTTGCTGCTCGGGGTCGACGCAGGACACGACACGACACCACATGCCATGAAACTTGGTGGACACGTGGGCCTAGTGACTGACACGACACCCAAAATTTTTTACGAGTCCTCGTCGATTGTGCGCAATGATATCGAGGCTGTACTGGAATTGCACTGACAGTGCACAGCCGAACTTTGCTCACTGACACGGACTTCGTGTCTCTCATAGACACGTTGAGGACACATTTCAGGGTGACACGAACCTAACCCTATATCCCCTCTACACGTGTGCACGAGCTCGACAAACTTCGAGCTCTGTGTCGAGTCCACGATGACTCGAAAAGCGTGCACGATGACTAGGGATTGTTGTTTTCTGACACTATTCGATTTTGGGTTTAGACACCTCGTGTCCAGATTCTAGGAATAGTTGGTATCCCATTGGACATGTGGGACATGTCCCCATGTCTGTACACACTTGACACTCACACGCACTTGCACATCACTTGACCACAGCTCACACATATCATACACACCTGTTATTTTGAATACTATTGTTTATATACTGTTTGACACTTCGTAGATACACGACACGACCTTGACACATCCTAGTGGGACACACATGCACCCTGGCACTTGGTCGACATGATGATACACCTGCACAATCTAATTTCTGAACACTTTGAGTCATAGGGGGCTCAACACATGTGCTCGAGACCCCCTAGGCACAGTTCCTGACACTGGGTTTATACCCTCTGTTGACACTATTTTGACACCCATTTGGACACGTCTAGGGACACTTATTTGACACTGATATGACCCATAGACTCGTGTGTACACACACACAGCCACACTTGTTGTTCACATCTTGACACTTGTCGCACATACACAGACCCCCTTTCTACATGTTGCTATGTATATATATATATATGTATGTATTGTATATGTATGTATGCCGTATCAGAGTTGAGGGAGAGGGGGCAACTAGGTTGAATTGTTAGTATCCTAGATAGTAACCAGTGTTGGGAATTAGCAGTTGTGAGTGAGAGGGGTTTTAAGAGGGATGAGGAAGTTGGCCTTGCCTTACCAAATGCAGCATCTGCATTTTGCAGTAGCAGTAGGAGTTTTAGCATTTTGCAGTAGCAGTAGGAGCTTTAGCAGCAGGCAGAGAGCAAGCAACTGCCTTGCTTAAAGGCAGGTAGCAGCCAAGAAGCCTATTTGGCTTGGAATTGGCTTGGTTAGTTTAGTATTCATATATATATGTATGTGTGTATATTAGCAGTTAGCTTCTCTAGGGAGCATAAAGTATCAGTAGTTTGAATGTGTGTTAAGGGTTCAGTTTTCCTAAGTTAATATAGATATTGTCTATGTATATATTTGATATATATTAGGATGGGGTTCCAGTTTTATTAGTTTGGGTTTGAGTTATCTCAGTTTTCTAATATATGGGAGTGGTTATTAGTTAGACATCTGAGATCTGTGTGAGAGATTAAGGTTCAGTTATCTGTTTATATATGTGAGTTATTGATACATATGTGACATCCAGTTTTCCAGATGAGGATTATTTTGAAATTTTGTAATTAATATTATTATTATTGATATTTATTTCATATTGTGATTTTTGGTAATTTTTAATCATTTTTAAACTATTTAAAAACTATTTTAAGTCATTTTGATGTGCTGCTAGTGAAACCCGGAAGACTGTCTGACCTAGAGCCTAACCATGTCATTAGAGATATTTAATTATCATTTTTAGCCTAGGGGTAATTTGGTCATTTTGACTTATTTGAATTATTTGATTATTTATTGGATTGGTGATTCCTAGTTTGGGCTTTGACTTATAGAGACTTGTAGACTAGCCTAGAAGCTAACCCTAGCCATGGTGACCCTAGTCTAACTTAGGTTAACCTACTTTTAGTCATTAGAAACTAATTTTGGAATAGAAGGATTAAGTTTAGAGTAAACTAGTCATGACTTATGGTTTTATGAAATGGCTTATGACTTCATGACTTAAATGATCATGACTTAAGCCCATAGCCCATTAGAATAAACCCTAACCCTAATTTTTCACTTTATGACCAGCCACTAGGGCTCCCCCTTCCCTATAAATAATCTCTTCCTTGTTTTTGCCTCTTTTATTAATTTTCAAAGTTTTGAAGAAAGAGGTAAAGAGCCATCTTCCCCAATCCATAACTTTCTCATTTCAAGTCCTTTTTGGCTCAAATCTTTTGCATTAGGTTCTAATCAATCTCTACTTGATGATCATGGAGAGAAAGCTCAGGTTTAAATCAATTTGGAGATCTTGGCTAGCAAGGAGATTTTTCCCTTTTTGAAGCTTTTTATTGAAAGCTCAACCAAAAGGTAAACCTTCACAATCACCATTAAATTTTGATTTCTTTGCATGAGTGCATAGCCCTAGGAGTCCCCTAGCTGCTAGCATAGGTTTGGTGTCGAGTCGTATCAATTTTGTGTTCGTATCGGATACGTATCAGTTTGTACTGATGTGTGCTTGTTAAAATGCCACAAAGGTTTTGAAATTGATGTTTTTGAAAAGTGTTTGAAGAGATTTGTTGTCTTATATATATATTGTTTTCATGATAGATTGAGCATGAATCTGTGTCCTTGTCATGTCCAAATCCGTGTTGGACACGCTGTGAACTGGCTCGGTTCAGTGCCCTGCTGCTCGGGGTTGACACAGGACACGACACGGTGACTCAGGTCATAATTTTTGATGGACACAGGGGCCTAATGACTGACACCATGCACGTAAAATTTGAGACATTTTTATCGAATGGTTTGAGAGAAAATCGACCTGTACTGGTCATACGCAGGGACTATATGTGCACAGAAATGCGTCTGATACGCGTGTCGTATCATGCGTATATGTATCCGCCGTATCTCGGGTTGTGTCGCGTGTATAGGCCTATATGTGGGATACACGTGGACACGAGCACGAGACGTGTCATACCTCGTGTCGTGTCTACGAGAGCGTGGACTCGCTGTATGAGACAGTACAGTCTGTGCGTATGTTTGTGTGTTTTCAAGCGCTTGGACGCCTCGTGTCCTATTTTCTGGGCACGAATGCATCCCTATGACACGTACACAAGTGACACACTATTTACCACCCTTTTAATTGATAATTTACTTAATTTCGATATCCAATTTTTGTATTCCCCCTATTTCGATATTGAACAGTAACTTCATAAATTCAGAGTTTATATTGAATGTTTTAATCCAGTTAAATGTTCATTTACACAGTTTTATGTGTTTTTTTACTGGGGATTACATGTTTGCATGATAGGTTTTCAATGTGAGTTTTAGATGGGAATGGTTTGAATAGTAAAAATGGTTTTGGGGGCTTGGTAATTGAGTGTTCACTGTAATTTATTCAGTCCCATTTAACTTTGTTTCAGTCCCAAATATTGGTCATTCCCTGTTTTGCTCATTCTTTCCATTGTTAGCAAGTCCTCCACTATTCAGTACACATCACTGCTTCAGAGTACACATTAAATTTCCTGAGAAACCTGTTAGTGTTAACTGTTAATGCATTTTCCTGAGAATTCCCTGTCACGCTATACACGCATATTACTCTACACATTCCTGAGATTTCCATATTCCTGTACAGCCCTACATTGCAAATACATACCCACACACACATGTTTGACACTGCAATCATTGCACTTCAACACACATTGCCTGTATTTGCCTGAACGTTTACTTGGATGTCTGCAAACATCTATTTTTTACTGCAATTAAGCTGCCCTGTATATTAATATGTGACCTACAACACTGCCCAACTTATCTGTACACTTGACATCACACTTGTTGTACACATTGAACCTGAATATTTAACCCATGTAGACTGAACACTCCCTGTTTACATGAACCAGTCCACTTGGACATATAATTCAGTCCCCCCTTGTTTATCAGTCCAGATTTTAATTGATAACAGTCCATATTACTCTATACTGTTCATTCGAGCCTTGATTAGCTCTGTCATTTTCTCAACCTTATGTTAATCTTCATAAGTTTGTTCAGACATGACTTTTGTTCTGTCCATGCCCATATGTATGGTCCTATACACACACAGGACACTCATAACACTGTTAAACTATTGAACCCTGAAAACATGCCCACACACATACGTGTACTTTTCTAAAAACTGAAATGAATTGGTTGTACTACACACTCATGCACATTATTTTCCTGTTAACTTGAGAACAACTGAACACACATCCTATCCACATGTGTCACACTTTCCCCACTGAAAATCTGAGAACACATGTATATGCGATGTTAGACACACAACTCTAACCCTTTTACCCATTGTTGCCCTGTCATTCACTCACACATTCCTGTCACAACCTGAGACACTAAGCCACCTACACACACAATGGTACATGGCTTGTTCCCTAAATATGAACACTATACTAAGCAATGTTTGTAACACATACACCTAAACCTGAGATTGCCAACTAGTTTGGACACTCATCTATACACACATCCTTGAACTATCATTTTGCCAATCCTGAGAGCACATGCACACCCTCTCTCATTCTCTCTACATATCCATGTACCCATGTATGCCTAGTTTATAGCTCTTTGTATACAACACTTACCCAAGCTCACCTTGCCACTCTATGTTGCCTAATTACATGTACACTAATGTTGGCACTACACTAATCACCCCTACATGCCACGTAAAACCCTAACACTATATGCTATATATATGTATATATACATGATGTTAATATATATTATGTGCTATATGAGTAGATGATATGGATACTATGTGAATGAAAATGTGTATGTGCATATTAGCCTATGTTCACCTATATACATTTTATTTGCATATTGCCTTGTATGTTAGGCAATAGCCTATGTGAGCCTACATGTATGCATTTATGTAAACTAGTATGTAGGTACCTATGTATGTATGTATCTAAGCATGTATGTAAATATATATATTGTATATAAAATGTGTGATGCTTGTGGCTTATGATGTTGCTTGGTTGTATGCTAGTCTAGGCTTGGTTAGGCCTAGTGAGACTAGACTGGACTAGGATTGACCTAGTTGACTAGTGTAACTAACTATGGTTGACCCAATTTTGACTTAGACCTAGTTTGACCTAGACAGTTGACCAGGTTTGACTTAGAGTTGACTTTGACCTAGATTGACCTAGAAATTATGTAGATTGCATCATAAATTTCATTTATCTTATTTTAAACATATTATAACACATATTACTCTATTTAGGGTATTGTGACTCCGGTGCAGGCATCTGATATTACACTACTCTTTTCAGAGTAGCAGGCAAGTACATTCTCTGATAGTTCTCTCATTTATTTGTCAATTACTGTACTTCAGTTCTAGTTAGCTGTATGTGATTCTCTGTTACAACACGTATGGATATTCTAGATTCATGTATGCAACACACATACCATATTGTCTGGCCTCTATTACTGGTATCATCATGTCTGGCTTCTATTACTGGAATCACCTACTGGAATCATCCTGAAATCACTTCCTGGTATCATCATGTTGGCTGGACTCATCTTGATTTTTGTATCGTATTCTGTAATCACTTGTACTTGCTGGGAGGGGAAATACTTGAGTAAGACATGTAGACATACCTCAAATCTGGAATCTCCCTACTGGAATCTATTGGAAGCATAGCCATCTCTTGCCTGATCAGTGAGAGATGTGCCTGATACCTACAACTGTTTACATGTCGATCTCAGTATTTTAAAACACACTGTTAGAGTATAGGCTGGACTCACCCTGGAATCATTGATCACTATGACTGGAATCGTCTCGTACTGGATTCATCTTGTATTAGATTCGTCTTGTACTAGACTTATATTGGAGTTACACTTGTCTACATTTACTGTCTGGACTTATACCATGTTACTCTAGTTCAGCTAGTTTCTATTTTACAGTCTTTATTGCCATGATTCTTCTCTTGTTTAGTTACTTTACTTTCCTTGTACCTTATCTGTCTCTCTACACCATTACCTGAATATAAAATGCCATGTTCAATCAATACAACTGTCTATAACTGTTTATAGTTCTCTGTCATTTACTTGGGTTTTCTTGATGAGTTGTACTCATTCCTGTCCTGACTGGACCTGTTAAAAATTTTACAGATGATTGCCCTGAGGACACATGCCCTACATATTATGGACCAGGAGATGGCTTAGCTACCTATGGCCCCGACACTTAGGAGTGATCGGGAGATTAGCTAGTTATCTTGTTTTAGCTTTCATGCTTTAGAACTTGAGTTGTAAATAAGTTGAGATATGTAGTTTGAGATTGTCTGAGATTATAGTATTTAGTAGTTGGTTTTATTGCTGTTATTTAGTCTTAGTTATAATCTTATGTGTTATCATATCGTTCTTAGACTGTGACTGAGATTACATTATATCTATACTTGTCCTCCGTTCGGAGTTGATATTTTGACAAGTATATTATATAATTGCATGATTTGTTGGTTAGATAGTGACCTAGAACAGCATTCTACCACCGACTCTACGGCGCAGGATGGGCGTTGTTACGTGCTCGTACCCTCACAGTGGGTGCGGGTCATGACACATTTTTAGTGGTGGCCCATGCAGGTCGAGAGTCGCATTAGTGCGATATCGTGGTAGTACGGCGACTTAGTTGTACTGCTGTGAGCCTGCGATAGGAATGAGCGATAGGCTTCAACGTAGAGGTACTCAATCACAGTTAGGACTACTTCAGAAGATTTCTGGGATGACCCTTGAGAATCTTATTATAAACCATGTTGAAATTCGACTCCGACAGTTTCTGTCTACTTCCTCGTTCATCGTTGAATTTGATTATTGGTATTTATTATTGACTTGATTTTCTACCAAGATAATATTATGGGCTAGGTTACCTCAGTCATGGAATCTAGAGTCTTCTACAGCCATATTAGCTGGTTGGGCGATGAGATAGAGTCTGATTTTGGATGTATTTTTCCGGTGTGGGAATTTAAAGTTTTTGCAGCCAAGCTAGCGGCAATGCAAAAATTTTAAATACCATGATTCTAGAGGTATGTGCATTAGTTGTGAACTCTATGGATTATCGTGGCCATACTTACTCGTGTGACGAGGATTCTGGTAACATGGTTCTGGATAGATGGGTATGATTATTAGATTGCAGAATAGATACCATATAGATGGTTCCCTAGTATAATTGAGTGGAATATCAGGATGGATATTACTTGAGTGTCATGGATTAGATAAAGGGAGTAAGGCCACCTGTAGCGTAGCACCGTGCCCCGCACAATAAGAGGGATACACCCCAGAGGGGCAGGGCTTTCGTGCTGACAGTCGAGTAGACCGACGCTACGGGTGACAGGTTAACAGGTCTATCCTTCCTGTTCTTCTTTCCATCTTGTTGTGTAATTCCATTAGTATCTGCCAGGATTTTACTTGTGATTGCTAGATAGTGTAGCTACCCTGTTCGAGACCGTGGAATCACGACCAGTAAGATTTTGCTTGCATGATTATCTCTTGACCTTGATTGTTTGGACTTGACCTAGAAAGGGTGCGATCATCTTAATTTCGAGGAAGAAATTTTTCTAAGGGGGGTATGATTTAACACCCAGTTTTCCAGATGAGGGTAATTTTGAAATTTTGTAATTATTATATTATTGATATTTAGTTCACATTGTGATTTTTGGTAATTTTTAATCATTTTTAAACTATTTAAAAATTATTTTAAGTAATTTTGATGTGCTGCTAGTGAAACCCACGAGACTGTCTGACCTAGAGCCTAACCATGTCATTAGGGATATTTAATTATCATTTTTAGCCTAGGGGTAATTTGGCCATTTTGACTTATTTGAATTATTTGATTATTTATTGGATTGGTGATTCCTAGTTTGGGCTTTGACTTATAGAGACTTGTAGACTAGCCTAGAAGCTAACCTTAGCCATGGTGACCCTAGTCTAACTTAGGTTAACCTACTTTTAGTCATTAGAAACTAATTTTGGAATAGAAGGATTAAGTTTAGAGTAAACTAGTCATGACTTATGGTTTTATGAAATGGCATATGACTTCATGACTTAAATGATCATAACTTAAGCCCATAGCCCATTAGACTAAACCCTAACCCTAATTTTTCACATTATGACCAGCCACTTGGGTTCCCCCTTCCCTATAAATAATCTCTTCCTTGTTCTTGCCTCTTTTATTAATTTTCCAAGTTTTAAGGAAAGATGTAAAGAGCCATCTTCCCCAATCCATAACTTTCTCATTTCAAGTCCTTTTTGGCTCAAATCTTTTGCATTAGGTTCTAATCAATCTCTACTTGATGATCATGGAGAGAAATCTCATGTTTAAATCAATTGGGAGATCTTGGCTAGCAAGGAGATTTTCTCCTTTTTGAAGCTTTTCATTGAAAGCTCAACCAATAGGTAAACACTCACAATCACCATTAAATTTGATTTCTTTGCATGAGTGCATAGCCCTAGGAGTTCCCTAGCTGCTAGCATAGGTTTGGTGTCGAGTCGTGTCAATTTTCTTTCCGTATCGGACACGTATCAGTTTGTACTCCTGTGTGTTTGTTAAAATGCCACAAAGGTTTTAAAATTGATATTTTTGAAAAGTGTTTGAAGAGATTTGTTGTCTTATATATATATATATATATTTATTTTTTTTGTCTTATATATATATATATATATATATATATATATATTGATTTCATGATAGACTGAGCATGAATCTGTGTCCTTGTCGTGTCCAAATCCGTGTTGGACACGCTGTGCAATAGCTCGGTTCAGTGCCCTCACTACAAGAAAATTGATTTTTTCCAACGTCTTATAAACGTCGGGAAAAAGGTCAAAACATTGGCATTGGTATTCCCAACATTTTTTCAATGTTTTCGACAAACGTCATTGTTGCCATAGATGGAAATTTACGACGTTTTAAATAAACGTCAGTACAGTAAAGACGACATTTGCAACAACGCTTAATAAACGTCAAAAATTGCGCAATAATGGGTAATAATTTTCCAACGTTTTAATAAAAAACATCAAAATCTAAACCTCTTTTCCAACCTTTTGCAAAAATGTTGAGATTTGTTTTTCCAATCTTTTCCCAATAATTTTTCAACATTTTAACATAAACGTAGGTATAGGTAAAACCATTTAAAATAAATTTGAGTATATTTGCCATGCACTTGTATTCACTCGGCTTCCTATTGAGTAATTAAAACATACTTCAATTAACATTATACATTCGAGAATAAATAATTTACAAAATAAACTTTTATTGATCAAAATACAACATTTGAGTGTACAACCGAGTTTAACAAAATAAAACAAGCCAAAAAATACAACATTTTACTATAGTGTCGAGTTTGCAACTGGTAGGTTATGAACTTGTCTCTTATAGCATGAACTTCTACACATCAAATATTTTTGACTCGAACAGTCCAAACCTGTTCATGTATATGAAGATTTTAGTTTTAGAAACACACGAAGATGTTAATACATGTGGGAAAAGTGGAATACCTTTACCGTTAATACAAGATCTTCACCTTTACTGGTCCATCTTTGGCAGATGAGATTATATCTGCAATAATAATTAAAACTTAGACACTGATCATAAATACTGAAATAATATTGAAACTTAGACATTGATCCTTCATTCCATCTTTGGCATATGAGATATCTGCCATTTCTTTTCCAATGGAAAAAGGAGCTACATATTTATGAAGACTTGTACCAGCATCATTCATAAAGCTCCTTATAACGAGCACAGATATTGCTAGTGCACTTCAAACCATTAAATTATGAGATGCATTGTAGTTTTATAACAAGGACTTGGTCTGAAATTACTTCAAAACTTTGAAGACTTTGGGGTAGTGAAAGACAGTGAGCATATATACAAGTATACATTACACATACCACATCTGTTAAATCATTAATAAAGAAATATCTTCTAAAGATTTTTGAAGGTTCATCCATTAAATTTATTAAGGTAACATCAGAACCATTCCAGTACCTGGGTTGCTTCGCCAGAAATAACAACAATTATTTATCCTATATACATCAATACTATTATAAAGTTGTCCACTTCGTAAAGGATATCCATGTTGTACCTATATCCCAAAATTTTGTAAAAATACCATATCCCGAATCCGTATCGTATTTCTATATGAAATCGTATCCATGTCTATGCGACCTAGATGCTAGAGTATACAAGATAACCTCTGTAAATGTGTGTATTTATTATTTTATATTGGGACTTGCAGTGCCAATCTGAGGTCATTTGGCAATGGCAACTCCCAAGACAGGAAAACAGTTGCATGAGATGTGCCAACTAAAACATCCTCATAAGGTGCTGCTCTAGCTCCGACTCCTTTCTGAATAATGCTGATTCCATCCATTAGTGTAGCTTCCATCTTGTATCTTAAAAGTTTGAACATAGAACACCCGTGCCTCTAAATGGCCATCTTGCACTTTGTGACTATAAACTCTAGGGTACCACATATTTACAGCATTATAAGATAGAAACTCAAAGTATAGTGCCTAGGTGTATACATCAAATCCCATACAGTGATCACAATCTGGTATGCTATAGAATTAATGGTTCTAGATCAGACAGGATCCAAACTCTATACACATGGAGTCAACTAGTTTAAGTTTAGTATTTAAAAAAAACACACCCAACACCAAGGTCAGAGATGTAAACATAATAGAAGTATGACAACAAACTATTTGTCCATGCAAATAAAAACTAACCTTCAACTTCCATATCTACAACCCCACAAAATAGCACTGCTCTCTTCTTGTGGACGCACAGAGAAAACCCAGCACGTGGCCCAGGAGGCATTCTAGTTTTCTTTCTCTGTGCAAACATTTCCATGTAAAGAATAAGATTTTGTTATGATAAAAAAATGAAGCAACACAACAGTCAAATAATTGATCAATAGTAAATTACATCTTGAAAACAAAGATAAGAGAAGCCATAGTTAAGCCTGGACTATGGTGGTACAGTTGCGACGTATCTTCTCCATGCTGGAGATGTGTCTTTAAGAAAATTGACAACATATCGCTGAACTTCGAACTATTTGAAGATTCGAACTATAAAATTATCTATTTTTGCCCACTTGAGAAAATGATAGGGCTTACTTAGAGATCCTAAAAGTTTCAATAGGCAACATTTCCTTGTATAACCACTTATTTAATAAGTTTCAGTAGACAACATTTCCTTATGTCACCTCTAAAATGACTCCAGGCACTTATCTCAGTAGGTAAAGTAGAGAGACTATATCTGAAAATTGGAATCCTATGCTTCTCAATCTTTCTCCATTCGTCCAACTCGGACTACTATCACTTCATTGAACCTTCAAAATCAATCTCCACCAACTAGTCAAGATCGACAATTGAACATCAGTTGAAGTAGTATTCAAAGATGTCGTTACAAAGACCACTTGGGATATATTGGAACAAGAGTGTTCCTTTTTCTGTGTAGATAGCAGAGCTTTGGGCGTGTGGGTATGTTGGGACATGAGTGTTTGGTGGGTGTAACTTAGCTAGGGATTGGATCCACATACTTATAGAGGGTCTGTGCAGAGGAATGTCATATGTGCAACCTGTGTGTGCAAGCCCCTGCGTGTGCATGTATGTTTGTGTTTGGTGTGAACATTGTGAATAACTAATAAAGTCATTACAAAGACGACTTGGGATGTCCAGGAAATACGACAATACAAACCTGTCTCCTCCTTTCATCAAGTTTAACACTACCATCAATTCTGCAAACACCCACACCTTTCTCACTGAAGTAGTATTCAATGATGTCCAATACTCTAGTCAATTGTAAGAAAATTATAACCTAAAAATTTATCCAAATTTGGTTGTTTATACAAAGAACAACCTTTTAAATAAAATAGAAAAAATGCACCTTGTGCTTCTGCTCAAGTAGCAAAGTCACTAGTCGATCTAGCAACTGAAATTTGCCACATTGTTCAACTAGTTGTTTAATTGGAGGATAAAGACCTACAGAGTAACAAGTAATATAAATATTCACCCAGCAATATAACTGGTGATATATAAGTCAGGTAGTGAGAAGAAGACAAACTTGTGACGTCATATGCAGACTCTAGGAGATCAGGATGGTTACAGTTCTTCTTGAGCTGCATACCAAATTATTCAGCTGTCTTCTCATGCCAGATCGCACGAAGCCTGTTTTGTAATATATATTTAACCACAAAACGCACAATAGAAGTCAACAAAACATAATATAACAATACTAGCACAAGAACACCAACCACACTAGTTGTACTAGTACTTACAACACATATTTATCTTCCTCTTTACAAAAAAATATACAATTTAGAAAATTGCCTTATTAGTCGGATATAAGTTCTTACCCAAGATGCTCTCTCTTTTAAATGGTTCTCAAGTAATGTATTGACAAAATGCTCATGAAAAATCTTCTGATGAGGTGTCATATTAGCATATAAAATGATCTCTTTCTTCTTTGAAGGATTATGCTCAACGTATTCCTTCATCCTTCTTTAGGAGAAAAGGGCACAATATAGAATGAAGTTTTGAAACCACCTAAAAATATCAAATTATATGATTCTTCATCCAAAAGTCACTCGCAAGATATATATAAAAGTCCAAATATTATCCACAATGATCAAATTATTTGTACCTGGACCCTCATCTTTTCATCGTTATGTTTCTGTCCCACCTCACTATTACTGGATTGAAAAATCAAACCTGAAACATGAGGTTTAGCATTATTAGCCTAGTAAAGAAGAAGAAGGAAAAATATTATAGGGGAGCAAAATATCTTATGGAATTTTTGGAAACCTGTTTACTGACAACAAATGCAAGAAAATATAAGCTACAGAGAGTTTAAGGGAGTGGGAAAACAGGGCTCTATAAGAAGGATGACAAAAGAATTAGGCATAAAAAGTATGTAGTGGGATAATTCGAAGGAGATTGGGATCTGTATAAACAAGTCCCAACCAAAGCCAGTAAATTGTGCCTACATACTTACAAAAATCACTGTATATAAGGAGTTCTCTTATAATTTTCCTGAAGCCTTCCACTATCGGCGGATCTTCGCTGTAGTACAGTGCATATATCTGAGTCTTCTTGAGATATCTTATAATCCGTTTCACAGCTTTCCAGTGTTCAACACTTGGGTTGCTCGTGAAACGACTCAGCATTCCCACGACGAAAGCTATGTCACGCCTTGTGGCAGTAGTAGCATATATCAAACTCCCGATTACGCTTGCATACTCCAGCTGCCTGACACTTTTCCCTGAATTAGGCTTCAGCTTCAGATCACACCTGTACGGCGTATAGATCCATGGAAGATCCCGATACACATAACGAGTGATCATCTTCTCAATATAATGAGATTATGATAGCGCTAGTCCAGTGTCTATCCGGATAATCTTGATCTGTAAGATCACATCAGCTTCCCCAAAGTCCTTCATACTGAACTTGCTCGAGATGAATTTCTTTGTCTCCGTGACACAACCCATATCCGTACCTAGGATAAGTATGTCGTCTACGTACAGACAAACGATCACACCTCTTCCATCAGCGAACTTCCTGTAAACACACTTGTTCGTCTCGCTGACCATGTAGTCATTTAACCTTATAACTTTGTCAAATTTCTCATGCCACATCATGGAAGCCTGTTTAAGACCATACAAAGATTTTACCAACTTGCAGACTTTGTCTTTAAGACGCTTGACGACAAATCCCTCTGACTGTTGCATGTAAATCTCTTCGGTCAGCTCGCCATTTAGGAAAGTTATTTTTACATCCATCTGATGTATCACCATCTTATGTATTGTTGCAAGAGCAATCAACATTCTGATGGTGGTCATCCGGGCTACTGGAGCATACATGTCAAAGTAGTCAATCCCCTGCTTCTGATAAAACCCCTTGGCTACCAACCTTGCCTTGAACTTGTCAAAAGTTCTGTCTGTTTTTATCTTCTTCTTGAAGATCTATTTGTATCCGATAGGTTTCGCTCCTTCAGGATGATCAACCAACACCCAAGTGTTATTTGAGGTGATGGAATCAATTTCATTGTCAATCGCCTCCTTCCAGAAAACTGCATCTCTGGTCTTCATTGCCACATCATAGGTAAGCGGATCTGCTTCTACATGATAGGTGACAAAGTCACTTCCGAAGTCCTTCGGCCTCCTCACACGCTTAGCTGAAGGCTCAGCTTGTTCTGGTTTAATCGTTATTTCAACAACAATATCTTCTTGGACCATATCTTCATTGAAGACTTCAGTTTCCTGTGCACCCTCATTGTTCTCCGGTATATCTGCAAGAACAATATTCTTGTGCCTTGCAAATTAGTCTTCAAAATATGCTGCGTTGTAAGATTCAATGATATGATTTGACTCAATATCAAGAAATCTTCGAGCATCACTCTTCTCGGCATACCCCAAGAAGATCGTCTTAGTAGTCCTTGTTCCAAGCTTTTGAATCTTCAGATCTGGAAGCTTGACATATGCCAGACACCCCCACACTCGAATGATATTCAAGTTAGGTCTGACCTTGAACCAGAGTTCATGAGGAGTAACGTCTGAAGTTGTATGAGGCACTCTATTTAAAATAAAAGTGACCGTCAATACAGCTTCTCCCCAGTAGTACTTAGGAAGACCCGCAGTCAACATCATCGACTTAATTATTTCTGTTAACGTTCTGTTCTTCCTCTCTTCTACTCCGTTTGATTGAGAAGAGTACGGAGCCGTAGTCTTATTGACAATTCCATATTCTTTGTGGAATGATACGAATTCATGAGACCTGTACTCCCCACCTCGATCACTTCTTATCCTTTTGAGTTGTTGTCCAGTCTGCCGCTCAGCTTCGACTCTGAACTCTTTGAACTTCTCGAATGCTTCGTCTTTAGCCTTCAGCAAGTAGACGAACGCATACTTAGAGAAGTCATCGATGAAGGTTATAAAATACTTCATCCCAGCCTTTGTAGATAACTGTTTAAAGTCACAGATATCGTAGTGTACTAACTCCAGAAGATCTGTACTTTGATTAACCCGAGGAAAGGGTTTCCTTGTGATCTTTGTTTGAGAACAAACTTCACATTTCTCTACCTTACCCCCACACTTGGAGATAAGCCCTAGACTAGATATTCTGTTTATTCGTTTACAATGAACATGTCCTAGTCTATTATGCCATAACTCAAAAGTATAAGCAGAAGGAGTAATTGCATTAATAACATTGGACTGATTTACAAGCTAAATTTTGAACATTCCTTCGGTATAAAAAGCTTTTCCGAAATATGTTCCCTTGATAGATATCACCATTTGGCCAGCATTGATGTCCATCCTGAGGCCTGCGTTGCAGAGTAGGCCCCCTGAGATCAGGTTCTTGGCGATAGCAGGTACATGCTTCATGCCTTGAAGCATCAGATACTTGCCAGTAGTCAGCTTTAATACCACCGTCCCAATCCCGAGCACTTCAGCTTGTGCCTGGTTTGCCACCATAACTACTTCAAAAGTAGGTATGTAGGTGGTGAATTGCATTAATAACATTGGACTGATTTACAAGCTAAATTTTGAACATTCCTTCGGTATAAAAAGCTTTTCCGAAATATGTTCCCTTGATAGATATCACCATTTGGCCAGCATTGATGTCCATCCTGAGGTCTGCGTTGTAGAGTAGGCCCCCTGAGATCAGGTTCTTGGCGATAGCGGGTACATGCTTCATGCCTTGAAGCATCAGATACTTGCCAGAAGTCAGCTTTAATACCACCGTCCCAATCCCGAGCACTTCAGCTTGTGCCTGGTTTTCCACCATAACTACTTCAAAAGTAGGTATGTAGGTGGTGAATAACTCCTTGCTGGAGCAGACATGGCAGGTGGCTCCAGTATCTACTCAGCAGTCAGAGTCAGTCCCTACCGCATCAACCTGCGCAATCATAGCAACAACGTCAGTAATCATAGATACCTTACTAGGCTCTCCTTGTTCTGATTGCTTGGTCTTTGCTTTGCATTCATTCTTGAAGTGGCTCTTCTTGCCACACTTGAAACAAGCCAAATGGAACTTTGGCTTCTTTTGATTGAACGAAGTTCCCTTGACTTTCAGATTGTCAGGGTCCTTCTTCATGCTATGGGAAGCCGCCTACTTTCCCCTTGGTTCCTTGGTATGAACCATATTGGCATTAGCCAATTGTTTGGACAGTGCGTCCACCTTCAGTTGAGCCCACATCTGGTCCTCAACATAGATTTCCTGTAAGAGATCTTCAAGGCTGATCTCAAGCTTCTTCCTATGCATGTTTGCATAGAACTTGCTCCACCCAGCGGGGAGCTTCGAGACAATCCCTCCAACAACAAACTTGTCGGGGAGGGGCATCGCCTCGTCTTCCAGCTTCTGTCGTAGCTTCAGGAATTCCTTCACCTGCGACAGCATGGACTTCTCATCCTCAAAGAGCCATTTGTGATTTTTTTTCAACCACAAATATCTTGCTCATGTTCTTGTCTTCTTCGTACAGTTTCTCCAGAGACTTCCATATGTCTCTGGCAATAGTTTTCTTACTGTAGATTCTGCTAGGGAATCCTCCATAGCATTCAGTATAAGCAGCCTACAAATTCTATTCATCCTTCTCCACTTGGCCTGAAATTTAGTAGCCGCAGTGATTGCAGCAGCAGACGCAACATCTGGAACAGTAGGTTCCTCTTCAAGAAGCACGTGATCAACGTCTCTGAGTTGAAGAGTAAGATAAACCCTCGTCTTCCAGACTTGATAATGCTCTCCATAAAACTTTTCTAACTTACAGAAGTCAGTATTGAGGAGTGAAGCATTAAAGTTTTCCATCGTAGAAATATAGCTTTGAGATTGTTATTGTCGGGGCACAATTTTTTCGATGGAAAACTGAGAAGATGAAACAATTATAAAAACGATGTTCCAACGCAACACTTCTAGGATGGTTGCGCAAGTTTAACGAAGATCTAAGAAGATCTCGTTACAGCAGCATATGATATTATGAGAATCTAAAAAGATTTCATAATCCACAGCAGCGAAGAAGATGACAGGCGATTGATGGATGAATATCCTGTTGGGGTGAATGATCGCCGTTGCTCAAAGCTATATTCGTCCCACACGAATAGCTTTCAGGAACCAGCAAGTTCGTCGAAGAACTTTGGAACACTTCTGCTTTTCTGACTCCTCGGATCGTATACGGACTCCCGTACAAAAGCAACGCTGGTGCAAAGCTTCTCTTCTCTCTCACAGCCTCTCTTTACTTGTGTTAAGAAACACTTGTAAAGTTTCGTAACTCTCTGTATATGTTCTGTATTTTTGCCTGTGAGAGAGAAGAGACCTTTTATAGGCCCGAGTAGCAACTTCCCGGTTAGCACAACATTCGGGACATGGTAATAACCACTCCGAACGTGCATCAACTGAGCGCAACTGGGCGCGCAACCTGGCAGCACAAGTGGCTCACGCAACGAGCTCACTATGCGCCTAGCGACGATGCTAAGTGCAAAGTGCGCCAACAAAATGTCACATTACGCATCATAAGACATGAGCTCGAGTGCGAGTCGCTAAGCCCCTACGGGGCTTAGCTTCCATGGAAATAAATTTCCCAAGAGCAAAAAGCATGAATGCTTTCAATTATTTATTTAGCCTTTTTCCCATTAGTAAAATAACCCCACATGGCATACCCATGTGCACCTCCACACTACATGTGCATCTCTAAAATAGCATAGATAATATATAGAGGTACAAATCCTTTGGCCTAGCCGATGTGGGACTAAAATTCCAAATGATAAAGGCCAAAACCCAACACCAAATTCCCTAATCCACTTATTCCTAAACCTATATTGTGCCAACAAAAATGAGACACAACAAACAACTCGTGCGTTGGCAGATAATGGTGTATTTGGAGTGTCGACGTTGTGTCTAATACATGTCCGCTACGGGTTATCTTAAACTTCACAAACACAGTTGAACGCATACAAAGATTCCAACTTGGACCGAAGATAAGAACGAGAGCATCAGAAACACAAATAACCAAATTGCTCTTAGATTATAGAACATGAGAGAATTTTCGGTTGATCGATCACTCACCTCAATGCTGTCTTGGGATGTGGCGGTCCGGTTGTTGAGCGCGGCCCACTGGACGGCGCAGTAGCCACCCCCATCAGACTCGGTGACGGAGCAACCCTTGGCCTCGACCAGCCTCTACAGCTTCTCTAGATCCCTGTACGCCGCTACAGTATACTCATCGTGCTTCAGCTGCTCGTCCGGAGGGTCCGTCGAACCTTCGCGCCAGTGGCGACGGCGACGGAGGTGATTGCTTCCTCCACCACCTCGATCTCTAACAACACTGGAGACCGATTTGAGTCGAATTTGAGGAAACATGGTGGATTTTGATGGAAAGTAGAGGAGGGTGGGGCTGGCTTTGGAGAAGACGGAAGAAAAAATGGAGGCTATGGTGATGAGGAGGACAGAGTGTCTCCACTGGTGGAGTCGGGTCCTTAGGACAGAGTAGATCTGCCGGAGGCACACATGGAGAGGAGGGCAAACGATTTTGGCAGAAGAGGATTTGGAGGGCACAACGAAATGAAAAAATATAGAACTTCTTTAAATTTTGTGGGAATTTTTGTGCGGCAAAAAACGTAAATACTCCGACGATTTTCTCACGAATCAATAAACGACGAGTTTTTCTTTTGGCTTAAAATAAATCAGCTTTGTTTTTTGTAAGTAAAAAATAACCGACTTTTATATAAATCAGTCGCATATTTTCAAAGTTTATATTCAAACGTCACCAAAATCCTTAACGTTTATTACAAAACATTGGCATATCATCTCAATGCCGACTAATCCATAAATGCTAGGAAATAAACGTCAGCAATTCTCAACCTTTACGAGAAATGTCGATATTTTTCAACGTTTATTGTAAAACGTCGGCGTAGCATGTCTACGACAACGTTCCAATAAACACCGGTAGAAAAAAATGTCAATAAAGTCCTATTTTCTTGTAGTGCCTGTTGCTCGGGGTTGACATGGGACATGACACGACGACTCAGGTCATAATTTTTGGTGGACACAGGGGCCTAATGACTGACACCATGCACGTAAAATTTTGAGACATTTTTATCGAATGGTTTGAGAGAAAATCGACCCGCACTGGTCATAGGCTGGGACCGTACGCGCACAGAAACTCATCTGATACGTGTGTCGTATCACGCGTATACGTATACGCCGTATCTCGGGTTGTGTCGTGTGTATAGGCCTATATGTAGGATACACGTGGACACGAGCACGAGATGTGTCGTGCCTCGTGTCGTGTCCACGAGAGCGTGGACTCGCTGCACGAGACAGTGCAGTCTGTGCGTATGTTTGTGTGTTTTCAAGCACTTGGACGCCTCGTGTCCTATTTTCTGGACACGAATGCATCCCTATGACACGTACACAAGTGACACTATTTACCAACCTTTTAATTGATAATTTAGTTAATTTCGATATCCAATTTTTGCATTCCCCCTATTTCGATACTGAACAGTAACTTCATAAATTCAGAGTTTATATTGAATTTTTTAATCCAGTTAAATGTTCATTTACACAGTTTTATGTGTTGTTTTTCCTAGGGATTACATGTTTGTATGATAGGTTTTCAATGTGAGTTTTAGATGGGAATGGTTTAAATAGTAAAAATGGTTTTGGGGGCTTGGTAATTGAGTGTTAACTGTAATTTATTCAGTTCCATTTAACTTTGTATCAGTCCCAAATATTGGTCATTTCCTGTTTTGCTTATTCTTTCCATTGTTAGCAAGTCCTCCACTATTCAGTACACATCACTGTTTCAGAGTACACATTAAATTTCCTGGGAAACCTATTAGTGTTAACTGTCATTGCATTTTCTTGAGAATTCCCTGTCACGTCATACGCGCACATTACTCTACACATTTCTGAGATTTCTATATTCCTGTACAGCCTTTCATTGCAAACACATACACACACACATGTTTGACACTACAATTATTGCACTTCAACACACATTGCCTGTATTTGCCTAAATGTTTACTTGGATGTCTGCAAACATCTATTTTTCACTGTAATTGAGCTGCCTGTATATTAATATGTGACCTGCAACACTGCCCAACTTATTTGTACACTTGACATCACACTTGTTGTACACATTGAACCTGAACATTTAACCCATGTAGACTGAAAACTCCCTGTTTACATGAACCAGTCCACTTGGACATATAATTCAGTCCCCCCTTGTTTATCAGTCCATATTTTAATTGATAACAGTCCGTATTACTCTATATTGTTCATTCGAGCCTTGATTAGCTCTGTCATTTTCTCTACCTTATGTTAATCTTCCTAAGTTTGTTCAGACATGTCTTTTATTCTGTCCATGCCCATATGTATGGTCCTGTACACACACACGACACTCATAACACTGTTAAACTGTTGAACCCTGAAAACATGCCCACACACACACGTATACTTTTCTGAAAACTAAAATGAATTGGTTGTACTACACACTCATGCACATTGTTTTCCTGTTAACCTGAGAACAACTGAACACACATCCTATATCCACATGTGTCACACTTTCCCCACTGAAAATCTGGGAACACATATATATGCGATGTTAGACACACAACTCCAACCCTTTTACCCACTGTTGCCCTGTCATTCACTCACACATTCCTGTCACAACCTGAGACACTAAGCCACCTACACACAATGGTACATGGCTTGTTCCCTATATCTGAACACTATACTAAGCTATGTTTGAAACACATACACCTAAACCTGAGATTGCCAACTAGTTTGGATACTCATCTATATATACACCCTTGAACTATCATTTTGCCAATCCTGAGAGCACATGCACACCCTCTCTCAATCTCTCTACATATCCATGTACCCATGTATGCATAGTTTATAGCTCTTTCTATACAACACTTACCCAAGATCACGTTGCCACTCTATGTTGCCTAATTACATGTACACTAATGTTGGCACTATACTAATCACCACTACATGCCACATAAACCCCTAACACTATATGCTATATATATGTATATATACATGATGTTAATATATATTATGTTCTATATGAGTAGATGATATGGATACTATGTGAATGAAAATGTGTATGTGCATATTATCCTATGTTCACCTATATACATTTTATTTGCATATTGCCTTGCATGTTAGGCAAAAGCCTATGTGTCACGACTCGCACCCTAGAGTAAGGGCACGAGAAGTGGGTACGTCCAGCCTATGCCGCAGTATCGGCGGTAGAACGCTGTCCTAGGTTACTATCTAACCAACAACTCACGTATTTATATAATGTACTTGTGAAATCTCAACTCCGAATGGAGGACAAGTATAGATATAATGAAATCTCAATCACAGTCTAAGCACGATAAGATAACACAGACGTTTATAACTAAAAACTAAATTATAACATTTATAAACTACTAAATAATAATATCTCAAACAAACTCAAATACAAACTCGAATCTCAAGTTATTACAATTCAAGTTCTAAAACATGAAAACTAAACCAAGTCTACTAGCTAGTCTCCCGATCACTCCTGAGTGTCGGGGCCAAAGGTAGCTAAGCCATCTCCTGCTCCAAGGCAAGTAGGGCAAACGTCCTCAAGGCAGTCATCTGTAATATTTTCAACAGGTCCAGTCAGGACAGGAACGAGTACAAATCATCAAGAAATTCCAAGTAAATGACAGAGAACTATAAAGCAGTTATAGACAGTTTTATTGATGAATATGGTAGTTTGTATACAGGTGATGGTATAGAGAAACAGTTAAGATACAAGGAAAGTAAGGCAGGTAAAACAAGAGAAGAATCATAGCAGATAAGACTGTAAATAGAAACTAGCTGAACTAGAGCAACATGATATAAGTCCAGAATATAATGTAACAAGTACAAAACCCAAGTAAATCCAGACAACATGAATCTGATACCAGGTGATTCCAGTACAAGATGAGTCCAGTGTAAGATGATTCCAGTCAGTGATCAAATGTTCCAGGGTGAGTCCAGCCTATAATCTAACAGTGTGTTTTAAAATACCGAGATCGACATGTAAACGGCTGTAGGTAATACGGCACACCGCACACTTGGCCAAGTGTGGGATGGCTATCGTTCCAGAATAGATCCAAGGGAGTGGTTCCAGTATTTGGAAATGTTCACATGTCTACTCTAATATTTCCCCGCCCACAAGTTCAAGTTAATCCAGAAACGACACGAGAAATAGAGATGAGTCCAGCCAAACATAATGATACCAGCAAAAGATTCCAGAGTGATTCCAGTAGGTGATTCCAGTAGTGATTCCAGTAGGTAATACCAGTAGTGCTTCCAGAAGGTGATGCCAGTAGTAATTCCAGAAATAGAGGCCAGACAAAATGGTATGTGTGTCGCATACATGAATCCAGTAATATCCATACGTGTTATAAGAATCACATAAAACTAACTAGAACTAAAGTACAGTAATTGACAAGTAAATGAAAGAACTATCAGAGAATGTACTCGCCTGATACTCTGAAAAGAGTAATAAAATATCAGATGTCTGCACCGGAGTCACAATGTCCTAAATAAAGCAGTATGGGTTATAATGTGTTTAAAATACGATAAATGAAATTTACGATACAATCTACATGATTTCTAGATCAATCTAGGTCAAGGTCAACTCTAGTCAACTCTGGGTCAAATTGGTCTAGTTAGTCAACCTTGGTCAATGCTCATCTAGGTTTAACTATCTAGTCATACCCCATATCAAGCTAGTCTCATAAGTTACCCATACCATATATATATATAACAATTATCCCTATAACTAAGAACACACAATCACCATTTTAACCATATACCCTTATATGAATAATGTATACAAATGTCTATATTCATGTATACCAATACATGCAAACTAATACCCTATGAAACAACCCTTGAGTCACACAAGTGAGCCCATGGCCCAAGGCCTAACTTGCACCCCTAATACTGCTATACACTTAGCATTACCTTACTCTCTCTACCCTCACATGACACCACACTGCCACACTCCAAATACCAACCCAAAGTCCTGCCACACTCAACCTCCTATTATTTAAAAATAGACACACACTTGACTAATGTACTGCCACACCTACATATTCACCTATATTTGAATATAGGTATAGCTATATCCTCAAAACAGTCCCATTGACTGATACATAAACTCCTACATGTGGCCACATGCCTATGGTCAACATGGCCTACAAGCCTGCTGCTAAGGCTTGTCCTGCCTCACACAGGGGGGTCCCCTGCTACAGGGCATGGCTGGCCCATGGCCAGGCAGTTGTCCTGCTGCAGTATTGCAGGAAAATGCTTGCTGCTACCTCACCATCCCTCAAATCCTCAATGCATATACAACAGCCACCTCTTATAACATATGCTCAACCACATATCATAATTCAAATCAAGACACCACACTCTGCAAATAGGGAAGTCTGCTGCAAAGCCTTGCAGGCCAGCCCATTCAAAAATTTGTAACCCCTAAACTAAAATATGTATCAAATACATATGCTAACTGTCACTTCTCTTTTCATAACAAGCTAACAGTAATCTAAGGCCAACCCATTCACTCAATCCTAACTAAAATGAATAACAATACATAGGTACATACATACATATATATACATCATATATATAAAGAGAGAGAGAGAGAGGGGGACTAGGTGAGGCATGAACAAATGTGTGTTCAAAGTGAAGAGGTATACAAGTGTGTACAGAATGTATAAATACATTCTCAGATTTCAGCTATTAATAGTGAGTCTCAGTTGTCTCATTTATAATTTTAGGAACTTTACTTGGTAATCTCAGGATTTCATCTATTAGAAAACCTCAGGAATCATTCATTGGAAAAAACTCAGGTTTCACATTCTCAGGTTTGCTCAAACCATCCCAACCCAGTTCTCAGGTTTTGGGTTTATTCCTCAGGTAAATACTAACTCAAAACCCAATTCTCCTTAACCCAAACTGTGAACTCAAAACTCTTCATATAAACCATCATTAACTCAGATTATATATATAGGTAATCTCAGTAATTTGACACTGTAAATCTCCTCTAAATCTCAGGTTTCAACAGTAGATGTTTTTCCAGTTTTCAATCCAAATCATCCCACCAACAATCAAATGATATTCAAAAAACACAGAAACTTACAAAATATGTAACCTTAACCTACCTTTCAATCCACTGTTTTACAACCAAATCAGGTTTTTGCATTAACTGTTAGTCTCATTCTCTCATAAACCATATACTAAAAAGTCTTATTCTCTCATAAACCATACACTAAAACAGAACTGAACAAGTGAGAAAAAGGTCTGATACTCACATATTGGGCAGCCAATGTAAGCAATAGGAATTTATGACATATCATCAATGAACATTCATTTACAGGATTTAACTATTTAGAACTGATGATAAACTCTGAAACCATAAACTGAGTTCAATATCAGAATTTACAGAGGACCCTAAATTTGGTTTCGAAAAGGCCATTAAAAATCAAATTGATCTCTGACATAGGTTCTTGCACAATTGTAGGTGTCACTCAGGTTGTCTTGTATCCACAAAAGTGGACACGACGTGTCCAATCTCGATAATACACACTCAGCAGAAATGACACACAGGCAGCCTCGTACGGCCAGTCCCCAATAGATTGGACACGACACGAAGCATCTTACACTATGTGCACTTGGACACAGGTAGCCCAACTATTGGGCTACCAGGTCGACACAACACGACGTGTCGACGTTGTGTCTACACGCAATACGAAGGGCGTATCAGAACGCGATCTCCTGTGCGCATTGCGCAGTATAAATCCAGTGCACGTGTCCGTGCTCCCTCGACACGACATACTCGACATAAAACTTTGGGGGAGGCTTGACAGACATTGCCCCTACCTCCATGTCAAGTTTGACGTGTCCACGTGCCCTGTGTAGGAAGGAATAGAGGTCTGGTAGCAGGACACTGCACGACAGTGTCGTGCAGCGTGTTCGTTTCCAATTTGGACACGGACACGACACAGTTTCGTGCTCAGTCCTAGGATTTTGTGATAAGCATGACAAGGGCTACAAAATAATGTAATTAGTTTTTGAAATAACAATATTTATTTCATTCAAGCATTTCCTCAAACACCTATTCAAATACATCGATACGTGTCCGATACGGATACGAAATGGACACGGATTCCTACCAAACTTGGGCTACACCTAGGGGAACCCTAAATGAATGCATCTATGAAGAAAAATCGTGATTTCAATGGGTGTAGATAGGTTTACCTATTGAGAGCTAGAATCTCAATGTAAAGAGCCTCGATTCAATGTCTTCTTCGATTTTCTCCGGTTCAATCATCCTTGATCCTTGCTAGCAAGCACCCACAAGTATCCTCTACTGTTGGGAATGATGGTGCAATTGATTTGACTCAATTTGGGCTTAATTTGGATTAATGGGGATAGTTTTAGGGAAGAACAAGTAGGGCTTTTTCTAGGGTTTGTAAAAGAGGCCAAGGCTTTGTTAATGTGACTTTATAGGAGGGGGGTCTTGTATGGCTGTTGAAATCATTCGGATTAGGGTTTTAGATGAGTGGTTGAGGTTGCTCCAACAATTTCTAAAGCTTCATATTGGTTAAGGCTTCTTTTCACAAATATCTCAAAAAGAAATATCTCTTCCTAATAATATCTCGATATTACTAACCTTGGCACTTAGTAGGAATGTTCTAACCCTAATTTTAACCTCATAACTAATCTAGGTTAGGCTAACTTCTAGGTTAAGTCTTCACAAAAAGGCTAGCACAATATTTAATTAATATAAATTATAAATTCACAAAATTATCAAAATGACCAAAATACCCTTAGGCTAAAAATTGGTAATATGAAATTCTAATCACGTGACTAGGCTCCCTTGGTCATGGTTAGTCTCTACGCTTAGCAAAACTAGGGTTTAACTAGTTAATCATCAAAATCACCAATCACTATTTTAAATAGTTTTAATTTAATTAAAAATCACCAAAAAATCACAATATGATTTAAATATCATTATTAAATGATTATAATTATAAAATTTCAAAATTGCCCTCATTTGGAAAACTGGGTGTTACAAGTCTACCCCCCTAGAAGAATTTTGTCCTCGAAATTAAGATGGTCGTACACCTCCTAGGTCAAGCCCCAATCAAACAAGGTCGAAGATAACATGCAATCATAGTCCTACTGGTCGTGAATCCACAGTCTCGAATAGGGTAACTACGCTATCTAGCATATCACAAACATATCCTGGCAGGTACTAATGGAATCACACATGAAGGTGAAAGAAGGACAAGAAAGACAGTCCTGCTAACCCATCACCCATAGCGTCGGTCTACTCGACTGTCAGCACAAATGCCCTGCCCCTCTGGGGTATATCCCTCTGATGGTGCGGGGCACGGTGCTGTGCTACAGGTGGCCTAACTCCCTCTATCTAATCCATGATACTCAAGTAACATCCACCCTGATATTCCATTCCATAACACTAGGGCACCATCTATATGGTATCTATTTTAGAATCTGATAATCATACCCGTCTATCCAGAACCATGTTACCAGAATCCTCGTTACGCTAGTAAGTACTACAGCGATAATCCATAGAGTCCGCAACTAAGGTACATACCTCTAGAATCATGGTATTTAAAATTTTCGTATTATCGCTAGCTTGGATGCGAAAACCTTAAATTCCCACACCCGAGAAATACATCCAAAATTAGACTCTATCTCATCGCCAAACCAGCTAATATGGCTATAGAAGATTCTAGATTCTATGACTGAGGCAACCTAGCCCATAATGTTATCTTGGTAGAAAATCAAGTCAATAATGAATACCAAAAATCAAATTCAACGATGAACAAGAAAGTAGACAGAAACTGTCGGAATCGAATTTCGAGATAGTTTATAACGAGATTCTCAAGGGTCATCCCAGGAATCTTCTCAAGTAGTCTTAACTGTGATTGAGCACTCTCTCAACGAAGCCTATTTCTTAGTTCCTATCGCAGGCTGTAGTGATACTCTAGTTCGAATACCACTACATAAACTCGACCTGTATGGGCCACCACTAAAAATGTGTCACGACCCGCACCCTAGAGTAAGGGCACGAGAAGTGGGTACGTCTAGCCTATGCCGCAGTGTCGGCGGTAGAACGCTGTCCTAGGTTACTATCTAACCAACAACTCACGCAATTATATAATGTACTTGTCAAATCTCAACTCCGAATGGAGGACAAGTATAGATATAATAAAATCTCAATCACAGTCTAAGCACGATAAGATAACACAAACGTTTATAACTAAAAACTAAATAACAACATTTATAAACTACTAAATAATAATATCTCAAACAAACTCAAATACAAACTCGAATCTCAAGTTATTACAATTCAAGTTCTAAAACATGAAAACTAAACCAAGTCTACTAGCTAGTCTCCCGATCACTCCTGAGTGTCGGGGCCAAAGGTAGCTAAGCCATCTCCTGCTCCAAGGCAAGTAGGGAAAACGTTCTCAAGGCAGTCATCTGTAATATTTTCAACAGGTCCAGTCAGGACAGGAACGAGTACAAATCATCAAAAAATTCCAAGTAAATGACATAGAACTATAAAGCAGTTATAGACAGTTTTATTGATGAATATGGTAGTTTGTATACAGGTGATGGTATAGAGAAACAGTTAAGATACAAGAAAAGTAAGGCAGGTAAAACTAGAGAAGAATCATAGCAAATAAGACAGTAAATAGAAACTAGCTGAACTAGAGCAACATGATATAAGTCCAGAATGTAATATAACAAGTGCAAAACCCAAGTAAATCCAGACAACATGAATCTGATACCAGGTAATTCCAGTACAAGATGAGTCCAGTGTAAGATGATTCCAGTCAGTGATCAAAGGTTCCAGGGTGAGTCTAGCCTATACTCTAACAGTGTGTTTAAAATATCGAGATCGACATGTAAACGGCTGTAGATAATACGGCACACCGCACACTTGGCCAAGTGTGGGATGGCTATCGTTCCAGAATAGTTCCAAGGGAGTGGTTCCAGTATTTGGGAATGTTCACATGTGTACTCTAATATTTCCCCGCCCACAAGTACAAGTGAATCCAGAAATGACACGAGAAATAGAGATGAGTCCAGCCAAACATAATGATACCAGCAAAAGATTTCAGAGTGATTCCAGTAGGTAATTCCAGTAGTGATTCCAGTAGGTGATGCCAGTAGTGGTTCCAGAAGGTGATGCCAGTAGTGATTCCAGAAATAGAGGCCAGACAAAATGGTATGTGTGTCGCATACATGAATCCAGTAATATCCATACGTGTTATAAGAATCACATAAAACTAACTAGAACTGAAGTACAGTAATTGACAAGTAAATGAAAGAACTATCAAAGAATGTACTCGCCTGATACTCTGAAAAGAGTAATGAAATATCAGATGTCGGCACCGGAGTCACAATGTCCTAAATAAAGCAGTATGGGTTATAATGTGTTTAAAATACGATAAATGAAATTTATGATGCAATCTACATGATTTCTAGATCAATCTAGGTCAAGGTCAACTCTAGTCAACTCTGGGTCAAATTGGTCTAGTTATTCAACCTTGGTCAATGCTCATCTAGGGTTAACTATCTAGTCATACCCCATATCAAGCTAGTCTCATAAGTTACCCATACCATATATATATAACAATTATCCCTATAACTAAGAACACACAATCACCATTTTAACCATATACCCTTATATGAATAATGTATACAAATGTCTATATTCATGTATACCAATACATGCAAACTAATACCCTATGAAACAACCCTTGAGTCACACAAGTGAGCCCATGGCCCAAGGCCTAACTTGCACCACTAATACTGCTATACACTTAGCATTACCTTACTCTCTCTACCCGCACATGACACCACACTGCCACACTCCAAATACCAACCCAAAGTCCTGCCACACTCAACCTCCTATTGCTAAAACATAGACACACACTTGACAAATGTACTGCCACACCTACATATTCACCTATATATGAATATAGGTATAGCTATATCCTCAAAACAGTCCCATTGACTGATACATAAACTCCTACATGTGGCCACATGCCTATGGTCAACATGGCCTATAAGCCTGCTGCTAAGGCTTGTCCTGCCTCACACAGGAGGGTCCCCTGCTACAGGGCATGGCTGGCCCATGGGCAGGCAGTTGCCCTGCTGCAGCATTGCAGGAAAATGCTTGCTGCTACCTCACCATCCCTCAAATCCTCAATGCATATACAACAGCCACCTCTTATAACATATGCTCAACCACATATCATAATTCAAATCAAGACACCACACTCTGCAAATAGGGAAGTCTGCTGCAAAGCCTTGCAGGTCACCCCATTCAAAAATCTGTAACCCCTAAACTGAAATATATATAAAATACATATGCTAACTGTCACTTCTTTTTTCATAACAAGCTAACAGTAATCTAAGGCCAACCCATTCACTCAATCCTAACTAAAATGAATAACAATACATAGGTACATACATACATATATATACATCATATATATAAAGAGAGAGAGGGGGACTAGGTTAGGCATGAACAAATGTGTGTTCAAAGTAAAGAGGTATACAAGTGTGTACAGAATGTATAAATACATTCTCAGATTTCAGCTATTAACAGTGAGTCTTATTTATAATTTCAGGAACTTTACTTGGTAATCTCAGGATTTCATCTATTAGAAAACCTCAGGAATCATTCATTGGAAAAAAAACTCAGGTTTTACATTCTCAGGTTTGCTCAAACCATCCCAACCCAGTTCTCAGGTTATGGGTTTATTCCTCAGGTAAATACTAACTCAAAACCCAATTCTCCTTAACCCAAACTGTGAACTCAAAACTCTTCATATAAACCATCATTAACTCAGATTATATATATAGGTAATCTCAGTAATTTGACACTTAAATCTCCTCTAAATCTCAGGTTTCAACAGTAGATGTTTTTCCAGTTTTCAAACCAAATCATCCCACCAACAATCAAATGATATTCAAAAAAATAGAAACTTATAAAATATGTAACCTTAACCTACCTTTCAATCCACTGTTTTACAACCAAATCAGGTTCTTGCATTAACTGTTAGTCTCATTCTCTCATAAACCATACACTAAAAAGTCTTATTCTCTCATAAACCATACACCAAAAGAGAACTGAACAAGTGAGAAAAAGGTCTGATACTCACATATTGGGCAGCCAATGTAAGCAATAGGAATTTATGACATATCATCAATGAACATTCATTTACAGGATTTAATAATTTTGAACTGATGATAAACTCTGAAACCATAAACTGAGTTCAGTATCAGAATTTACAGAGGACCCTAAATTTGGTTTCGAAAAGGCCATTAAAAATCAAATTGATCTCTGACATAGGTTCTTGCACAATTGCAGGTGTCACTCAGGTTGTCTCGTGTCCACAAAAGTGGACATGACGTGTCCAATTTCGAAAATATACCCTCAGCAGAAATGACACAGGCAGCCTCGTACGGCCAGTCCCCAATAGATTGGACACGACACGAAGCATCTTACACTACGTGCACTTGGACACAGGTAGCCCAACTATAGGGCTACCAGGTCGACACAACACGACGTGTCGACGTTGTGTCTACACGCAATACGAAGGGCGTATCAGAACGCGATCTCCTGTGCGCACTGCGCAGTATAAATCCAGTGCACGTGTCCGTGCTCCCTCGACACGACACGACTCGACATAAAACATTGGGGGAGGCTTGACAGACATTGCCCCTACCCCCATGTCAAGTTTGACGTGTCCACGTGTCCTGTGTAGGAAGGAATAGAGGTCGGGTAGCATGACACTGCACGACAGTGTCGTGCAACGTGTTCGTGTCCAATTTGGAAACGGACATGACACAGTTTCATGCTCAGTCCTAGGGTTTTGTGATAAGCATGACAAGGGCTACAAAATAATGTAATTAGATTTTGAAATAACAATATTTATTTTATTCAAGCATTTCCTCAAACACCTATTCAAATACATCGATACGTGTCCGATATGGATACGAAATGGACACGGATTCCTACCAAACTTGGGCTACACCTAGGGGAACCCTAAATGAATGCATCTATAAAGAAAAATCATGATTTCAATGGGTGTAGATAGGTTTACCTATTGAGAGCTTGAATCTCAATGTAAAGAGCCTCGATTCGATGTCTTCTTCGATTTTCTCTGGTTTAATCGTCCTCGATCCTTGCTAGCAAGCACCCACAAGTATCCTCTACTATTGGGGATGATGGTGTAATTGATTTGACTCAATTTGGGCTTAATTTGGATTAATGGGAAGAGTTTTAGGGAAGAACAAGTAGGGCTTTTTCTAGGGTTTGTAAAAGAGGCCAAGGCATTGTTAATGTGACTTTATAGGAGGGGGGGTCTTGTGTGGCTGTTGAAATCATTAGGGTTAGGGTTTTAGATGACTGGTTGAGGTTGCTCCAACAATTTCTAAAGCTTCCTATTGGTTATGGCTTCTTTTCACAAATATCTCAAAAAGAAATATCTCTTCCTAATAATATCTAGATATTACTAACCTTGGCACTTAGTAGGAATGTTCTAACCCTAATTTTAACCTCATGACTAATCTAGGTTAGGTTAACTTCTAGGTTAAGTCTTCACAAAAAGGCTAGCACAATATTTAATTAATATAAATTACAAATTCACAAAATTGTCAAAATGACCAAAATACCCTTAGGCTAAAAATTGGTAATATGAAATTCTAATCACGTGACTAGGCTCCCTTGGTCATGGTTAGTCTCTACGCTTAGCAAAACTAGGGTTTGACTAGTTAATCATCAAAATCACCAATCACTATTTTAAATAGTTTTAATTTAATTAAAAATCACCAAAAAAATCACAATATAATTTAAATATCATTATTAAATGATTATAATTATAAAATTTCAAAATTGCCCTCATTTGGAAAATTGGGTGTTACACTATGTGAGCCTACATGTATGCATCTATGTAAACTAGTATGTAGGTACCTATGTATGTATGTATCTAAGCATGTATATTGTATATATAATGTGTGATGCCTTGTGGCTTGTGATGTTGCTTGGTTGTATGCTAGTCTAGGCTTGGTTAGGCCTAGTGAGATTTGACTGGACTAGGATTGACCTAGTTGACTAGTGTAACTGACCATGGTGGACCCAATTTTGACTTAGACCTAGTTTGACCTAGATAGTTGACCAGGTTTGACTTAGAGTTGACTTTGACTTAGATTGACCTAGAAATTATGTAGATTGCATCATAAATTTTATTTACCTTATTTTAAACATATTATAACCCATATAACTCTGTTTAGGGCATTGTGACTCCGGTGCAGGTATCTGATATTACACTACTCTTTTCAGAGTAGCAGGCGAGTACATTCTCTGATAGTTCTTTCAATTTTTGTCAATTACTGTACTTCAGTTCTAGTTACCTGTATATGATTCTCTGTTACAACACGTATAGATATTCTGGATTCATGTATGCGACACACATACCATATTGTCTGGTCTCTATTACGGGTATCATCATGTCTGGCATCGATTACTAGAATCACCTACTAGAATCACCCTGGAATCACTTGATGGTATCATCATGTTGGCTGGACTCATCTCGATTTTTGTGTCATATTCTGGAATCACTTGTACTTGCTAGGAGGAGAAATACTTGAGTAAGACATGTAGACAAACCCCAAATCTGGAATCTTCCTACTGGAATCTACTGGAAGCATATCCATCTCTCGCATGATCAGTGAGAGATGTGCCTGATACCTACAGCCGTTTACATATCGATCTCGGTATTTTAAAACACACTGTTAGAGTATAGGCTGGGCTCACCCTGGAATCATTGATCACTATGACTGGAATCGTCTCGTACTGGATTTATCTTGTATTAGATTCGTCTTGTACTTGACTTACATTGGAGTTACACTTGTCTACATTTACTGTTTAGACTTATACCATGTTACTCTAGTTCAGCTAGTTTTTATTTTACAGTCTTTATTGCCATGATTCTTCTCTTGTTTAGTTACTTTACTTTTCTTGTACCGTATCTCTCTACACCATTACCTTAATATAAACTGCCATGTTCAATCAATACAACTGTCTATAACTGTTTATAGTTCTTTGTCATTTACTTGGGTTTTCTTGATGAGTTGTACTCGTTCCTGTCCTGACTGGACCTGTTGAAAATTTTACAGATGATTGCCCTGAGGACACATGCCCTACATATTATAGACCAGGAGATGGCTTAGCTACCTATGGCCCCGACACTCAGGAGTCATCGGGAGATTAGCTAGTTGTCTTGTTTTAGCTTTCATGCTTTAGAACTTGAGTTGTAAATAAGTTGAGATATGTAGTTTGAGATTGTCTGAGATTATAGTATTTAGTAGTTAGTTTTATTGATGTTATTTAGTCTTAGTTATAATATTCTGTGTTATCATATCGTGCTTAGACTGTGACTGAGATTACATTATACCTATACTTGTCCTCCGTTCGGAGTTGATATTTTGACAAGTATATTATATAATTGCGTGATTTATTGGTTAGGTAGTGACCTAGAACAGCGTTCTACCGCCGACTCTGCAGCGTAGGCTGGGCGTTGTTACGTGCTCATACCCTCACAGTGGGTGCGGGTCGTGACAACATAGATGTATATATAGGCTACTACATGTGTTTAGGTTCAGGTCTGGGATATAAGGAGAAGTTAGCAGATTATGTGTATGTGATTATACGTATATATGTTAAGTGATTTGGTAACTTATTATTCATTAACCAAGGGGCTTATGTGGTAGAGACTATATGGTTCATAGGTTATGGTATTATAGGGCATGGTATGGCATTGATTGGTAAGTGAGGATAATGTATATAGGTAGTAATGGCTTGTTTTGGTTTTACCTAAGAGGGATTCATGTTTAGACTATAGGCTTAGTTTGGTATTAGTTGAGTGTATATGTATATATTGAATGATATGTATATATAGATTATAGGCTATAAGTTGTGTCCTAGGGTATTGGTCTATGGTTGGTTTGAGTTAGTATATTATAGAGTTGACCAAACCCTAGGTTAACCAATTATCCAAACCTTAGACTAGACTGTTAAGGACCAATATGGACCAAAATCTAAGTTGGCTTAGTTTGACTAAGATAGTTGACCAAGATAGCCTTGTTGTTGACCTAGTTAGACTAGATGTTTACTGGTTTGACCCAGAGTCGACCAAGTTTGACCTTGACCTAGATTGGCTTAGAATTCATGTAGATTGTATCGTAAACTTCACTTACCTTATTTTAAACACATTTTAACCTGTACTGCTCTATATAGGACATTGTGACAGATATCTATTTTCCTCAATTGCATAGGGTATCAGGCGAGTACATTCTCTGATAATTCTTTCATTTATTTGTCAATTACTGTACTTTAGTTCTAGTTAGTTTTATGTGAATCTCTGTTACAACACGTATGGATATTTCTAGATTCATGTATACGACTTACATACCATATTGTCTGGCCTCTATTACTGGAATCATTCTGGAATCGTTGCTGGTATTATCAAGTTTGGTTGGACTCATCTCGATTCTCGTGTCGAATTCTGGATTTACTTGTATTGCGAGGCGGAGAAATATTGAGTAAGACATGTAGACATACCCCTAATCTCGAATCTTCCAATTGGAGTCTACTGGAAGCATAACCATCTCTCACCTGATCAGTGACTGATGTGCCTGATACCTACAGCCGTTTACATGTCGATCTCAGTATTTTAAAACACACTATTAGAATATATATTGTCTCACTTGGATTCTTGATCACTGACTAGAATCATCTTGTACTGGATTCATCTTGTATTAGATTCGTCCTGTACTAGATTTACATAGGATTTACACTTGTCTTACAATTACTGTTTAGACTTATCATGTTACTCTAGTTCAGTTAGAATTTTATTTTACAGCCTTTATTGCCATGATTCTTCTCTTCTTTATTTACCTTACTTTTCTTGTATCTTAACTGTTTCTCTATACCATCACCTGAATATAAACTACCATGTTCATCAATAAAATTTTCTATAACTGCTTTATAGTTCTCTGTCATTTACTTAGGTTTTTTAGATGAGTTGTACTCGTTCCTGTCCTGACTGGACCTGTTGAAAATTTTACAGATGATTGCCCTGACGACACTTGCCCTACTTACTATGGACCAGGAGATGTTTTAGCTGCCTTTGCCTCGACACTCAGAGTGATCGGGAGACTATCTAGTTGACTTGGTTTAGTTTCACGTTTTAGAACTTGAATTGTAATAAGTTGAGATATTGTTTTGTTTTAAGATTATTATTATTATTTAGTAGTTAGCTTTTTTATCATTATTTAGTCTTAGTTATAAACTTCTGTGTTATCATATCGTGCTTAGATTGTGATTGAGATTTTATTATATCTATACGTGTCCTCCGTTTGGAGTTAAGATTTTGACAAGTACATTATATAATTGTGTGAGTTGTTTGTTACATAGTGACCTCGAACAGCGTTCGACTGCCGACACTACGGCATAGGCTGGGCGCTGTTACGTACTCGTATCCTCACAGTGGGTGCAGGTCGTGACAAATTTTTAGTGGTGGCCCATGCAGGTCAAAAGTCGCATTAGTACGATATCGTGGTAGTACGACGACTTAGTTATACTGCTGCGAGCCTGTAATAGGATTGAGTGATAGGCTTCAACGGAGAGGTACTAAATCACCATTAGGAAAAAATTTTGCTTCAATTCATGCCATCTATACATCTTGCTGATTTATCTTCCTTGAAATTAACTGTCCTTCCTTAATTTATCGCTTCTATCTCAATATTGATTCCTTTTTTGATCTGTCTCCAGGATGGTCGAGACTAGATCTCATCGCTCCGGACCGAGGGATACTCCTGAGAGGTATGCCACCTCTCGTCCTGTGTAGCCAGCCCTCGATACCGTAGCACCAGTTATGCCAGCTGGGGTGGGTGTTTCATATGCATTCGAAGGAGCCCCTCCACCAGCAGTGCGCAGGTAGAGCCTGGTGATTCTTGAGATGCTCCGACAGCAGCAGCCGCCTCTGAGATTCGTTGATGCAGTCTAACTATTCACTTTCTTCCAGTAGTTTATGGAGGCCCAGCAGGCCCAGCAGCAGAGTCAGATGGTAGAGTTCAGTCGGGGCATCGATCTGGCCCTGACGGCAGTTGAGAAGGCAGCAGCTCAGCCTCCGGTAGTTCAGCAGCCACATCAACCGAAGGAGAAGGGCATCCAGGATTTCCAGAAGATGCACCCGCAGGATTTCAGGGGTACAGAGGGTATCCTGTATGCAGATTAGTGGATTGAGCACATGGAGGAGATCTTCTAGCTGGCAGAGATTCCAGCGAGGCTACAGATCGAGGCGGCAGCCAGTATGATGCAGGATTTGGCTCGCATATGGTACCAGACAGACCCAAGGGTTGGTACAGTTGGGCAGACTTGGGCAGCTTTCAAGAAGTTGTTCATGGAGAAGTTTTTCTACGATACAGCGCTTGGTGCCCTCGAGACGCGGTTCGAGGCTTTGGTGCAGGACAGTCAGACTGTCGAGGAGTACGCCATGAGTTCTGTCGTTTGGGCAGATTTGTTGAGGGATTATCTGAGGCGACGAAGGCCCTGAGGTTCAAGAAGGGGCCAGTTAAGGAGGTGAAGTCCTACACTAAGAGTGCCCATAGTGCCACTTTTGAGGATATCCTAGTAGGAGCCCTATCAGTGGAGGATGACCTTGAGCTGAGGCTTTAGAGGGGGCGAGACGCTCACGGTGCCAGCAGTAGTGGAGGCCAGGCCAAAAGGCCTCACGTACAGATTCAGCAGACACAGGCACCATTGATGGTTCAGCAGGTACAACATCAATATCGGGGTCAGGACACGAAGACGATCAATTGTTACTACTGCAGGAAGTTGGGACACACCAGGGAGCAATGTAGAAAGAGGCTAAAGATTTGCTATTCCTGCGGGTCTGAAGCCTACTAAAAGATAGATTGTCCCATTGCACCTCCTTTTGAGGGAGCTAGGACACCTGTAGCTCAGCACCGGAGGGGTAGAGCTTTTGCGATGGCCATCGAGGAGACCGACGCTGCAGGTGATGGGTTAGCAAGTTTGTCCTTCTTGTTCTTCCTGCCCACCTTCATTTGTAATTCCATTAGTACCTGCCAGGATATGCTTGTGATATGTTAGATAGTGTAGTTACCCTGATCGAGACTGTGGAATCACGACCAATAGGATTGTGTAGCTTGTTATCTATCGACCTTGATTTGGTTGGGGGTTTGACCTAGTAGGGGGTATGATCATCTTAATTTCATGGACGAAATTCTTCTAAGGAGGGTAAACTTGTAACACCCAGTTTTCTAGATGAGGATAATTTTGAACTTTTGTAATTATAATTATTTATTTATTGATATTTATATCACATTATAATTTTTGGTGATTTTTAATCATTTTAAAACTAGGGTTAAGTTATTATTTTGGAGAGAGAGAAGTAAATGGGTTATGACTCTGATACAACGTCGAGTAGAATAATAGGATGATTATTATTGATGAAAAAGTTACATATATATCGAAGAGGCTAACCCCTCTAACTATTGTTCTATCCGATGTGGAACTAAAGTTTAATACTACTAATGCTTAACACTACATAAGACAAATTCCTCAACTTCTAATTAATTTCTCCCTTTGTTAGACCCCTTTGAGCTTTTCTTATGTTAACCTACGTTTAAAAGATTTAAACATGAAAAAATGCCTTCATCCAAGATGAAAAACTAGTGGATCATTATGATATGTATGGGTGTGTAAGAAATAAGTGTAAGGGTGTATCAATTTGTGGTATAGCTACAACTAGCAAAATGGAACATGTTTTCATTCTCAAATTCTTGAGTTCTAGTGTTGATGTTAAAAAAGAAAAGAAGAAGTAATAAAGAAAGTCAGTGAAGGAGGAAATTATTTTAATATTACATTATCCATGTTCATAATTCCTCCTAAATTCCGATAAAGGGATCTATTTATACGTGGTATATGAAAGGTTGAAGTTGTTGTGAAGGATCGTTCCCTCTTCTTTTAAACAATCTCCTTTTCAATGCATGAGTTTTATATAGTTTAAATGCTCTATAGCCAAATTTAAAAAGTTGTTAAATGGAGTGATTGGTTTTAATGTCTTATATATTTATTCAAGCTTAAGTTGATTCATTTTTTTCTCCACCAATTTTGATTGCTTTTGAGCTACACAGACAAATATTTCTCACCTTGATCTTAAGCCCCATTACAACCCATAGAAAGTCCTTACGATTCTTGTTAAGCATCTGATCCCCATGGTAGACAATGAGAAGATATGCAAGCTTATGGTAGATGGCTTCCTTTGGAATGAATTTGAGTGAAACACATACCTTTCACAGGCGTGAGAGTCAAGTGTTTATTTTCGTGAGGGTCTACCTATTTAGTTTACTCTATTTTCAAGTAAAAATGCATACTAAGTAATTTGAAGTTGTTTAAAAGTATATGTTCATGATATGTTATGAGTTTTGAAGAGCTTGGTTGTTCTTTATTGATGGAGTTGCAACCTTTTTGTTTGGAAATAGTGAATTAGAGTTTTGCCCATGGTCGAGCAAAAATTAAGTATGGAAGAATTTGATGAGAATACAAAATATCATATTTTTTATACCCTAATGTCTAGTCTTTTATACTTATTTGATGCCTAGTGTACTTATTATTCTTATTATTTTTATTTGGATAATTTTGGCAAGTTTTGATAATGCTTCGTAATCTGGGCATAACACTCTCATCCAAACTCCAATTGAGGTGAATCAAAATGATTTGGAAAGGCAAGACAGAGCTCAACTACATTTGTTTTCTGTGTCTTAAGTGATACTAGCTCCATCAAGGTCAGAATTAGGCTTGAATTTGAGGCAACTAGGTTGTGCAGAAAAATTGCAGCTGAAACAACCATTTTCCTAGTTATATTAGTGTTTTATTATGTGTTTAATTAATCATATTTGGACATTGTTACTTTACAATAATACTTATAAGATTTTTAGAATTTTTGTATGCTTCAAAAAACTGATTTGAAGGATTTAAAAGGAAGGAAAATCGAGAGACAAAACACACCACTCCTTCCTCTCTTCTCCAACTTTTCTTTTGAGTTTTTATCATGACTATGTGCGGCTAAATTTTCACTTGTCAAAAAAAATGGAAGCCTCATAATCAATAAAATTATGAGAACTAATTTTTATGTGTTTGATTTATGCTTTGAATATTATATGTTTTTTCTATGCATTTTTCCATGATTGTCCCTTTTAATTACTAGTGGCGTCATAATCAATAAAATATGAGATCTAATTTTTTTTGTTTGATTTATGCTTTGAGTATCAGATGTTATTTCTATGTTTTTTTCACGATTATCTCGTTTACTTACTAGGAGGCCTACTAGTTTATTATTTGTTGCAATCTACTGCTAATTAACTTAGATATCAAATCTTTAATTGAATTAATCCCTCTAATTTGTGAAGCATCCAAGATTTCATGTATCATATAACTAGACTAAATACTCTCTGTGGGAATGATCGTTACTTGCTCTACTAAATGTATTTCTAAGAGTATAGGTTTTATATTTGGTTGTCTGCGACAACATATACATCGAGTATGTTTGTTTTGATTCACCTTTACTACTTTGACGGTGGTCGTCCCTTATGACTTTACTTTTCTTGAGGATCAGACATATTTTGCTTTGAATACAACATCTATATCATTATTGTCCACGATTATTGTTACTATTATTCCTTCTCTCAACTTGATACACATATTTCTCATATCTTTTCTAGATCTAGGTCTTTAGTTACCTTTTTCCAGGTGTATACCTGTCAAGACAAGATCATTCCTCTACCATGAACTATTTCTTTGGGTAGAATTATTGATTCTTCTGTAGGTACTACAGTTATGTTCCTACTCATCTACCTCTGTTGATTTCAGATAAAGGTTTCTCTCTTCTGATTGTTCTTCGCAAGGGTAAGCGTTCTTATACTAGTGTTCATTCTATTTCTAGATTTGTTTCTTATCATTGTTTAAATCTATTTGTTCGTATATTTTGTTTCTCCTGTGGATGCTATAATTTTTCATTCCTTTGTTTATGAAGCACTCATCACCCAGGTTGGCATGCCGCTATAGTTGAGGAACTTGATGCACTGTAGGGGTGAGCGTCGGTATAATCGATTGGTATTTGGTCGAACATTTTAGTATTTTTTTAAATTGGTATTTAAAAAATCAATACAAATAGCGTACCATTTAGAATCGCTTTTTCGGTTTTGGTTAAATCGATATTCGGTCGTTTTTTGTTCAGTATCGATATTTTACCAATTAATATTTGATCAATCAACACACTTAATATTGTAGAACCTCTTAACCTATAATATATTTTTTTTTACTTTTTTTGAAGCATTAAATTTTAAAGCCAATCCTCTACAAGCAAAACAATTAATTAAAATTATTAGAACAATATGTAACAAGTCGCAAACACATATAAATGAGCTTAAAAGATAAAACGTGGTCAATAAGTTTAATCTTTAGTATAAGTTTAAATAACTAAAATTCACTTCAAAATTCTAAAATACAAGCTCAAAAGATAAAACTCAATTCTTAGCATTAAATTGATTAAAACAAAGATAAAAATAAAAATTAGTATAAAATTAATCACCAACAACGTTATATATATATATATATATATATATATATATATATATATATATATATATATATATAAACCACCCATTTTTATTCATGTAAGGCACAAAATTTCGAAGCCTTTACAGGTAAGCGCTAAAAGCAAAAGAAATAAAACCAAAAAAGGGGTCTCCCCTGGCAAAAATTAGGAGGACATCAGATCCCAGAACGCCTATTGGCCATGGTTGCACAGGCGAGCGGTCTTGAGTCACTGGCGGATGGCTTCACGAATGAGCTGTTTGACAATGAATTATCGACCTTTGTATCTAGCTTTGTTGTGGTTTTTCCCTAATACCCACGTGGTGGCAGCTTCCACGATCTGGTGGCAATGAGACGCGTTGGCCCATGATGCCAGAAGATGGTTAAAGCTCCCATCAACCATGGCCAAGCTGCAGCAGTAGGATATGGTCGACCAGACGGTCGTTGTCGAGTCGCCGTGTCGGAGGATGTGGTCTATAGTTTCCGACTATTTTTTCTATGCAGCAATGACACGCTGATGCTAAGCTGACACCAATAGTGGTATGGATGTCATCAGTGGAGAGTTTCTTGCGGACAGCTCGCCATACTAGAAACGACCATTTCTTTAGGATACAGTGGTGCCAGAATGGTCCCAGAGTAGGTGCGGAAGGCCCTGCGCCGCGGACGGCCCTTCTGGCCGAGGCTACGGTGAAGGCGTCGTTGGTGGCCTCCGACCACGAGATTGCATCGACGGTCATGCCAATCTTCAAGCCGGAGTTTTGGATCACGGATGCGGTCTCATCTCCCATCCAATGCCAGACTCTTGGCCAATTTCAGCTCCCAGCAGGGTTCTACATTTCTCTGATTTTGCTGAATGTTGGGCGGCGGGGGTGCGATGGATTCGGTTGGCACCCAACCACCGATCAAGGAATATCTTATAATCCCCGGCGCCTAGCTGAAGGCGAATCTTAGGTTCCACAATTGTGCGGCCATGCAGGATGCGGCACCAAGCAGTAGAAGATCTGCTATTAACGATAGCAGTCGTCTGGTGGATGTATTTGAAATATCTGGCTTTCATGAAGCGAGCCAGAGGGTACGACTCATGCGAATCTTCCACCACAGTTTCATGGAGAAAGCGTCCAAAATGTGCTGCATACGGCTGAATCCCAGCCCCCCTCATCAGTGGGCTTGGCCATGGAACTCCAGCTGGCCCAATGGTGTTTGTCTTTGGAGTCATTGTGGCCCCAAAAGAAGTTGGTGAAGAGGTTCTCGATGAGGGTGAGAACATTCTTCGGGGGGGGGAATGCCGCGAGGGTGTAAATTATGATGGAGGATAGGACATGATTAATCAGAATAATTTTGCCACCAAGTGATAAGGTTGCGTTGTGCCAACCTCAAGTTTTTTCTCGATTTTACCGATCAGACCTTCAAAGATGCACGCATTCAATTTCCCGTAGACCAACGGGCATCCAAGGTAGGATAAAGGAGGATATGCGACAGAGAAGGAAGTTATGTTGTTGAGGGTTACAATGTTCTCCCTGTCGGCTTTGTGATGGATGTATATGATGCTTTTCCTGGGACTGATTATTTGGTCGGAACAGCGAGCGTATCTATGAAGCACATTGTTCACGACTTCCACGGATCCGATGTCGTTGGAGGAGAATATAAGGATATCGTCGGCATAAACTAGGTCAGTGACGATCGGGCAACCGCTCGCAGTATATATATATATATATATATATATATATATATATTTAGTGTATATATATATATATATATATATATTAGAAGAGATAAAATGAGAACCATAACGCTGCCGCTAGGGTTTGGTAATCAGTCAACACCCGTAATTGCTTGGGATCCAGGAAGGAAACCCGACTGGGGGAGCACCCGAAGGTGGTGGGGGATCGGCACAGCTAGGAGGGAAGGAAGAGGGAGGTGGATGGACAATAGTTGTCCGGAGGTAGCATCCGTAAGGGGGTGATCGGCAATCAGAGATTGTCGATGGTCATGGCGGCCAGGTGGACAGAGACGCGGTTGACGGTGGGGATCAGTGAGGCATGGCGTAGGATGCGACGCCCAACCGGTGATCAACCGCGACAAGGGGTGTCGTCAGCGGGGCCGACGGGATACGACAATCCGGAGAGCATTGTGAACCTGGGAAATAGGGATGCGCTTCGACGAGTGTATTTGAGATGTTTTACGGCAGTGGAGAAAGGAAAACAATCGAAGGATGGTCAGGCACATGGTAAATTGTGGGCTTTGTTTTTTATGGAGGACGCTCAGGTGTCGAGACATATGAGGTTTGTTGTCCCCAAAGGATGTGTTCATAGAGGTGCATCTAGCGGGGATGACAGAGTACTGGAAGAACACTGTCGTATTGTATGTCGTTGGCAACAATCTATTTTACGGGAAGATTCGTGCCTATATACTGCCTGAGTATGGCGACCGAAGGGGAGCATGGAAATATTCTCGTGCAAGAATGGCTTATATTATGTTAGGTTCGGAATGAAGGATGACATGGACAGAATCTTATAGGGGTCCATGGACATTTGATGGAAGGCTAATCATCATGAAGGCCTGGAGCCAAGAGTCGAAGTGCAAAAAAGAAATATTAAAGTCGGTTCCAGCCTGGATATGACTTCCTGAATGGTCGATCAACTATTGGAGCATAGACATGATAATACTGGTGGCAAGGATAATTGGTCCACCTATGAAGGCAGATGAAGCGACTACGAAGAGAGACAGACTCAGTTATGCCCGGATCTTTGTTGAGAGTGAGGAGGGAGGGTTCTTGCACATACCGTCAAATTATGAGCTACCTTCAGGGGAGGTGTGCCAGCAGTGGGTTGAATATGAATGGATCCCATCATTTTGCCAGTATTATAAGTGTTTTATCCATCCAGCTAGAGATTATAAGACGGTTGGGACACATCAGCCATGAAATACAGTTAATAACATCAACATGAATGGACAGGATGGTATGGTAACAGACATATCCATGGCAGTCACATCTAGTAGTCAGGAAAGGAACGTCCATAGCAGTGATGTGGGAGTAGCAGAGAGTATGACAATTACTACGCCGAATGGGCAGCAGATGGAAATCGAGATCGGAACTGGGCTCGATAAAGTGTTTTTTATGCCCAATGCTCGCCATACATCTACTGAGGAAGGCTTGGATGGAGCAGAAGAAGGAGGGTCTGGAGGGGATCAATGCTTGGTTGTGTTCCAAGCATAAGATACTACACCAGGCAGGGGTGTAGGGGTCGGGGCAGAGGAAGGATGGAACCGATGAGGCACTATACCAGAGGAGCTCAAGAGAATAGATGTAGTATAGTAGTCGATCGAAGGGGGAAGGAGGCAACGTCGTTCCAGGTAATGAGAGCAAAAAAAGTCACACAGGGCCTTTACAGGACATTACTAGATGTACTGTATAGTATTCGCATGGAGGAAAGGAGGTTTTATGTATTGACAACCAGTGATGGAAGTAACTGCATCAGGCAGCTGCTGAGGAGGCAGTACATGATCGAATGGTTGGAATGAGGTCGTTAATTACCCAATTAATGTCATGCCCTAGTTTTATAGAATCGATTGTCCTCTCTAAGGCATGATGTTGCATGAACCTAGGTTGTACCCACACAAGGCGAGTTCCATAACGGTCGATTGCAGCAGCTTCCGAAGGGGTCATCGCACAGAAGTCCCAAACAAAAAAGTTGAGTAACACCAAGATATGTACAAAATAATACACTTTGTTGATATTAAAAATAATATTACAAAGGCACGAAGCCAAGAGTACAAGTCGTTCAAGCTCACTTTCTCTCAGAATATAATCACTCAGCTCCATCTCGTCTCTCAATACAAATGTTCAAGGCTTGCCATTTGCGGATGCTTTAGAAGGCGATGTCCACACATTATGTCACGTATAGTAAAGTCTTCAATGTGGTTGCATGCCTTGTAACGCCAAGGAACTTCATGCCTTAGCGCATCCAAGCGAGCTATGCCCCGACAAACAAGTATCTGTAACCTACGCATAAAAACTGTTGGGTGGTCAGTACACAACCGTAATGGTGGTGTGAGCTCCCCGTCCACCCATAAAAAACCAACACATTATTTTAGTTTGTACAATATATCATTTTGATTTGCTTTCTAATCTTGCCTTGGAATCAGTTTTAGGACATCGACATCGCCATAAATCCCTTCGTGTAACATAATTGAGGCAGTGCCTTACCACTTACTAACTTGTCCAAACTTTGTGCTGCAACAATGTGGTCGTGCCATGACCCTTACTTATCTTTTGTGCCTTTAGATCATTTTCGTGCCAATAGTAGTAATATATCGACTCGTGCTAGCCCTTCGGCCTAAAATTGCCTCTTACTACTCATTGTTTGTGCCATAAGCCTATTTGCGTTTTAATGCCGAGGTTGTGCCTCGCAACACAGTGAAATCCATTCATACTTATTTTACTGTCTTTTTCGTTCAATATACAACTGACTCAATGAATACCTTACGACTTCATATCAAACTTCCTTGAGACCCACACTATAATTCATGTCCAAGCACACGACTCTATTGAGGCCAAATCTTAGACTTAATAATTTTGATGCATACTGTGCATACATTATTTTGACTCATTTGTACCGTGCATACATTTCTTGAATCACTTCCAGGGCATACACGCGAATAGCCGCTCTTATGCCGACTCATCTATATGAAAGGTCACTAGCATGACAAGCTATACTTGGACCCAAATTAGATATACGGTACTTTTGTCCAACGAGGTGTGATCTCATCGAATTTCCCGCAATACCCGCTATATGGCGTACCCCTCGGGTTAGGTCATACACCATCCGAGGGTTCAGCAAGCATGTTCCTCCTAGGCCGGATCGGCCCTATGGCTCCAAGTTACCATCCGAGGAACAATCGCCCCTGTGCACAAGTTGTCCAATGACCATGCAATGGTGCCTATCTAACTCACTATATGACTCAAATAATGTTTTTCTTTGCTCATAAACCATGCTTTCTAGAATTCATTGGAGACTCCCAAATGAGAGACGTCTTCGACGACAAACGGTAGTGTGAACTTTCCATTCTTCGAATCCCAGGGAACGGCTACTGCATAGCCTTCCTACTTAACTTAAACAATACGTGTTCCATATGTGCTATAGAATGTGGCGTACTTCTTGTTGAACCAACTGTGGTTCGTACCATAAGCCAAATTGTGTTCTGTGCGATACTACCGCCCAAGTCATATTTTATATAACGAGCCTTGAGACCGTTAGAACGTGTGGCTATAACAAGTCGTAGAACCATGGGGCCGCACACACGCTCAACATAAACAATCGTGTTCTTTGAGTGTCATAAATCGTATGGTTCAACCTAACCCATCGGACGAGCAAAGGCCATACCAAGCCTTGCGTAGAAACGTGCATTGAGACTTATGGGACAATTATGCTATACCAAGCATTGGACGGTGGGATAGTGCATGCTATACCAAGCATTAATACTTGCGACGCCTATGACTTGTGCTAAGTTCATAGCCTTATGGAAACATAGACCAACATTTCTTTCTCCCAATCCTTGGGATGAAGGACCGAGTGTCAATCTGAGAGCACGTCGTGCAACATTTTCAATCAAACTATGAGACCTTTCCATATTCTAACTCAATTCCACTTAATTGGGATTATTCCCTTCAGCTATGTGGTTTCGTCTCTTTTATTAGCATACCTACGCAGTGCAGTTGAAAATATCCAATTATTAATGTGATGGCCAAGCTGAGGCAAGTTTATCGAAGCCACCCACCTAAGTGAGGAGTTGCCTCGATCGAGCAGGACTTCAAGCAAGCTATTGCATAGCTAAGCTAAGTCCAGATGCCATTGCGCTTCTATTCCTCCGGTTGAACTGAGCGAGACGGGGCATTACAGTTAACGACACGGATGATATGCATGGGCACGAATCACTGATTTAATATTAGTAATCACATGGAATGCGAGGGGGGCTTGCTCCCTGGGTAGATGGAAAGAGATCTGTGATACGCTGAGGAAGGAAGATTGTTGTGTTAGCACCTTCCTGGAGACTAAAATCAAGACGAACAAAATACTTGCACTAAGGACACCTACCAATTGGAGTCAGGTCCATAACTTGTATGTTTGCGACATGGCCCGCATTTGGGTTAGGTAGAATTCTTAGAGTTGGTTGGGCAAGTGTTGTACTTGTCTGACCAATTAATTGTTATATATTTTTCTAATAAGGGAGGCTTCAAGTTTATTTTGGGTGCAGCTTATGGACACAATGACAGACGAAGGAGGAAGGGCTTATGGCATGATCTCGGCTAGCTGAGCAGAATGGTGGATGCCCAATACGGACTTCCTCTGGTTTTTATGAGAGATTTTAACATGTTACTTTACAGACATAAGAAGGTGGGCGGTAGAGTGGTTCCGAATTGTATCCTCTAAGATTTTTAACACTGTATCCTTCAGTCTGGCATACGGCCTTTGGAGAGGACGGGGCAGCTGTGGACATGGCATAATAAGGCTATTCGGAAGCAAGTGGCATGTCAACTAGATCGGGCTTTGGGATACCGGAGTTGGTTCAACAAACATCCTAGTTTAATAGCAGAAGGGTTGATGGCTGGCACTTCAGGTCACTCCCCGATTTGTATTATATTGACCAAATGAGGACCAATGTTAGACCTTTTTGGTATAACAACAATTGGATACTTCTAGAGGGATATAAGGATGTAGTACGACAGGGGCTACAGGCAACTGTTTGAGGAAACCCTCAATTCTGGCTCGTCAGTAGGTTGAAGAAGGTACATACTGGTCTAAAGGCTTGGAGCGGGCTGGTTCTGGTTCAGATGCTCCAAGAAGAGGAGCAGCACCTCCGGGTGGTGCAACAACATCATCAAGGAGACATTCTGAATAAAGATATAGCTATAGAAGGATGGAAGCTGGTCCAAGATGTCGGCGCTATCAGGTTCCAGGAGCAGATAAAACTGGCACAGAGGGCAAAGTATTCATGGTTGCGGGATGGCGATAGAAGCTCGAAGTAATTTTATGACATTGTGAGAGAACGACAGTATCACGACCATATCAGCAAGCTTATTATTGCTGACAAAAAGAAGGTGTCGGCCCAAAGGACATCCAAGCGGCGGCAGTGAGGTATTACTCAGACTTATACAATCAACATTATCTAACCATTTTTCCTGAGTTAGTTTGCAAGCGTGTGGCACACCACATGGTAGTCATTTCTTATTGGCTCTAGTGACAATGGAAGAGGTAGAAGGGATTATTAAGCGGGCGGATCCAAACAAAGCACCAGGGCCTGACGGGTTTGACAGCCGCTTTTATCAGGTGCATTGGGAGGAGATTAAGTTCGAAGTGCTGGAGGTGATCACGGATTTCTTTGAGAAGGGCAGGCTTCTAAGGAGTTGAACCATACCTTCCTCACACTTATTCTGAAGAAGGAGGGTGTCAGTTCGCTCGTGGATTTCAGGCCTATCGCATGTTGTAACTACCTCTATAAACTGATTACACATTTGATGTGCCGACGAATGGAGGGCATTATACGGAAGCTAATTTCTCCGTACTAGGCATCATTCATCAAAGGGATGGATATTGCAGACAATAACCTTTTAGCTCATGAGATGGTACGAAATTTTAATAAACTAGGAGGGGACAAAGCTTGCATCAAACTGGACTTTCGGAAGGCAAATGACACTATGAACCGGGAATTTGTCTATCAGATCATACTTGCTATGGGCTTTGATAGCAGGTGGGTTGTCAGGGTTCGGGAGTGTGTCACAACCCTGACTTTTTCTATGCTTATCCAGGGGCAGTCGTATAGATTCATTGGAAGTAACAGGGGGTTTAGGTAGGTTGACCACTATCACCTTATTTGTTTTCTCTGGTTGTAGAGGATTTCTTGTGTCTCATGGAGCCTGCGGTGCTCGAGAAGCAGATTATTTCTCTTTACGGGAGGGTGATGTTTCATGTGTCGTATTTGATCTATACAGATGATCTACAAATTTTCTTAAAACCAACATATGGGAGTATTGTCACGCTCCGGTCCCATAGGACCGATCATCCTCGCTAAGGCGTGATGCCGCACGAGCCTAGGTTGCGATCGTGCAAGGCGGGTTCCATAACGGCCGATTATAACATCTTGTGACGGGATCATCGCAAAGAAGTCCTAAGCAGAAACATGAACAAGTAGTATTTCACCAGCGAAAAGTTGAAACCAAACACAAGTCATATAAAAGATGTTCTTTATTGATATATTGAACAATGATTATAAATGTGGCACGTGGCCAAGATTACAATCACTCAAGCACACTTTTCTCTCTGATTACAAGTCACGTAGCTCTCTCTTTCATCTCTCAATACAAGCTTAACGAGCTAGCGGATGCTTCAGATAGGCGATGCCCATACATTATGTCCCATATATGTCCAAACTCCATGCAGCTACATGCCTCGAAATGCCAAATAACTTCATGCCTCGATGCATCCAAGCGAGCTCCGTGCCAATGAGCTTCTACCTGTACCTACACATGAAAACTGTGTGGGTGTCAGTACTCAACTGTACTGGTGGAGTGAGCTCCTCGCGTACCCATACAAAACCAACATGTTTATTTACTTTGTGCAACATAAACCCTTTATGATTGTCTTCCTATTTTTGCCTTATGATCGATTTTAGGACATGGATGCCTGGCCTATTTTGTGTCTCTATACCATCATTGTGCCTTGCACCAACTACTTACTTATCTTGCCTCTAGGCCCTTCTCGTGCCAACAACGTCAACTTATCGACTCGTGCTTGCCCTTCGACCCATACTTTGAGACCCATACTTTAAGACTCAATCACTTAGTCGTGCCATAAACTCTATTTGTGTATCCACATTAAGACCATACCTCGCAACTCGGTACCTCTTGACTAACTTTGTCTTATGGTCCTTCCCGTTTTAAACTCAAAATGACTTAATCCAACTTATTTATACTTTTGTGTCGACGACTCACCAACCGACGCCAAACTTCGTGCCGTAGCACGGTGTCTTCCTTGCAACCAAATCTTAGGCCCAAATATTGTGTCATAATTCGTGCACACATTCGACTTAACTCATTGGTACCGTTCACACAATACTCGACTCAATCCAAAGGCATGCATGCAGATTGCCGTTAATATGATGACTCATCTATATGGAAGGGTCACTAGTACCACAAACTATACTTGGACTTATAGCTTTGCTATTCGGCGACCCTTTCAGTACAAGTATCACGCCCCGCTGAATGTTTCTGAATAACCTAAGCGGTACTCCCAGCTCGGCTATACCATGTTTTCCCTAGGCCAGAATGGTCCTGTGGCCCCAGGTTTGTCGTCCGAATGAAACTTTCCCTTGTCGACAAATTGTCCAATGACCATGCAAGACTCGACTCGAACTACCTCTCACACAGTTATTTTTCTTCTAGTTTTACCATCTTTTAAGGACCATATTAAAGACTTCTAGCATTTGAGACCTCCTCGACAACCCATGGTCGTGCGTAATCTTCCATGTTGCCCTAACATTTTACTTAACTCAGGAACGACTATTTGATAGCCCTTTTTTCTAAACTCAATTTGAATCAACTATGGCTCGTGCCTTAAAACACTAAGCCCGTGATATCGTGCCTTAAGCTAACTTGTGTTCTGTGCAACACTACCGCCCAAGTTATACTTTATATGACGAGATTTGAGACCCTAGGATAGTGTGGCTATAACCAGCCGTAGAGATCGTGGGACAATGCTTGCTATAAATTCGCTAGCCCTTGACATAACTTTTGCCAAACTTTATTGTGTGATAAAACTTAACCCGTGGGACGAGCAAGGCCATGCCAAGCCCTTGTACCGTGGAAACATGCATTGAAACATGTGGGACACTTTTTCTATGCTAACATTGGACCGTAGGACCGTGCCTGCTTTCTCAAGCATTTATACGTGCGACGCCTATGGCTATGCTAAGTCCATAGTCTTGTGGCAATATAAACCAACTTTTCCTTCTCCCAAGGCACGGGACGAAGGACCGAGTGTCATTTTGAAAGCATGTCGTACAACACTTCTAAGACGACCATGGGACCTTCTATATTGTAACTCCATTTGTGAGCACCCTGAATTTCGGGTTAATTTTTTTACTTGATTTTTTTTAATTTTCTGATTGATTGGTTTCAATAAATAATTTATTCTGTTATTTTTCCTAAGTGTACTTTTTCATGCCTTTGATATTTGGAGTGTCAGGGATGTTCAACTCTGGAAATCTTTTTCACGAGTTTTGGAGTGGACAGGATTACCTTCATGATGGTATATAGTGTCCCATCCAAACTTGTTCCCTTGTGCTCTTTTTGCTTCACAGAACTTCGGGTCGATTTAGACCATTTGATTATTATTTATTTTCCCACTCTTTTCCTTGATCATTTTCAGCGCGTTACCGTGACTTTTAATTTGGGAGCGCAAGACCAGTCAGTTTCTTGAAACCAACTTCTCATTGATGATCTACTCGAGATGCTCGTCACCCATGACCTTCGTGTCCCACTCAAACACGTCATTTTGTGCTCCATTTGATTCGCACAACTTTCCCGACACGTGACCCGATTTTATTTCACTCCACGGCGTCACATTCATCTTCCAACTTGATTTGTGGGTCCCCTGTCGACCAAACCCTGTCAGCCCCAACTATGGACATGGCCCACTTTGAGCCTACTATCCGTCCGCCACTTGTGTCCCATTTATTGGAATCCCCATGTGCTACTTATTCACTCATGATCATCAACGTCTAATTTTAATTCGATTTTGTACGATATCCGATTTTGATCCAATCCGGCTCCACCGAGCCCAGCCCAGCTTCGTGTTATTCTCCATCACCATCATCCTCAGCCTCATTACCCTTAAAAAATACTAAATATTCATTCTACCTAATTTTATTTATTATTGGAAATTTTTATTGATTTTTATCCATGAGAATGACCTATTTTTCCTACACATTTAATCTCCACCCTTGGATCTCCCTACATTAAATCATACCCATTAATTTTTTCCCCATGAAATTCTCCCCAATACCCTACAGCCAACCCCTAGTGGTCGGCCCTAATTTCAATGTGGGAGAGCTTTCGGATCCCGGATGACCTGAAGGTGGAGGTGGCGAGCATGCGACTCTTTGACTTGGCCAGAGCTTGGTACCGGGCGGACCCCCAGTTAGCTGAGTCCCAGGTTTCTTGGAGAGATTTCAAAACTCTGTTCAAGGAGAAGTTTTTCCCCAATGTAGAGCAAAATTAGCTTCGGATGTAGTTTGAGGCACTACAGCAGGGGACCATGACAGTGGCGGAGTACATTTCAGAGTTCACCCGACTCAGCAAGTTCGCAGAGAACCTAGTCGGCATGTCAGAGGAGAGGGCTTGGAGGTTCAAGAAAGGCCTCACCAGAGAGCTGCGGCACGCAGTAACGATCAGCCAGGCGACTACTTACTCGAGCATCCTCAAGATCGCTCAGGCAGTTGAGAAGGAGATGAACCCGAGGACCAAGAGGGATTGGGACATCGACAGTAACAGCTATCAGGCACCGGCGAAGAGCGTACAGATGCAGACTCAGACGAGGCCAGTTCAGCAGGCAGCGGTTCAGCACCGTCCAGCCAGAGTTCATACAGATCCGCCACAGAGGCAGCAGTTGGCAGTCACTTGCAACTACTGTCACCGCCCAGGACATCATTACGATAAATGCCACAAGAGGCTGAGGCTTTGCTTGTTCTGTGGATCACCTGCTCACCAGGTCTGAGATTGTCCAGAAGCTGCTGAGGGACGAGCACGAGGAGCACCGGGACCCCAGCAGGAGGACTTACCTTTTCATGTCCAGCAGCCACAGGAAGATCAGACAGAGGAGCGAGTCTACCTGATGACAGCCGAAGAAGTGGAGACCATCCCGATTCCGGACGAGTACTGACAAACCGAGGCGCTCGTGGATCACTATATTCTTTGATGTTCTTTTTATATTTACTCGTTGTTTCTCTATTTCGAGACTTATTCGTAGGTCTTATCTCTATCTTACTGTTGTTTCATAGTACCTAGTAGCTATTATCGGCTTTTGATTGTCTCTTAATATCCAATAAAATTTTGTTTCTAAGAACAGATACTATTTAGAACTTTCATAATCTTCCTTGAAATTTTTGGATGTAGTTGAGAAAATATTTGACAACCTACTATGACCTGGATTATGTAGGCCGTGAGTCCACTGCAGCTAGCTGTACACTGGCGAGGCATGGGCTCTAAGTCAAAGTAATTGCGGGTATTCTCAGGTTCTCAGATATTATTGAAGCTAAGTCCTAAATTTATTCCGTACCGTATCAAGTTGATAAATTATTACGGTAATCTAGTATTATCGGGACAATGGAACCGAAGGTTCACTGCATCTAGATGCATATTGGCAGGGGGAATTGTAGGGGAAGTGACCCCAGGTATGCAAGATTGTCGGATACACGACACACGTATCAGTGCACGAAAACAACTGAACCCAGTTCAGTGCAAAAGCAATGCACGTGTTCGTGCGTATCCGACACGACACGTGGGGGTCTGAGACTCGACACACGTCATGTCAGTCACGAGGACGACCCGTGTGTCAAGTGTCGCGTGTCGATGTGGCGTGTCCTGACAGCTGTGGCCCTCGAACAGTAGGGGATCAAACCAGAGAGCGCGCGCGTGTGTGCGCCGCGTGTCCACGCATCGATTCCGACACGACACGACACAAACACCACCTCAGAGGAACATAAATCAATAAGCAATATCAAAACCTAGGTTCCTATTCAAAAAGATTGCACATAAGGAAACAAAATGCCCTTTGAGGCATTTCGACAAACACTAAATGAACAGGTCTGATACGTGTCCGAAACGGATACGAAACCCATAAAACTCGACACGAAATCAATGCAACCACTTAGGGGACTCCTAGGGCTTCCTAAATATATAAAGAAATCAAAATTTTATTGAGGAATGAAGAAGTTACCTATGGATGAACTTTCTAGAAAATCCCTCTTTGTTGAGCTCCTCTCCTTGATGTCCCAATCCAACAAATCAATACCAAATTGAAATAAAACTCCAATAACAGCAAGTATAGGTATATTAAAACCTAATGGAAGAGATTTGAATAAAAAAGGACATGGAATGGAATTTCTATGGATTAAAAGGAATAGGAACAAACCACTTTCTTAACTTGAGCTTTCCTAAAAAGAGGCAACCCTAAACTAAGAGAGTACTTACAGGGTGGTGTTCCCTAGGTGGATATGGTGGCCAGCCAAGTGAGTCTAGGGCTAGGGTTTTGTATTCTTGGGCTTTGGGCCAATCTACAAGGCTATGACTTAAATTGATTTATCAAAGGTTCTAATCATAAGTCATGACTTATGACTTTCTAATTCCTATTGCTAACTAGAGTCTATTGACCAAACCAAGGGTTAGCTTAGGTTAGACTATAGTCATATAACCTAACCAAGTCCATACTGACTAGGGTTAGCTTCTAGGATGGTCTACAAGGGTCAAAACTAGTCAAAGTCAACCTAGTCAACCCTCATCCAAACAATTCCAAAATAATTCCTAAAAATTCCCATAAATTCAAATAAATTCTTATAAATTTAAATTATCCCAAAAATAACAAAAATACCCTCAAACTAGAAATATGATAGTGACAAGTTGTAAGGACGTCCAGGCGGCTCAGTTGTAAGGACCTCCATGCAGTTCAGATTAAAGGACTTCCATGCGGCTCAGTTGTAAGGACGTCCATGCGGCTCAGTTGTAAGGACCTCCATACGGTTCAGATTAAAGGACTTCCATGTGGTTCAGATAAGGCCACCCTTATGCGGCTCTGATACGAGGTCGCACTCATACGGCTCAACTATGACCGTCATCCATACGGCTCGCCGCAGTTGGGACACGTGGCAGGAGTTGATCAAATCTCAACAATTCAGATTTATGGCAATCGACATAACAGGCAGTTGGGACACGTGGCAAGAGATTGACCAAGATTTATTCACTTGGATTTGCTGATATTAATAAATTATCACAATACAGATTTATTGCAATCAAGATTAACTGCCCAGATCGATTTCCAACAAACCATGTAGATTTGGTGCAATCAACATTAACTGTCCGGATTTGTTACAATCAATATTAACGGCCCAGATTAATTTCCAACAAACAAGATCAAGGCTAACTGTAATCAAATCCCTAACCGCCCACTTTTTAGGAGCAATTACTGCACACCCTACTTATCACAAAGCCCTAAAAATAGCAAGGTACCATTCCCTTGCAAATGCCAGGACAGAGAAGCAGTCGCACAGAGCCCGATCAGAGAGCCTAGCAACCTTCGCACACACAAAGAGCATTTCTTCCCCGGAGCCGAAGCTGCGTTCGATCGTCCAAGGAGTAAGGCAAAGTTTCCGTCACTCTTCCGAGCCTCTACCGTCACACCTCAGAATCAAAAGTAAACAATTGTACTTTAGATTGCTTTTCCTAGGTTTTGTTCCTAGGCTCTCTTTTGTACGAGCGAGTTTATATTGTGAAGTAAATGTCCAGTCCTCCCATAAAACTGTTCTGTTCTTTTATAATCAATGGCAAACAAGCCCATCCAGAAAATAAATAACCAATTTACCAATCATAGACAGAGCAACCAACCTAGTCTACTCTTTGATTCAACCCAGCCCACAACATTACATAACCTAAACTAAAATACATCCCTTCTCTCTTCCCTTACAATTGCAGCCGACAACCCCATTTCTAAATACAAACCTATATATAACGAAAGCCTAACACAGAGCTTAACAAACTCAACTAAGAGAAATTTATATATAAAGCCCAACCTATCCAATGATATCAGCCAAAAACTCTACTAGCCAACCCACATAGGAACACAACTTCATCAGACTGCAAGTAGAAATAATTCATGATACATTAAGTTACAAATTGAAATGAAACTAATTCATTCAGAAACCCAACTCAACCTTTCTTAAAATATAAATCCAATAGAACCATTCAAAATCCCAACTAAAAAGGAGTGAAAAAAATTAGACAACTCAGCAAGATATGTAAAAAGCCATTCAAATGAGTATCCCACCAAGCATCCGTCATTCAATTTATTCCACATTTGAAGGTTTAGTAACACTCAACACAAATCCCAAACTCAGTCACAAAAGAAGAACCCAGCAGAAAAAACTAACGGCTACTATCCTCAATTTAAATTTCAAAGAAGTACAAAATTAAATTGTAAATATAGACACAACTAAATCAAAGAGAATTGCTAACCCTACTCTCAAGTCCAGTATAACAAAATCCCAAAAATTTGTACAACTCGATCGAGTCCGAATTTAGAACAGACAACTATTAACGAAAATCAAATTAAAACATTCAAATCAAAAATCAAATTAAAACATTCAAATCGAATGCTCGGATGCCCATAAACCCAATGCTTGTCCAAACATGCTGATCCTAACCAGGTATAGAGGTTCTCTATCTCGTCTTCGAATAACAGCCCTTGAACGCAGACACATACCTGGACACGACCAAGCTGGACACACTCAACCACTAGACATAAGCAAACTGAAACCCGAGCTAACTCGATAAGAGCAAACCATACTCTTCCATATCCTGGTCATAAATCTGACCCAAAATCTCTATTAAATCAACACAGACAAAGAGTTCTCTAATCACAAGAAAGGTAGAAGATTACCTGATGGAAATTGAATGAAGACACAGGAGTCGGACACGATCCTACTGTGTCCAAAACACAATTCAAACATATTGGTCATTCAGACAAACAATTGGATAGGTGATCAGATTCTAAATCATTCCAACTTAAATCCAAATTTGAAGAATAAAATCAAAATACCAGGTATAGGAATCAAGGATCCATTCAATTTAATTAATATCACTGGTCAAGGAGTTAAATCAATTCAATTGGACTTACCAAAACTAGGAGATCAAATTCAAAATCTCAGCAGCGACTTCGAACAATCCGATTGTCCTCATCAATAGAATACTGGGATGAGATCATTCATCACAGAGCAAAAAACAATAGATCCGAATGATCATTGATTAGATTGACTAAATAAAATTCAAAATAACTCTGGAGTATAGATCAACTCACCGATCACCAGGAAAAGAGTATAGGTCACGATTAATCGAACGGATCGACCGTCGTCGGAAAATTGATCACCGCAAGGAAGTTCGATCAGTGTCTGAACAAAATCAAATCACATATCCATCAATTGAATTAATCAAAAATGAAGAACACACTCCCCGAAAATCTGAACTAACCAAGCTCGTCGACAGCAACGTTCGGTGAAGGAGAACTCGAGGAAGATCGTATCATCGAAAAAGTTACTTGCACCGCCAAAAAGTCGGAACTGATGAAAGGAATGAGTTCGTCGGAAGATGAACGCCGGAGAGAGAGACTCGCGGCGGTGGTGAACCGCCTGATCGTCGATGGTGAGACCTAGCCGCCGGAGGAAGAGCCTGTGCTGTGGACGAAGACTCGCTGTCGGAGAAGTCTGTGCCGCTGCTCAAGGCAGATGGTGCGCGCCCGGAGGAAGTCGTCGACGAGATGCGCTGTTGGAGAATCGACTCCTCGTCACGGCTGTGGTCGGAGCAACGCAGCGCCACCGCCTGAGATCTTGGGTTAGGTCGAAGTTTGTGGGTGGGATTCTCTGTTCGATTTCAAACAGTAGAAAGAAAATAAAAATGGAAATGTGAGGAGAGAGAGAGAGAATGAAATTAAATAGAGAAGAATAGTTATTTATAGAAAAACCCAAATAAATAGAATATTTTAATTTAAGCCCTTCCACCAAATAAAATTAATCATAAAAATCCCTCTTCTTTTAACAAATTGCAAAAATACCAAAAATTCAGTTAGAAAATTTATTACAAGTTGTTATGGGTTGTTACAAATGGAGGAAAACTAAATTTTTTGAAACCAAATTCAAATTGCTCTAAATTAATATCCATTTAGAAAATTATATTATAAAAATAGGTAAATCAAATAAATATTCTCGTAAACAAACCATAAATAAAATATGGCTTGATTATAAAATTCCAAAAAATATAAAATTTTAAAAATTCAGAAAAGCGGGATTACACTACATGTGCTTCTTTTGTCCAAAACAACTCAAATTCGTCATAATATTCATCCACATTTTTATTAACCAGAGCAATTTAGAAATATCATAACTTTTGGCTTAGAACTTCGATTAATCTCATATTATTTTTATAAAAGAACCGTATCAAAGATAGCTTTCCAAATATATATATTAATAGGTAAAATACCTTCTAGAACTTTTTGTAGAACTGTTTGAGTGTCAGCAGTCCGAAAGACGAATACGATTCGGTATTTTTGCGATTCCGGGAACTTTCAAACACGAAAATAGGATCCGTTTAAAGTTTTGGAAAGCTAACACAATGGGATACGACATAATTTAATACTAGAATTTAGTGAAGGCCTAATTGGTACAGTATTGGTTTCAAGTAGAAGAGTGACTATACGACATAGGCATTTTGTGTAACCTATGAGCCTTTGTAATATGGATATTAAATAAATGTACAGTACATAATGCATGATATGTCAGATGAAGGAAATGATATGTACATATGATATGTATCCTCATTGCATTAATATATATATATATGGTTGAATGCAAGCATGTAGGAATGCAATCAATGTAATGTATGTAAGCAATGCATAAATGCATGAATGAAAGAATGATATACAATATATGCATGAAAGTATATAATGAATGCTAGATACGAATGCAAGGTATATATGTAATGATAGATATGAATGCATAATATATACATAATGTAATGTAATATATAATGATAGCATGTTTGGTAATGTAGAATATATGATGCAAGCATGTATATGTCCACTGTTTTCCCTTTTTCTTACATTTTTCCTTCCCTTTCTATTTTAGTTTTTCCTCTTTTTTCTCTTCTATTTTTATATGTTGTATACAATGTATATAATGTATAGATGCATGTAAGTATGTAATATGCATGAATGACATGTATGTAATGAAAATAAGTATATGTATGCATTTAATAATATGTGAATGGATATAATGCATGAACTAAAGTATGCATGTATATGGGATATGAATGAATGATATATATATATATATATATATATATATATATATATATATTGAATGATATATATATATGTGTGTGTGTGTGTGTGTGTGTGTGTGTGTGTGTGTGTGTGTGTGTGTGTGTGTGTGTGTTAAGGTAATGTAATATATGTATTCACATATATTTTGAGTTAAATATATAAGTTTGTATGCATATATTATATGTATGCATGTACGCAGGAATGTATGTAATATAATATAGAGTATGAATATATGAATATAATGTATAAAAGTATATAATGTATTCAAATATATTTGTATGCATCTAAGTATGTATATATAGGTGTATGAATGAATACAAGTATGCATATATGATATGTATGTAGGCATGTATGCAATGTATGTATGTATGCATCTATGTATGTATCTGTAGGTGCATAAATGAATGCAAGTATGCATATATGATATGTTTGTAGGCATGTATGCATTGTATGTATGTATGCATGTATGCAATGTAAGTATCTATGTATGCATTTCTATAAATTGAGTTAACCTACAACCTTTTACACACGTGCATTCATACACCCTTTGACACCATGTATCCCATGTTACATACACCTACCTATCACTAAATCTTAGAACATTAACACATATCCTTTCACACACATGCCAAACACACACACACAATCACTTACTCTTTTACCTCTCCTTATATATATATATATATATATATATATATATATATATATATATATATATATATATATATATATACATATATATATAGCTTTCCTATATATATCTATGTATATGAATATGTGAATGTGAATAATATATATACATTATATGACTAAGTTTGTGTATCTTGTTAGCTTATGGTTTAGTTTTGTGCTTGGTTTAGCAAGTGACTTAGGCTACGAGTTAGTAGCTATCTTGGATACTTGATTTGCATAAACTTATTTTGTTTAGACCTAGAATTGACTAACCTAGACTAGTTAACCATTGTTGACCCAACCCTAGCTAGTTTAACCACAGTTGACTAGAGTTGACCTAGTTTGACTTTATAGTTGACAAGAGTTGACCAAGAGTTGACTTTGACCTAGATTGACTTAGACTCATGTAGATTGCATTATAGTTTCAATTACCATATAAATTGAACTCTTAATAACTTGTGTTGCTCTAACTAGGACTTTGTGACTCCAGTTTGCCATCTTTTCATATCAGCTGTTCAGGGTATCAGGCGAGTATATTCTCTGACCGTTTCATACTTGATAGAATTTATATTTATGCTCTAGATTACATTAATTGATGCTGTCATATTGTTAATACGGATTGGTACTATATGGATCCCTTCATGAGATGTTATCCCCCTCGGGAGCATCAGGTTACGGCATGTCATGTACGTTTCACTTTCATCATGTACTCCTGTGCTTTTACCGTTCATATGCACTATTATGATTTATGTACTCTCATGTTCACAGAGCCCCTCATGTATATTTAATGTGCACCCAATTATGGGACCCCATGTGAAATTATGTACAATAACTTAACTTGTCTGGATCTTTGTGTATTGATTGGGGTACGGGGGAGTATAAATGGTCATGTAAACAATTCCAAAGTAGTGTAATCATGTGCAAACTCTTTAGTGTAATCATGTGAAAATTCAAGCCATTCATATGTCTATCTTGTACTCTACATCACTAGTCACTGATAGTTCTTTACTTATAGTAGATATTTCCTTACAGTCATCTCTTTTACTTTATGTATATTCTTCAGCATTTTATGTATCTTACTCTATAGCATGCTTACATTTTCTGTCATGATATGAACTGCGTGAGATGTATTGTGCTCGTTCCTGTCCTGACTGGACCTGTTAGAAATATTACAGTAACCTGGAGATTCACAGCTAGCCTAAAGGACCAATAGAGCTTGGAGTAGATTACTAGTTTATGGTTTATTTTCTCTTTTAGAACTTGTTTTGTAATAAGTGGTGTCTTGAGATTGTTGAGATGTTGTTATTTTGGGAGTTTATTTAAGTTATTGTTTTGAGTTTTATATAGTTGTTAGACTCATGTGTTATCTTATTATGCTTGGATTATGATTGAGTATTATCGTATCTTATACTTGTCCTCCATTCGGGGTTGAGTTTGTGACAGGTACATTATATAATTTTATGAGTTGTTGATTAGATAGTGACCTAGAACAGCGTTCTACCGCCGACACTGCGGCATAGGCTGGACGTACCCACTTCTCGTGTCCCTACACTGGGTGCGGGTCGTGACAAGCTCATAGGGTATTTTCTTCGAAATAGGTCGAATAAATACCCTATTTAAAACATGGCAAGCTGTACTGCAGCTTCTGTCCAAAAATATTTCGGAAGTAAAAATTTATTCAACATGACTCTAGCCATATCGCCAAGAGTCCTATTCTTCTGCTCCACAACACCATTTTGTTGAGGAGTTCTAGGACAAGAAAATTTATGATCAAAACCCTTTGTTTCGTAAAACTTTTCAAAATCACAATTTTTAAATTTGCCTCCATGATCACTTCGGATCGAGTAATCATGTAGCCCTTTTCATTTTGGACCTTTTTGGCAAAGATTTTGAAAACTAAAATAGTATCGCTTTTGTTTGTAAGGAAAGTAAATCTTGAAAAATCATATACGATAACAAATGCATAGAGTTTTCCACCAAGACTGGCTACTCTACTGGGACCAAATAAGTCCGTGTGCAGTAATTGCAAGGGTCTAGTGGTACTTATAGTGTTTATGGATTTAAATAAAGATTTGGTTGCCTTATTTAGTTCACATTCGACACATACCGTGTCCTTCTTGTATGTGATGTCGGGCAGACCTCTTACTAGCTTCTTTGTCGATAGCCTGGATATAGTATCCATATTAGCGTGACCAAGATGCTGGTGCCACAAAAGTCTTTCATCCTTGTGGGCGTAGAGACATCTTCCTGCACTGTTAGTATTTCTAGATAGATAGAAAATATAAATGTTATCTTATCTTATCCCTTCAAAAGCAATATCTCTAGTTGACCTATAATAAATGTAGCATTTATTCTTTCCAAAGTTAATATCATATCTATGATCAGCAAGATGACTTATGCTTAGCAGGTCATGCTTTAACTCGGTCACTAAGCAGACATCCTTTATTACAGAAGAAGGAGGATAACCAATAGTACCATTACCTATGATGTAGCCCTTTAAATTGTTATCGAAGGATATATATCCTTCCCTCTTCATTGATAGTGATGCAAAAAGATTTGCGTCTCCAGTCATATGTCGTGAGCATCTACTATTGAGAATCCACTTACTTTTAGTTGAAGAAGGAAGGTCCACCTACATCACGAGTAGATGTGACCTTTGGTACCCAAGTTCTTGTGGGTCCTGAAAGTCTTCGGTACCCATACATATAGATTAATATCAACTAATTTTCTAATTATACACTGTGGTGAGATATGACCATGTAATCCACAGTATGTGCAAGTAGCATGCCTATTTGTATTAGGAGCAGGTTGATAGTGATGTTTATATGCAGTATGGTGATAGTTATGTGAAACAACAGGATAGTGACTATGCGTAGTAGCAGGATAATAGTTATGAGTAGGTTGAAAATGATTTCTATGTGCATGTGGTTTATGTGCTACATGGGAGTATGTGTACATATAAGCATGGTTACGTGCTGCATGTAGGTGACGTATTTACTATTATGAGTGGTCTGGTGTTTTATGTGTATTTTATGACTGTGAGATTGGGTTTGAGGTTGAGCAACTTGTTTCCCTAATCTGATCTCTAATTTCTTAGAGACAACATTTAGTTCATTGCACTTTGCATTCAGACCATTAATCTTAGCAATAGAGATCTTGTGTTTGTTCTTTTCTTCAGCAAGCTCTTTATTGAGTGCTGAGATCTCACGTGTCAGCTTCTCAATAAGTGTTTTGGCATCATGTAATCTTAATTTATGCTTGGATACCTCATCAATGACTTCCGTAGGTGGAGTGTCTCTAACATTATCAAGTAAAGCAGAAATATTATGAATCTCTATTTCATAGTCTTTGATTTTCTCCTTGGCATGCTGATACTTATTAATGAATTTCTTGTGATCATTTAGTAAGTCATTAAAAGCATCGCCAAGTCCATCAAATATAAAGTCATTAAGAGTATCGTCAGTTACCTTATCGGATGTTGCCATTAGGCAGACATTAGCAATGTCTCGAGGAGAGTCATCTTCTTCCTCAGAATCACTGGCTTCGCTTTCGTGCCAAATACTAGTATTGGCGTACTTTCGTGAAGAGGGCTTCTTGTAGGGCTTCTCATATCTGTTACCTTTTTTTGCAAAGGGACCGTCTTTTCGAACATGTCCAGTCATTTTGTAGTCGTAGCACGTTGGTTCTTCCTCGTCGTCTCCTTGTTGTTCCTTCTTCCTTCGATTGAAACGAAGGAACTTCTTAAAGTTACAGACTAGAAGAGCTTGATCATCACCTTCTGAATTATCATCGTTAGTATCTTCAGGATCAGTCCTTCGACGATGAGCTTTTAGGACAATCTTTTTTGCCTTTGGAGCAGGTTCATCGAAGTGTTTGAGGTCGAGCTCGTGTGTCATCAGCTTTCCCATCAAAGTTTCCATAAATATTTTGGTGAGATCATTGCCTTCTATAATTGCTGTTACCTTAGGGTTCCAGATCTTCGGTAGCCCCCTAAGTAACTTGTGGATCATCTCATGATTGGAGTATTATTTGCCAAGAGATGGCAGAGGATTGATAACGTCAAGGAACCTATGAACATTTGAGTGATCGTCTCATTCGGCTTCATCTTGAATGCCTCGTATTCTTGAATAAGACGACTAATCTTAGATTCCTTGACTTGAGTGGTTCCTTCATTCGTCACTTCTCGAAGCTTCCATACTTCGTACGCGGTGGTGCATGTCGAGACCCTGTTAAATTCATTCCTCTCTATTGCACAGAAAAGAGCATTAATAGCTCTAGCATCTAGACTCGCCTGTTTTTTTTCCTCGTCAGAATACTTGTCGTTGGGTTTTTCGATGAGATCACCCTCGACAACTATACTGTCGGGCTTTTTGTAACCATCAGTGACAATGATCCATAGGTCAAAGTCTAGAGACTTGAGATAGAAACTTATCCTAGTTTTCTAATAGGTATAGTTGGTTCCATCAAATAGGGGTAGCCTATGAGTGGACTGTCCCTCACCATGGTTGGAAAACATAGGTTGTGTGGTTGCCATGGATCAGCTCTAGGATGTTAGTCCTTGTTAAGAGAATAGAGCTCTGATAACAATTGAAGAACAGATAGGCAACTCTAGAGGGGGGTAAATAGAGTTTATAATGATAATGGCCAAATAAAAATTAATTCTTTTCACCAACAGTAAATAATCAGAGTAGTAAATACGGAAATAGAAAGATCAAGAGAGCATACGCAAACACAGCAGATTTTTAACCTGGTTTTCCTCGTAGAGGACTAGTCCAGGCTTGAGAACTCGAGCTCAGGATTAAATCCACTATTTGTGAAATATTAGTTACACTCCGTGCCTTTTCATCAGAAGAGCACGTCAACTTCTTACAAAGATCGTTGTGGCGAAGCTTGGAATTTTCCAGGCGACTTTCTTGACTCTTGCACAAACTTCTAACTGAATAGCACTGAGCACTTTTAGGCTTACAAAGCTTGTGGCTAGTAGATGATAAGGTTAAGGCTTGTATATGGCTTATAAAGAAGAGAAAAAAAGATAATTGGATAATTTAGAATGAGAGAATTCAAGGCCTATTTATACCAGTTGGGATAGGCAGAATTCGGCCAGAATTCTGTGACACGAATTCAAATTTTTGGCCGTTGGACAACTAGCATACAACAAGCCCTAAAAATTAGGGTCCTGAAAATCATGGGGCAGAGTTCGGCCCAAACTCTGTGTGGAGAAGAGTTCGGCCCGAACTCTGTCGCCTTGCTGACAGAGAGTTCAGATGGGCTTTGTGGGCTAGTTTTGGCTTAGTGGAGCTTTGGGTTTGTTTGGGAATGAGGATTAAGCCAAGAATACCCAGTGCTACTCAGTTTATATTTTGTTAGACTTAATAAATGTAAAATAGCGCAGACTCTGAAAATGAGTATGCTGCGGGAGAGAGACGACGTCTGTCTTCACTGAGTTCTATCTTGATGTGTCATATTAAATTATGACAAGTATTTTATTGTCAATTTGTCAATATTTGGTTGACTGTGATCCAGTTTGGGTCAACAGGCTCATCCCCAAGCTGGCGACCATGGGCCCGCTCCGGACCCGTCGGACATTGGTTCTGCTCCCTATCCTCCCCTGGGCAAGCATGCGCCAACTCCGGCTGGTGGTCATGCGCACAGACCCTCCGCGGCCCATGCGCCCATTTCCTCGGGGGTCTCCTCCGGGAAATCTTTTGCGAAGATCCTGAGGCTAGATCGCTGGACGACATTCTCTCCCCACGCCATTGACACCGAGCTGCCAGACATCGAATTCCCGTGTCCTTCCGACGGACAACACATTCGCGTCCCATTCTCCTCGGCATAGATATCCTCTCTCTCCGCCAGCTTTGCGAGGACATTCATGTTGAAGTTCCCCTCTGGGTGGCACAAGATCACCGTCGTTCAAGAGAAGATAACAGGTTGGGGGCTCACCTCCGTCTACAGGATTGCCCCGTTGGACCCCAAACACCTGCTTCTCTATCTTTTCTCTGACCCCGACTACTCTTTAGTCTGGGCCAAAGGAACCACCCGCATCGGATCCCACAACATCAAGGTCGCCAAATGGTCCCCCGACTTTAGCCCAACAGTCGACTCTTCGATCATCTCGGCGTGGATCACCCTCCTAAACCTTCCCCTAGTCTGCTTTGCGCCCGCAGATCTTAAAAGAATCGTAAGCTCTTTCGGATCTCTGGTGGCCATCGCAGAAGAAACACACACCCTATCCAAAGGCAAATACGCGAAGATATGCGTGGAACTTGACCTGTCTTCAGACCCCCCAACCAGATTCAGATCGACCTCGGGGGACTATCACACTTCCAAAATCTGGAGTACGACAACAATATAATCTTCTGCTGGCACTGCCAGTCCAGAGGATACCTCACTAGGCATTATTTCAAAGCTCACCTGGAGCTTCAGAAGAAACCCCCCCGCAAGCAGCACTTTCGGAAGACGACCCAAATCATTTCCACATCCCCCATTCTCTTCTTCCCTAATTCTCACTCCCACTTCATTGATAGCGACAGTTCCCCCAGCCCCCGATATCCTTCAGAGAAGGCCATCGCCCCCTATGATCCCCGGGCATCCTTCTCAACAACTAGTTCGACATCCTCATCGTCATCCCGTCTGACACTCTACAGGAGCAACCCCAACCAGGCCCGACCACTCCCGAGGTGAACAAGAAGCCCACTGACCCACATCAGACAAATGACTCTTCCCCGAGCGGCGAAGGAGAATATCCGATGGCTTTGATCATCTATCCCGATCCCCCCGTTGGATCCCCTTTTATCCCCGAGAGAGATTTTGCGATCGACCCAGCGATGTTGAGTATAGTCTCGGCTGACAGGCTTCAGCAAGCCATAGAAGTAAGCTTCCTAGACCCCGACCACCCTCTCTGTGCTCTAGCCGAGATAGGTAAAGAAGATGTCTCCTCTCCCCCCGAAGGAGGGTATCGGATACTTCACTCGCGGCACGTCAGACTCGGCGGATGACGCTAACGGAACACCTCAGAGAGTCCAAATCCCCATCAACAAGAAGAAATAACTAGAGCCCACGGCCATGACCACTCGGTCAGCCACTAAGCTCAATACCTACCCCATACACAAACAACCCAATGCCTAACATCCTCTCGTAAAATTGTAGAGGGCTGGCCAACCAACCTACCATGAGGAGATTAACTAGCCTCAAGAAAACCCACCGAATCGACCTTCTGGTTATCATTGAACCCAAAATCCTCCAAAGGAGACTCAAATCCGTTCAACTCCAACTCGGTTTCGCGTCCGCGGTTGTCGGATGCCATGACATTTGGATCCTATTCACCGCCGAATACAGAATCGACATCGTAAATGACTCCAATCAGGTGCTTTCCTGTTGGGTTGAGCACCCTTCCCTTAAGTCCCGGGTACTTATCTCTGCTGTTTACGGTAGCTACAACTACCCCGAGTGCAAGAACCTCTGGGATACCCTCATGGACACCCACCAACACCTCAACAATCTTTCGTGGATCTGCCTTGGAGACTTCAACACGATCTCGCATCGAGAGAAGAAATCGGGGGGACACCCCCCCAGCCGGCGATGAACAACTCCAACACTTTCATCTTCAACGCCCACTTGTCCCCCATGCAGTTCGCCGACAACGCTTTTACCTGGTGTAACATTCAAGAGGGCTCCCGCAGACAATACTCCCATTTGGATCATGTACGGGTGGACAATCTGTGGGTCGACTTAGATCTCATCACTAACCTCTCTAACCTTAACACTATAGAATTAGACCATTACCCTCTCCTCATGGAGATCAGTAGCAACTCCACCCATATCAGAAAACCTTTCCGCTTCCTGAACTTCTAGAGACATCACCCCAATTTTAGGAACATCGTGGCCTCCCGTGGAGATCTAACAGCAACCCAGACCCCCTCTTCCGCGTAGCAGTCAAGCTCAATGCCACCAAGGGCGCGTTATCGTCTTGGAGCAGACTCGCTTTTGGAAAAAAATTCCAAGCTATCAAGGCAGTTGAAGATGACATTGTCACCTCCAGTTTTCGAAATTGAAGGCAAATTTGTCATTTTCAATATTCTAATATTTTTGTGAATATTTATTTATTAATATTGTGTTTTTGTGTTTTATTTGATAGGGTTTGAGTTTTGTCTCATTTCGACTTGTGTTAGTGACCCGGGTCAATTTTGGTCCCAAATGAAACCGACCAACTTGTCATGACCAAACCTAGATATTTATATTTGACTAATCCCATTTAATTTTAGTGGGATTAGGGATTAGAATTAGATTTAAAACTTGGAATTAGGAGTTTTTAAGTGACCATTTTGACCCCAACTCAAAACCACTCAATTCTTTGACTTGGAGGGCATTTTGGTAAATTGCCAAATGCCCCCAATCCTTTAAAATATTGTTGGCCAGCAGCACACACCCCTCCTATGCTCTCATTTTTACAAAACTCTCTGTCTCTCTCTTCTTATTTTCTCTCATTCCATAAAATCCCTTTCTTTTCCCTTTGCATTTTAAGCTCAGAAGGTAAGTAAATCTCTTCTAATTCTCTAGATCTCTCTCTAATCTTGGTGCTAACCCCTTTTTTATCTCTTATTTGTGATTTTGATCTAGGTAGATCGAGCGTCGTGGTGGTGGAAGCATAGATTTTGGACTTTGACCTAAAAAAGTGATTTAGGGACTTGCCCTTGGGGTTCCAACTCCCAAGAGATAAACCCTCACTCTAAACTTTGTAATTACTTCTAATTAGTGTCATTTTCATAATAGAGGATGCTCGAGGTATGGGATAACCCATTAGAAGAGGTTTGGAACCTATTGGACTCAGTTTGGGACTTTTGGCCTAGGTTTAGTGCCAAATTTAGGGAAAACCCTAAATTGACATGTTTGGGTGTTGTCCCTAGCCTAATTAGACCTAATTAGGTTAGTTTGGGTGAGGTGAGGCTAGGTAAGTGTCCATATTTGGATACGTGGGATCATTTTGGCGAGAAATCATAAAAGTAGGCTTTTTCGGAGTTTTCGGGTTCCAACACACGGGTGACTTTTTGTACCGACACTAGAATCGGCAAGTTAGCACTTAGAATAGATACTAATCATTATTTAGAACTTGTGAATAGAGTTTGGGTCGAATTCGGATAGGTTTGGTGCCCATATAGTGCGGTATCGCGAATCGGACACCCCGGAGTCGCCAGAATGGTCATTTGGCCATTCGGGCCTCGTTTCTCGTTTTCGCTCGTGTTTGTGAGTTAGATTGCTTGTGTGGGGTACGTGTCTAAGCCCTAAAGGGTAGAATTGTGAGGATTTGGGTATTCGGATAGGTTTCGGGATGTTTTGGATATATATAAATATTAGTGTTGTGTGAATGTGTATATATATAGAGATAGATATATGTATATATATATATATAGTGTGCCAGTGTGGTAGTTTGTGGCTCAAGTGTTTGAGTGTGTCCTTGTTTTTATGTGGGAGAGTTGAGTGTAGATGAATGACGAAAGGATAGAGAAAAAAGATGGGAAGAATAGATGTGAGAAGAGGATTAGAGTTGATGTGAGTGTGTGTGTGTGTGTGTGTGTGTATTAGGAGAAGTAGGGGGAGGGATGTGCTACCCCAAGGCACCAGGCAGCAGCAGTAGCAGTCCCCACAGGGGATTGCCTCACCAGTAGCAGCAGCACAGTGGCTGCTACATTATGCAACAATAACAGCAGCAGTAGGGGTTGCAGGGCAGCCCCCCATGACCCGCATTCACCCCCCCTTTTTGGCCCCCTTTAGCCCTCTATATAATTCCCCCTATATACCCTTGTGATAGTGAGGTTAGAGTGGTGTTTAGTGATAGGTTTGAGTGGTGTTTAGTGGTAGGTTTGAGTGATGATTAGAAGGGTATGGTTAGATGTTAGTTTTATAAGTTAGGATAATATGTTAAGGTAATGTTAGTTTAGTAGTTGGATATGTTAGGAAGTATGTTATACCAAGATATGGTATTATATTAGAGTGGTGTCTAATATTAGGAGTTGGGTTAGATTATAGATGTGGAGTTCAATTTGTGTGGAGTGGTATTTATGATACCAAGTTGGTATCATAGGATAAAGGGAATTTACCCTATATGAGGGTATAGGTATTGTGATACCCTCAAGATACCCAGGTAAGTATCAAGATACCGAAATATGGTATCGAGATATGAGGGTAAGGTGTTGCAATACCTTAGCAAGGTATTGGAGTTACATTAGGGTAAGGGCAAGTTAAAGGGTAAGGTAAGATAGAAGTTAAGGTAAATTTTCTATGTTAAGGTAATCACCCAAAACTAAGATATTGGTATCGGGATACCATTTTGACTTAGGTATGAGATGTCTTGGTAGGTAAATGTTAGGAATGGTATGTTTAGTCTAGTTTTGACCCCGTTGACCCAAAGTTGAATTTTTTTACCAAAAGTCAACTATAAGTCAACTTTTAGCCTAAAATTGACTTGAACTTGACCAAAGTTGACCAGTTGACCAAAAGTCAACTGTGAGTCAACCATTAGCCTAGTTTGACCTAGATTGGACTAGGAGTTGACCAGAGTGAACCAGTTGACCAAACTGTAAATCAACCTTTGACCTAGTTTGACTTGGTTTGACTTTCTTTGACCTAGTTTGACTTAGTTTAACTTAGATTTGCATATCATACACTAGAAAGCATGCCAAACACTATTAAACCCTAATTAACTCTTGTATATCTCATATTTAAGTCTATGACTATCCTCTGAGCCACGATTCCTATTGACTGCTCAGGACCGCAGGCGAGTACATTCTCTGATAGTTTTTATTGTCTTGATATATGCTATATCCGATTCAGTTGTCTTGTGTCATTTGATTCCCGACACAATGGTACACGGACTAGTATATGTTGGATCTCGTCATGAGAGATTATTCCTGGTTTACCTGGTATATGAGTACATTATTCGATCTTATTTTCTGTACTTTTATAGACACCGATTTAGGAGTGGGCTGGCCCCTTACTCTTTAAATCCTGTGTCATGACGTGTCATGGTTGGATCCATTATACTACTCGGAGATAGGGAGTTATTAGAGGTTATGTGATCAATACCCTCATGTCACTATTCTCGTGCTTGCGTCACCCTCACCGTACGTAGGGTATAACGAGATCTTATATTTCTTGTGCTCCCTTTCCATGTTGGCCGGCTTGACCCTTCTTGAGATTTTCCTGTAATAGCCGGGCCAAATGGAATAGCCTGATCATGTGTCCCAAGCCGATCACATAACGCTCTAATATCTCATGGCACCAGTTTATGTTCATATTTATACATCATATATCCTTGTTATATTCTATTTTCCTGTATTTTATACCATGACACGATATCCAGTTTACATATCATGTTCATATTTCCTGTCTTAATATTTTATCTTGTTTTTTATTATAATTGTCTTTTATAGAATTTGTCAATTCACATGGAACTGCTGTTAGCATTTGTACTTGCTCATATCCTGACAGGATAACTTTGTTGTATTTTCAGAGGATTCAGATACAGACTGCATGACCTTCTACGGGTTTGGAGTAGATGTAGATTACCACTTGGACTTAGTGGAGCCGGTGCCTTTAAAGGACACACCACCGGTAGGGATCTAGACTAGTAGGTTTGACTTGGCTGCGTTCCAGCTTATCATTTTGGCTTGTAGTATATTATTATTTTGGGATATGTACATTGTGATATACTCTCTACTTCTGGTTGTGACTCTGTGACTGGCATCTATTTCCAGCTTTCATACACAACACCAAAACAGACAATTTGTAACACATTTTTGTTCCAGTCGTAACGGTTATTACCGTTACAAGATTGTCACGGTAATCACCGTGACAGTAATTAAATAAGTGTTACTAAAATAATATTTTGGTATTTTTTTGATCTATTTATTGTAACAAAAATTATGGTTACAATGGAACAAAAAAGTGTGACAAATATTTCAGTTTTCCCTCTACTCATTTTATATCCCTTCTCATTTCCTTCTCTCCTTACATCCGATTCCAGCCATTTCCCTCCTCACTCCCCCAATACCCTCTCATCTCAGCCATCCCGATCCACCCCTCAGCCACCACCACCCTTATCGACGCCATCACCACTCCTGCCACCACTCTCTCACCCTCTCAATATCCTCTGGATCTAAACCCTAATCCTAAAAATCGTGGAGAAGAATGGTTGATGTGAGCGACAAGGATGAGATCATGGAGAAGAATGGCTTCGATTCGCCCAAGAAGAACGACTTGTGCTACATCTCTCTTGATGCTACCTGGGTGAAATCTATCCTCAATAATTTTTTATTTTCTTTCCCCTATTTTCCTTTTCTAAGATTTTTTATGCCAGACATTAGAACTTGGATGCAGTTCTAGTAAGTTTCCCTCAATAATTTGTGTGCTATTTTCCTTTATGTGTTGTTCAAATACTCCAGGCTCAAATATTGTTGCTATTTTTAGTGTTCCTGTAAATACTCATATCCTCTTTGCTTTTCTAGATTTTTTGGTATAGTTCACTTAATCCTTATTTGAATAAGTCATAATTTTAGTTAACATCATGAGTAGTAAATGAGAGTCGATAATTTTGGCAACCATCAAAAATTAAGTTGCTGACAAATAAAGTTTCTGCTTTATATCCTAAAATCTGATAATGAAGCGAGTATTGGAAACAAACATTATTTGAAATTTTAGAATTGAAGATATGAATATTGTAGATATTAATTTGAAAAAATTAGGATTTAATATTTTAGATGACTTTTATATGGGTATTCAAGGATGAAAATGGCTACTAGACAACCTAGACTGCACTATGCATTTGGGTTTTAGGCAGTTTTCGAATATAAAAGTTTATGGTTGGGATTACAGGGGATAAGCTGTGTTAGGTTTTGGGCTGTTTTAGAGGAATTTAGATGGGGTTTTCAGGGATTTTGGTGGTCATTGTTGTAATGTAAAATAAAAAGGCAATCATATTTCTAGAATATAAAATATGAAATTACGGACGGGTTTACTATACAGAAATAAGTAAAAAAGTAGGGAACAACACACTTTGTTCATATAACTGACCCTATAACAAACAATAATACTGCATGTTATCAGGTCAGTTATAGAGATAAAAGTTATGAAACTGCTAGCAAAGCGCTCCTCTCTAGATATAACAATAGATAAATTAGTGAATGCAGTTCACATAATCTTTTGGTATGTCAGGTTAATTTTTACGATGTAACCTCCATTTTTTAATAACAACCGTATTGATTACCCCCTGCTGTATTTTGCTCTTTTGGTCAATTGCAGTGAGGAGTCAGGATGAAGTGGGTACAACTAACATTTCATGCATCAACCCTTTTGACCTTAGTCATTTTTTCGATGAGGATGACAAAATATATGGATAGAAGAACTTAAAGGCAAGTATCCATTTTTTTAATATCTTGTTCAAAATTTTCAGACTACCAAGAAAGATTCATGTAAGCTCAACTCTTTAAATAATAGATGTTGTACATTTAATGTGTGCTCTACCCGTGTGTTCCTGTATTTTGGCTAAATGGTTAATGTAGTTTCTGTTCTGATATTTTTTTGAATGGTGTAACCATTTCATTTATTTGTTTCTTGTTCCTATCTTGATGAATATACTCCTAGTTTACGATATTTTTCTATCTTTTCAATGCCAATCTTTTTATTTCAAAAGGAAGTGCCTTGTGCACAACTATTATTTCTCTAGAAGAGGTTGGTCTCCAACTGGACATTGCAATGCCGTATTATTACTGTAGATATGCTAAGCTTATGGAAAGGTCAAGATGGCTGGGGTTGTTTAAGATGTACATAGACTTACCTCTCATATTGCAAGAGGTTGTGCTGACCCAACTGCATCCTCCATGATGCAAACCCCAAGCATTAACAATGTGTCAATCTACACCGATGGAGGAGAGATTTATTAATTCTATAAAACAAAACACCTTTGAGGAGATATTTATTAAAAAGATTTGGAAGTCTTAATGTAAGAGACTTACTTTTGGAACTTCAGAAAGTAATTGGTTGATAATTTATAAAAGATAGTGTTCTTGAGTGAGGATTTTGTTATAGTAGAATGACCCAGGAGTGAAATTTATAGTGTTCTTTTTAAATTTCAATAAGCTACATACAACTACCTTCTCTAATAGAAACTATGCATTGATTAGATACAGATACAGATCGAATTGGCTATGCCCTGATAGGAACAACATTGTTATTTAGGTTGATTGTTGTTACTTGTGTTCTCTCAATACACGCAGATGACATTTCTTATAGAGTGATTATGAAAAGTTATTTCATAAAATAAGATGTGCATTAATCAAATATTTAACACCTAGCATCCACCATGATCATCCTAAGAGGAATTGATATCATTACAATACTTACAGTCATTAGTAGCATGTCTAGGCAAGAATCATAGCACTAATGAAGGTTGCACCTTACTTCTACCAGGCTTGCACCTTTCTTTTGTTGTGAAACAAATGCAACCTTATACAAGGTCCCAATAACATTATTGAACCTTTCCTGGCCAAAGGAATGAGCATGAGATGGCCATGATTGTCGACCTAATGTCAACCTTATGTAATCTTCTGTTAGTGGGTAAGTTCCTGACCGAAGGAATGAGCATGAGATGGCCATGACTCGAGGCATAAACGACTAGCTGGTTCCATGGATACTCAGGGCTGCGTTCATGTTCATATATGAAGTATCTGCCATACTTCCTTGACAATAATTTTTGGTATGGCTCGCACACAGCTATGCTCATACGGGACCCAAAATATGGCTTACAGTGATTTGACATGGTCAAGATCGTGCCAAAAATGACTGTGGGAGAAGTAACATTTCTTTGCAATGGATCCCTTTTGATTACTCTTTGTAACCTAGTTAATTGAAAACATGCATAAACAGGTATTAAGATCTAATATATGAAATATGCATATAAATTGTTATCACATATATAATCGTTGCCATGTCGTACCTGCCAAAAATTTCTAAAACATTTATAAACAGATATTAAGATCATTTCTAGTTTTCATTTGTTTTTGTGTCTAATACAGGAGCAACATTCTACATATAGGCCAATTTGATGAGCACCTTCAACATGAGATCATTTCTAGTTATGAAACTGTACTTTCCTCTATCCGAAATGCCCTTGAAGATGTTTCAAAAAAAGTGAAGGTAATTTTATCTTTTTTCTACTGAATGAATATCCGTTTCTTGCCATGCCTTTGTTGGCAGAGCTTGCCTTTGTAGCCCTTATGGATTTTCTGCTATGTTATTATGTGTCATTAAGGCGTAAGCTTAGTTGTTCTGTAACTAATTTGTTTGGTATTGTATCTTTCCATGATTCATATATTGTGATGGTAAGGTAGAAAATTCTATACCTTGATGCATTAGCGTAATGAAGTTTGTCTCGATCTACATATTCTGAAATTTTTTCTTGTGATTTAGTACTATGTAGCTTAAGAAGTTATTACTCTGGTCAGTTGCTGATAGTTGTATATTTCTTAGTGCAAGTCAAATTTTTAGTTGCAGTATTTTAGCTTGCAGCTATTTAAATATTACTCAATTTTTTCTTAATTAAGTACAAATATTAATACTAGGTCCTGTTGCTGCTTTATGATTGCAGAATAGTCATGTCTTCCAGTAAGGAGTTGCTTGAAGATAAATTAGAAAAAGATTGCTTAGAAAGGGTTATTGCTTTAGTTGCTTGAAGATTTTGACCATGCAAATATTTTAGAATTTATTCATAAAGCTGAGGACCTTTTGGTAAGAAACAATATTTGATTATTTAATCTCGTTTGTATCTAAGGATCTTGTAATTCTTTATTTTACCTTTTTCCAAAGGAAGAAGGTGACTTAAGGATCAAAACTTCATGGATTTGATAACCCCACTTTTTTTTCTTCTTCTGGAAACTACTTACAAAAATTGTTACATGTTTATTCTATTAGCCACATGAGTTCCTTGCGAGAACTTTTTATTATAGTACATTAAGCTATTTATTCTTTTCTCAAAGTATCTTTGCTTTATTCTGTAATTTGTTTGGGTCTCAATTCCTTGCCTAATTGTGTCATGACTACTTGGTTACAAATGCAGGAAAGAGCCGCAGAAAAGAGGCCTGAACTCAGTCCGCCAGTAGATCCCAAATGGGCGTGGCAGATGCACAGTTCTTCTGTAGCATCATCAAGATTCGCAACGACTGTTGTTTTGAAGTTATTACTCTGGTCAGTTGCTGATAGTTGTATATTTCTTAGTGCAAGTCAAATTTTTAGTTGCAGTATTTTAGCTTGCAGCTATTTAAATATTACTCAATTTTTTCTTAATTAAGTACAAATATTAATACTAGGTCCTGTTGCTGCTTTATGATTGCAGAATAGTCATGTCTTCCAGTAAGGAGTTGCTTGAAGATAAATTAGAAAAAGATTGCTTAGAAAGGGTTATTGCTTTAGTTGCTTGAAGATTTTGACCATGCAAATATTTTAGAATTTATTCATAAAGCTGAGGACCTTTTGGTAAGAAACAATATTTGATGTACATGCAAATAAGCAAGGACAGTGGTGCTTGTTTTTATGAAACACCAAATGAATCAACAACTACATTTATCTAAAGTTGTATTTTTATTACTACATACACATGATATACATGTGTAGGATTGGATGCTGGTTGTTCCTTTTGAGTAATGAAGGGTTTTTGTGCCACTTTTGTGCAAGTGTTTGTAACTTCTCTTTTGCCTTGTGTCCTATCTATGATGTGAATAGACCCTTGATTGTTTTAATATGAAAGAGGCTATACATATTGCTAAACGCTGTTCTCATGCCTATCTTTGCTTCTTCACTGAACTTTGTTCCGAATTTAAAGTGTTTTTGAAATTCTATTTCTTCTCATTTTCCTGGAATTTAAAATGTTTTAATAACCGTGACGAATGGTAAATTCATAACGGTAATAAGCGTGACGAATTAAATTTTTCTAATGGTTATTACTGTTACAAAAAATATAATTTGTCACGGTTATTACCGTTACAAACTATTTGCCACGCCTAAATCATCACGGTTATTAGCGTGACGAAAAATATTTGTCATGGTAATAACTGTGATGAATCGCCTATTATGGTGTTGTGATATTTCTATCATATCTTTATCTTTCGTGCGTATCTTCCTTAGATTCATGTGATTGAGTTATGTATAATTATATTCCTCCGTGCGGAGATGACAGGTACATATATATATTATTGATGTTAGATTTTATAGACGACCTATACAGTGTTCTACCGTCGATACTACGATGTAGGCTGGACGTACCCACGTGCTCGTGCCCATAAATACGGTGCGGTTCATGACAAACGTCACTCGTGCTGAGATCCTGTTCGCTGCCAACAGGTCGTCGGAAGCCCGCACCGCCCTGAACCTTAGCAAGGCGATTCTCAAGTCCAGGCTGAAGGTCGAGACGGAATTCTGGAAGCAAAAAGCCGGATTATCCTGGGATACCGAGGGTGACAGAAACTCCGGCTTCTTCCACGCCTGTGTCAAGGGTCGTAAAAATCAGCTCAATCTTTACCAAATCTCGGACGACAACGACATCCTCCTCAAAGACCAGAAAAGCATTAGCATGGCAGCCGCCAACTTCTACACAAAACTTTCACCAAAACGAACGTCGTTAAAGATGAGGCTTTCCTGGCTAAGGTCCCCAACCTGATCAGCGAGCAGGAGAATGTCATGCTGTTGACCTCCCTCCCCGGAGGATGTCAAGTAGACTGTCTGGTCCCTTGACGAATACAGTGCTCCCAGACCAGACAGTTTCTTCGGAGCTTTCTTTCGTTCTTGTTGGTAGATTATCGGGTCCGACTTTCACGATGCCGCGGTAGAATTTTTCGCTGGAGCGAGCTACCCAAATCCATCTCCCGGGCCAACCTTATCCTGATCCCTAAAAAAAGATAACCCGAAGACATTCAAAGACTTTAGACCGATCAGCTTATGCACCTTCACCAATATAATCATCTCCAAGATCATCGCGACCCGCATGTTCACTCTTCTTTCCAAGATCATCTTCGAGGAGCAAAGCGGCTTCATCCTTGGTCGGAACATCACCGATAATATCTTGATCGCTCAGGAGTTGATCACTTGCATGAAATTCTTGTCCAGGGGGGGTAACGTCGCCATCAAACTCGACATGGAGAAAGATAATGACCGTCTGGACTGGCAATTCATGATTTGGGTATTCAGAGCCTTCAGGTTCTCGGAGACTTGGATCGACATCATCTTCAGGTCAGTCAACAATTCTTGGTTCTCCATGGTCATTAACTGGCAAACTGACGATTTCTTTAGATCCAGTTGCGGGGTACGACAAGGTGATCCTTTATCTGCAACCATTTTCATCATCACAGCCGAAGCGCTCAGCAGAAACCTAAACAAATGGCAAACATGCCCAGATTCCTTCACTAATACACCACCACAGGCTACCCTCTCATCACGCATCTGGCCTATGCTGATGACATCCTCATCTTCTCTTCTAGGGATATCGAATCGATGGAGGTGGTCTGCAGCATCTAGAGAAATATACCAGATGCTCTGGCCAACGTATCAACGTTGACAAAAGAGTCATCTACACCAACCACAATGCCGACCGAAATCACTCGCCCAACCACACCAACATAACCTCCTTCTCCATCGTATACCCACCGTTATCCTACCTGGGATGTCCGCTGGTGTACGGAAAATCGAACTCTGGCATTTTCGAGGGTTTGGTGAACAAAATAAAAAAAAATCGAAGGTTGGCACAACACGACCCTTTCCTCGGGAGAAAAAATGATCCTCATCAAGCATGTCCTATCTTCCATCCCCATCTACACCCTGGCAGTGTGCTCCCCTCCCAAGAAAATCCTTTCTGAGATCGAGTCCCTTTTCACCAACTTCTTTTGGAGCCACATCGACGGCAAGGACAAGCACTATTGGGCCAGCTGGGACACTATGGACAAACCTACCAATGCGGGAGGACTTGGCTTTACCAGATTAGCGCACATCATCGATGCCTGCTCAATGAAGTTGTGATAGAAGATTCGCACGGACAACTCCATATGGACTAGGTTCATGAAGCCGCTAAACCATTTATCATCGAGAACCCCGACAACCTACAGTGGTCCCCTACGTCCGATGGCACCTTCACGATAGCCTCTGCCAAGATGAAGGCGAGAGGCACCGACTTGCCTGCTCCGTTGATCGTTTCTTTTTGGCCCTCCTGCATCCCCAACAAATGGTCGATCCTCATCTGGAGAGCATACCGCCGAAAGTTACCTACCGACGACTCCCTTACCTCCATCGGCTACAGCTTAGCATCCAAGTGTCATTGCTGTAACTTATACCAATCAGAAACAACTGAACACATCCTTCTCTGTGGCAGCATCGCTTACCAGTTGTGATCCAGTCTTTCACAGCGATGCGGCCAGGCCCTCCGTACTGGGAGCTTCAACGATCTCCTTGCCAGCTGGGGATCCTCTCATGGTCATCAGATCGTCACAGCTGCTAGCATTTTGGTTCTATGGAAGAAAAAAACAAATTTAGGTACGAAGGTCACCAATTCAACCTTCAACAGCTTTTCTGGGAAGTCTTTCGGCAGTGTCTCCGCATCAGCAGTAGATGCTCCCACGTACCGGCTTATTTTTGGCAGGCGTTGTTCTAGTCCGACCGACACTTTCTGTTGTGCTCGGTCTATTTTGGTTTCAATTTTTAGGCTTTCTTTCGCGCTTGGCGCGCTTACCTGTATAGGCTTCGACATTTTATGCCTGATACATCAATAAAGCCCCTTCGCTCAATATATATATACATATATATATATATATATATATATATATATTATATATATATATATATTTATATATATATATATATATATATATATATATATATATATATATGATACCCTATACATAAACTTATTTATAAAATATAGTGTATTATATGTACTCACTAATTAGAAAATAGTATATGGTAGTATTCTAGGAAAAGCTTTCCACAACAAATATACATTAAATAACAAAAGACATTTATATTATATATAACAACTATTTATAAAATTTAATTACTAGAGCATTAAAATAAACTACCATTACATATATACTATAAACATCTACATGAACGTTTTAGGATGCACTACATGACTACATGGGCTTGGGTTTGGTTCGGGTCCAGTCCGGACTAGTTCGGTACAACCGGGTCCCCTAAAAGTTCAATAATCTAGTTAATAATTAATTAATCGTCTATAGGGGTTAAGTCACAACTTGGGCTGGTTTTCCTTGTTAGAACACACATATGGCTCGGTCTTCCCAACCATGGCTAAAACACTAGTCAAGGCATGCCACTCCACTATCCATGCCATGATTTCTAGTCACCTTGCACTCCAAAACTTAACCATGACTAAGGTCTTCTATATAATAATTAATTAAATTAAATATTTATAAAATTCCAAAAATCACATTTTAATTCAAATAAATAATAAAAGATAGTTTTAAAATTTTGGGAAGAGGGGTTACAAATCTACCCATCTTAGAAATAAATTCGTTCTCGAATTTAAGGACTACCAGGATAAGCGGACTTGGTTGATCGGTGAAAGGATAGAAAAATTTTAGGGTAAAAAAATATTGATCAATTAGATGAAAATGAAGGAGTCTTGAAAGTCTAAAGGTCCTAAAATGTTTTCACAAGCTTTAATTTAAAACAGGTTTCGATAAGAGAAATAATCATAAAACAAAGTATTGACGAAAAATTACCTTCCACCATGATAAATAAAATAAGGTAAATGAATAAATAAATAAAAAATTAAAAATTCGGGAAGAGGGGATTTAGTGTTAGAGATTAGGAATTGGATTTGGGAGTTAGGGTTTTTGCTGAATTGGGAATTTCGTTGAAAGTAGAGGATGGCCCTTCTATCTATAGGGGTTGGTGATTCCCTAATTTAGATAGGGCTAGAATTTAGTGGTTCAATCTTTTCACAGTTTATATCAATTGACTATTTAATCACTAGAATCCAAATCAACGATGAAACACAATAAAAACTATTTACTATTATCAAATGGATTAAAAATAGATGTAATTACTAAATCTCATTTAAAAATAATAGATTTTATTGGGCATAAAGACAAAGTCAAATTTAATTTTCTAAAAAACTGATTTCCAGAATGATTAGAATTTTATATTTAATATCATCAATTAATTTAGATAATATTTCCTATCCATTCAATAATTTAAATTGCATTTTTGATATCATCAAGTATTTAAATTAAAACTAAAATAGTTTAAGTGATCATTTTTATAGTTTCAAAATACCATTCAATAATATCTAATATTATCAAGCAATATTTAAAATGAATTTTGTAAATTCCAATATATAATAACCATAAATCAATACTTCAACAAGTATTTCATAAATTCAATAACTAATTAAATCAAATAATCTCAGAAGTATATTTTGTAAATATAAATAAATTCCGTAAAATTCCTTTCCCTTTTAAAATATTTATCATAGAATTAAAATATATTTTCTACTAGAAAACTAAAATAGAACAAATAAACTTTTCAAAATTCGTGAAGTGGGCATACAAATCTACCCACTTTAGAAATATTTCTTCCACGAAATTTCGAATAGCATGACTAGGAATATAATTAAGAAGAGGATATGACCAATTATCAAAATGAGTCAGATTGTGAATAGATTCGAAGTTTAAGAAATGATACCACGTGGCACGATTAGCTACTGATTGAAATTATGTAAGCATGACGAACGATCCAAAAGTTAGACAAGGTCTAACATGATTAAATTACTTTGATATGAGTATGATGTAGTTACGACCAAGGCTAACCATGCAAGTCATCCAAGCATGATTAAAAATTGGTATGAATATGAATAAACTAAACATGATCAAAGCTAGAATAAGTTTAAACATTAGCAATAATAGAGTTTGATATTTAAGCACGACTTTAACTATCGTTAAATAGTTTAGTCACGATCAAAGTCGTTTATGAACGATCGGAATATAATCAAAATAGTCTAGTTGTGATCAGGAAGTCGTTAAGGATGGTCCAAATTGAAATCTTTGTAGCATGATAAATTATATGAGCACGGTCATAGAATCATAATCTAGAAAAATATGTGAATTGACGCGAGCGAAACATAATCGAATAGTCTAGTCGTCATCAAAAGGTCGTTAAGAATAATCCAGTCGAAAACTTTGGCACGATCCGTTACCACACCCGAATCGTTTAGATGGGATCATATATTCAATAATCTAAGTATGATGAATCTAGTGGAATAGAATCAAAATATAATAATCGGTTCTGAATGATTACTAGGAAGAAATTAAATGATAAAATTTAAATAGGAAAGGTAAGAAGGAATGAACAACTAGTTTATTGAGAATACGATAACAAGAAATAAGATATCAAGTCTAGTTGAAGATTTTCAAATGACTCCTAGGAGGAACGACGATTCTAGAAAAGAAACATGGTTTATCTAGAAGATGTACAAATTCAAATTGGTAGATTATGAAAATAATAGTCATATGTCAATAAAAGATATAGCCTCTATGGTATTCGAAAACCACAAACACATTCAAAGTCATTTTACCGAGAATCCATGCCTCACTAGTGTACATCTAGCTGTATTAAACTCTTGGTTTCTCCAATAAGGATACGGTATCGAATATTCTATTAACTTTGTCTAATATTGACCTAATAACTCAAAGATCAAAATAGGACAACAGGACATAATTTTTAATAACGTTCGATAGCCTACGTTTACTTAAAATTACTTCAACTTAAGGATCATGTCACGTCAGTGCGCTGCTGGCTGCAGTAAACCCGCAGTCTCGATAATTTAAATAAAATGGCGACAGTACGCTGCTGTCTTTCCATCGTAAGTCACCGATCATTCTTTCAACAATGTCCATAAAATTTCAAATAAGCTTTTAAATTTTTTTTAAACAAATTGATCATGATTTAGAAATTCAAACAAATTGATCATGATAGAAAAATATTAGTATCTGTTCATGAAGAAAAATATAAAGTTGGAAAATAACACGATCGAAAAGTTTAAAGAAGACGACTGAGGATTTAATGTAATTTCGTTCTAGTAGTCAAGACGATAGTTAAATCAAACACATATTGAATCCAACACATTCTAGATTAATTAAAATCAATCCATATTAATACTGGGTATTACCAATAATATTTACGATATGTTTAACAAGACCTAAATTTAATAATTTTGTAAATACTTTAAAATAATACTCAATGTTAAATAATATTTAAAATATATATTTTTCTAAATTTAAATCAAAAAAATAATGATAATATCAGACCAAATTATCCCAGAAGTACATTATATAAATTAAACAAGTAAATATATATATATATATATATATATATATATATATATATATATATATATATATATATATATATATCTTGTCTTTTTTGGCCATTCCAAAAATATATATATATCTTCTTAACTATAAAATATGTAATTTTTTTCCAACACGAAGATATCTATTATATAAAGTAACTAAGGTAAATAAAGATTTCTGGCTAGACATTATTTCAAAATAAAATTAAATAAATTTTAGCAAAAAAAGGGAAAAGTGTATGTATCTGTCCTTCAAGAAAATATTGGTTTTGAAAATCCAACGATCGATTAGGTACAACTTTTTGAAAGACAAACGATCGAGGAATCGAGGGAAAATTATTCAAGGTTTTCAAGGAGTATTATATATATAGGTTACCCTACACAGAAGCTTATTCATAAAAAAATAGTGTATTATATATAGTCACTAATTAGAAAATATTATATGGTAATATTCTAGGAAAAGCTTTCCATACCAAATATACGTTAAATAACTAAAGGCATTTTTATTATATATAACAAATATTTATAAAATATAATTACTAAAGCATTAAAATAAACTACCATTACATATATACTATAACATCTACATGAATGTCTTTGGACGCACTACATGACTATGTGGGCTTGGGTTTGGTTCGGGTCCAGTCCGGACTAGTTCCGTACAACCGGGTCCCATAAAAGTTCAATAATCTAGTTAATAATTAATTAATCGTCTATAGGGCTTAAGTCGCAACTTAGCCTGGTTTTTCCTGTTAGAACACACATATGGCTCGGCCTTCCCTACCATGGCTAAAACACTAGTCAAGGCACGTCACTGCACTATCCGTGCCATAATTTCTAGTCATCTTGCATTCCAAAACTTAACCATGACTAAGGTCTTCTATAATTATAATTAATTAAATTAAATATTTATAAAATTCCAAAAATCATATTTAATTCAAATAAATAATAAAAGATAGTTTCAAAATTTTGGGAAGAGGGGTTGCAATGTCAATCAAAGTAAGTTACTGACAACTATATTAATCAACATCTTTTATCCTTAAGTAGTACCACTCAACTTTATTTGTCATGTCGAATATAATCTACCTGCAAAGTGTACATGACAATCCTTTTGATCTCCTTATGGGAACATCATCAACCCGATACACCGGGACATGGATTTCTTTTATAATCAACAACCTATCATACATAAAATGCTACTACCAAATTCATAGACATATTAACCTATAATGAATCTCACTTTTTTATGACTCAAAGTAATGCATAATACATAAACATGTTTGTTATTATATCTGGACTAAGAGCACAAGCATCCATAATAACAGAGGTATTTGTTCCCTTATGTAGTTTGTACAAAGAGAACAATCTTAAGCGGTCTTGTTCAATACACACAAAGTGCACTAATGCAAACCTATAGTCAATATAGACTAATATCATATTATACTACAACCTTACCAATGGTTTGTCCAAATCCATCTAGGTTGTGAACCATTCATATATTCTACCAAGAACTGATAATATGATCTTTTGTGTGATACCACACACCATATTATATAAAATGTAGAATATCAGACACTTGTATAAATATAATATGCAAAGCCCATATGACATTAAAAAATATATATATAGTTAATACAAAAGTGATGCTTTTAGTATATAACCCTAACAGTCTCCCACTTATACACAAAGTGTTATTTTTTAGTATACTGTTACAAATATCCTACTTATACTTAAAGCTATGTTGCCACACATTTGACTCCCATTACCTCAACATGACTCCCAAAAGCTTTAGCTGGTAAGCTCTTTATAGAGTGATTAGCTAGGTTCTCTACTGATGCTATTATGACCACAGCAACATCTCCTCTTTTTATGCTATCTCATATCATGTGGTAATTGTGCTCAATATTTTTACCTGTCTTATGGGCTCGTGGTTCCATATGTTTGCAACTGCATTACTATTATCACAATAAAGTATAATAGTCATAGGCAAATTAGGTACCACATCCAAGCCCAATAGGATGTTTCTGAGCCAAACCGCTTCTTTGGTTGACTCACTGGCTGCCACATACTCGACTTCCATGGTAGAATCATCAATACATTTTTGCTTAATATTCCTCCATATTATTGCCTCCATACTATTGCTCCATCTCCTAAGGTAAATACATATGGGTTAGATTTTATGTCATTCATATCTGACTGAAAATCTAAGTGTGTATACCCTAAGGGCACTAAACTATCTGTTTCGTAAACAAGCATAAAATCTTTATTATTTTTTAGGTACTCCAGAATATGCTTTACCGCAGTCCAGTGATCTTGTCTTGGGTTAGACTGATATATGCTAACTATGCCAATGGCAAATTTGATGTCAGGTCTCTTACATATCATTACATACATTAAGTTGCCTACTGCCGAAGCTTAAGGAACCACTTTCACGTTCTCTATCTTTTTACGTATCCTTAGACACTGCTCCTTTGATAGAGCTATACTATGCCCAAAAGGTAAGAAAACTTTTTAAAAATTTTGTATGCTAGAACGAGTTAGTACAGTATCGATATAGGTAGCTTAAGATAAGCCCAACATCATTTTTCTTGCGATCTCATAGAACTTTAACCCCAAGGATGTGACCTGCTTCTCCCAAGTCCTACATGTCAAACTTTTTGGATAATATACCCTTACATTAGTTAACACCTTCATATTATTTTGAATGAGCAAGATGTCATCCACATAAATTAGTACTAGGAATACCACCACATTTTTGTCATACTTTTTATATAAACAAGATTCATACATACATTGATCAAATCTATAGGATTTTATCTTGATCAAAATGGATGTTCCATGATCTGGAAGCCTGCTTAAGTCCATAAATGGACTTCTTGAGGTTACAAACAAGATGCTCTTGGCCATAAATGAACTCATCTGGTTGCTTCATATAGATGTTTTCCTCAAGACTTCTATTAAGGAAAGTTGTCTTGACATCCATTTTCCAATGTAATCGAGATAAGCTACAATATAAATAAATTCAGATAAACTTAAACATGACTACTAGCAAAATGGTTTCCTCATAATCAGTACCTTATTTCTTAGTAAAACCTTTTGCAACAAGCAGCACTCTAAAGGTTTCAACCTTACCGTCTATTCCTCTTTTTCTCTTATAAACCTACTTGCATCCAATAACTTCTATTTTGATGTCGTTATTTTTTGCCAAGATTTTGCATCTTTATCTTGGAGTGCTTTATTATAGGTGCAGGGATCATAATCTTATTACTCAGGGATAAAGTCTTACGACTCTTCCATGAACATAAATTTGTCAGGTTATATCACAACCTTCCCACTACGATGAGGCGCAATAGCTTATGGTTAACATTTATGACACGCTGTGCAGTTACATGTGGTTCCCCCTATTGTACTGTTGGTATTGAAGAATTAGGTGTCTCTCCTTTCAATTCTTCAATAACAACTCTAATCATGGGTTTATGGTTCATCACATAATCTTTCTTTATGAGTCGAGCATTGGTGCTAACAATGACCTTCTGATCCTTAGGACTATAAAATAAATCTCCTTTCGTTCCTCTTGTATAGCCTACAAATAAGCATACTTCTGTATGAGATTCCAACTTATCTACATTTCCATTCAACACGTGCTAGACTACCCCAAATTTGAACATGTTTTAGACTAGGCTTTTGCCCGGTCCATAACTATGCAGGAGTAATAGGTACAGACTTAGACGGTACCAAGTTGAGAATATAAGCTGTAGTCTCTAAGTCATATCCCCAAAATGAATCTAGCAAATCCGAATAACTCATCATTAATCTGAACATATCCATAAGAGTCATATTCTTTCTATTTGTTGCACCATTCTGTTATGGTGTTTCAGGTGTAGTCAATTGGGATGTAATCCCAATCGCTAATAAGTAATCTCTAAATTCTCTATAAAGGTACTCACCACCACGATCTGAATGTAATGCCTTGATACAATTTCTGTGACATTTCTCCGTTTCAGCATTGTACTCTTTGAATTTCTCAAAAGACTCAGACTTATAATACATCAAATAAATGTATCCATACCTTGAATAATCGTCAATAAATGTGACAAAATATTTAAAGCAACCTTTAGCCTGGATAGTCATGGGCCCACACAAATTAGAGTGAACAATTCCAACACATCTTTGGCCCTATACCCCTTCGCCTTAAAATATCTTTTGGTCATTTTACCTTCCAAGCAGGATTCACAGACTAGAAGTGCGTCCACTTCCAATAAACTCAAAAGTCCATCTGTAACCAGTCTTTGAATCCTTCTTAGGTTAATATGGCCTAATCGCATGTGACAAAGATATATTTGGTCCCTACAGGACAGTTTTTATTTCTCTTATTTGATTTAGAAATCACATTATTTATTTCCATAAGTTGTATTGTAGGTGAAATAGAATTAATGACATATAAATTATCTACTAATGCACCAGAAGAGATAAAATGCTTTTTTAATAACAACATTGTTATTAAAATAAATTGAATATCCATCCTTAACTAGCATAGAAACATAAATTAACCCTTCTAAGTGAAGGTCCATAAAGAAAATCTTTTAATGTCAATGACTTATTTCTACCAAAAGATAAAATAATATCTTCTATTACAATGGCCACAACTTTTGTAGCGTCACCTATGAACAAGCATCTCTCTCCATCACTAAGTTGTATGGTTTCTTGGAACCGTTGCAGTAAATTACAAACATAAATAGTGGCTCCTGTATATACATATCAGGTGCTGGTAGATAATACCTCTAAACATGTTTTAACAACTAATAAATGAGATATATCTTCTTCGTTCCCTTGTTTGGGAAGTGGAAAGTCACTCTTCCAATGTTCTGACCCTTTGCACTTGAAACACTTGCCTTTCGGCTTTTTTACAGCAACTTTGGGTCACATGTCCTTTTTTGCTGAATTTGTTTATTTTTGAATATTATTATTCTTCTTACCACCTTTCGGTTTAGAAGTATAAGCCTTTCCAGTAACATGAATACGGCCATTTTTCCTAAAGTGAGCTTAAGCATCCTGTAGTTCTTTTGCAAGTTTTTTTCAAACTATACAAACTTTTGTTCATATCGTAGTTAAGGCAAAACAAGTTAAAACTTTTAGGCAGGGTCCTGAGAATGATATAGACCTGAGTTTTGTCACGACCCGTACCCGTTTTTATTTCTTAAACGGATACAAGACATGTCCAAGCCAGCCTATGCCGCAGTGTCGGCGGTAGAACGCTGTCACGGCCATGAAGATCAAGATCACAAATAATGCTCATTCCCAAAATTAATTTAATTTACAATATTCACAAGATTCACATTTGCAGAAAAATATAAACTTGTACAATGACTACAACTCATCTATCTAACTAGTCTCTAGGCTTTTCGTCTGCAAGTACCCTCGTATCTCCCATGCTAAGTGAGTCCACGGCTAACCTGAAAATATTGGTTTCCAGTCAGGAATGGAACGAGCACAATTCACTGAATGCAATTTCAAATAAAGAAAATGACTATAAGACAAAGGTTAGGCACCAATCATGAGTTTTGAAAATAACAGTAAAGCCGTAAGAAAATCAATAGTAATAAATAGACCAATATACTTTCCACCGTTAGAAGTACCTTTGATATGTGATCAGTCTGGGCCACTACACCGCACGGTCTACAATGTCTACTTGCAGAAAATAAGTACTGTCTACAATGTCTACTTGCAGAAAAATAAGCACTGTCTACGATGTCTACTTGCAGAAAAGTAAGCACTGTCTACGATGTCTACTTGCAGAAAAGTAAGCACTGTCTACGATGTCTACTGCAGAAAAGTAAGCACTGTCTACGATGTCTACTGCATGAAAATAAACACTGTCTATGATCGGATCACACATCCTTGGTACTTCTCATTCCCGACTCAACTATTTATAGTAGAGTATAAAAATCACATAATCAATGACTAATCACTGAAGTATAGTAAAGATCAATATCGAAATGCAGACAATAAACTCTGCTCGCCTGTGGTCCTCTGCTGGTGAAACCGACAATCTGAACTACTCAATGTGCCACAATAGTCAAAACTCGTACAACAGTCCCCGAAAGCTGAAATAAACATCACCAATATTCTCAGAATAGTCAACTTAGCTAGGATTGCCTGTCCTTAAGTCCAATTCTGGACACAGGGGCAAAACGGTAATTTCTGGCAAAAACGATGTCCGCCGTTGGACCCGCTTTGCACCGAAATGCGTACCCGAGTCAAAGGTTTCTAAAGTCGTCAAACTACATGTTTACTGATCCAGTTTTCTGATATGAACCCAACCGTATGTCCAGAGTTGGATTCCGGCGGGCCGTGCACAAAATCGCCCGTTGAACGGGACCGTGGGGCCCGCAAAATGACGTCGATTTCAACTGTCTCAGAATCGGACCAAACTTAGCATACAGGACCAGAAAAATGATACGGTCCTGTTGGCACAAGTTTCGTCTCGATCTGACTAGCGTGCACAAAGTTATGACTAAATTTGCATTAGACGGATACGGGACGATTTCGACGGATACGCGTTGAATTCGTCGCGCACACGCGACCAATTTAAATTCCGTCAAAGCCCACACGACCACAAAGCTGTTACGCAGCTTTCAATGCCTTCGGTGTGCGACCACGTCGCCCGGAATGGTGGGACGCACGTCGTGTGGAACAATTTCTATATTTTGAAAATAGATTTTTCGTCAACTTCATCCTAATTTTAAACGAAAAATAACCGACGAGAATTAAATCTAAAAATAGGGTTTTAATCCTCTACATTTTGTCTAAAAGACCCCTTTAAATATATTTTCGAAATCGTGTATGGTTTGGGATAAAACTGGCCGCCAACCAGAGCATTTGGACTGGTTCACGTGTCCTGTTTCGACAGGTTTTTCTCTGACTTTGCGTCGAATTTTCGACCAATCGATGGCAGTCATCTACAAACTAAAAGAACAAGTTTAAAGGGGGTTATATGAGGTTCATACCAGCGTTTACGAATCGTAAAACGATTGATCGAACTAGCGGGAAACCTGTCGCGAAGTCGGTCCTTCCGACTGCTGTCGTTGCTATTTCCTCTCGTGTGTGTGCGCGCGCTCGCTGTGCGCGCGCTCGGCCACGCTGCCGACGACCGGCTGCGGCCAAGGCGCCGCACGCCGCGCGAGGGTTCGCCCAGGCTAGGGTGGTGGCGGCACGTGATGGTTTTAGGGTGGCGGTGTTAGGTTTTCATCGAGGAGTTCTCAGTTCTGCTATACGAATATGTATAGCTTGAAGTCTTGGGTCGGGCTTTACTTGGTTGGGGCTTGGGTTGACTGGCAGGTCGAGAAGGCTGTGGGGAAATAGCTAGGCTTGTGGGTCCTGCTTGGGGGAATGTTGGGTTCGGTTTTTTCTAAGTTTTGCTTAGTTGAGTGGGGGCTGGGATAGATTGGCCGCTCGGCCTAGGTGTGCACGTGAAGCTTTAAGCTGATGGCAACCAACTACTACTTGGTTAAGTAGATGTATGCTCGCGTGCATGCATGTTGGGTTTGCAGCAACTTGCAACAATTGAAATAGATTGAATTGAATTTCAATTCAATTCAAACATTCATTTCATTTCAATTCCATTCAATTCAATTCACTGCTATACTAAATAATAACAGAGGCCACCACCATGCACTTGTTGCTTTAGGCACTGGTACAAGTTATATTTGGAGGGCAGAGGGTTGGGTGTGTTCATATTTTTCTTTTCTTTTCCTATTTGAAATAATCACATATACAGTTATACATATATATATATTAATATATGCACACATACACATTTATTTATATATATACAAATACACATCTACATTTATATATATATATATATATATATATATATATATATATATATATATATATATATATATATATATATATATATATATATATATATATACCAGCCCACAAACATTCGCATGTATTATATACAGGTATATATATTTATACCTATATATACACACTATCTTACTCATATATGCATATATATATATATATATTTATATATGCATACCATATACGCTTATATATATATATATATATATATATATATATATATTTATACATATTTCCATATATATTTATATTCTTATATCCATACACACATAATTATATATTATAAATATACTCATTAATAAAAGTATATTTCTATTTACATAATCATACACTCATATTTAATATATATTTATATATATTAATACACTTATGCCTATTTAATATTCTTTTATATAATCACTCTCATATATTTATCTATACATCCACCCATATATATCATACATTTATATATACACCTATCTTTCCATAAAGAATACAATAATGTTAACTATTAATAGTAAATAATCTATATTTAATAACCACAATAAGAATATTAATATTATATAACCCTAATAGAATAATAATAATAATAATAATAATAATAATAATAATAATAATAATAATAATAAAATTCAATAAGTCAATAATTAATTATTTATAAAATCTAAATTCACCATTTACTTTAAATAAATAAAAAAATAATAATAATAAATAAAAATATCAACAATTTCCGGGAAGGGAGGCTACAAATCTACCCACCTTAAAAATAATTTCGTCCTCGAAATTCTAATTTATAACTATTCCTTAAATTCAGAGGAAATATACCATTTCTTTAATCTCCTCGAAATTTTAATTCCTCAAAACAGTTTATATCCTCCTCCTACCCATTTTGTAACTATGAAACTCCGAGGACTTCTACCCACCTTTGGATAAACTACTCCCTCAAAACTATGTCACTAAAACTTTATAATCTTCCAACTATTTGCTAAAATAGATATCTACTGCTTTTGGCCTCTATAATCCTCTCATATTTATCGAACAACCCGAAATCTAACAAGCAACAAATTTACACAAGTAGCTAATAAATATTGGTATTTTCTAATAAGCATGACCTTCGTCATTCCGAAATAGGAAGGACAGGAAGATAAGGAGGAATAATCAAGAGCAAGTATGAAGTTTAAAGAGCGGTAGGGAATATACAATAATACAGATAGAAAGAGTATCTATGAACCTATAGTCTCATTCGCTAGATTGGGTTACTCTAGTCCAGTTACTTGCTAAATCAAGAACCCTTTATTTCTTAGAGGGGCTTGCAATCCGTAAAATAGAGAAGTTCTGTTCTCAAAATTCTGAACAGGTTCCGTAGTAGAACGAAATTGAGAAATCAAGATTGTGATCTATTCCGTGGTTATTTAGACACACTAACAAGTGATATCAATGCAATACAAGATCGTATCGCAACTTCTAGGTAGATGGAACAAGGGTTACGAATGACCTCTTATTCAAAAACTACATAATAGGTATGGGGACCTATTTCAAATAGTCCGGGTTTTAAAAAAAAGTCCAAATTTGGTGGTATACATGGATGGATTTTACTGGGTCTTAATGGGTTCCCTAATTGGGCATCAATCATCGGTTGGATGAACCTTGGTCTTCAATCTATATGGACTGGACAAGATCCCAATGATAAAACTATTTCTACTAGGTTAGGGTAACCTAGAATAGATTTTGATCTAATTGGTTGAGCTATTTGCCAGCAGTCGGGTTGGTTAGCTAGGTTCCTAGAGCCCAAAAGTGCGCCTTCAGTGTCCTTTGTGTTTAAGTAGTACGAGAAGACACAACTAAGTGGCACACTAGTGGCATGTGCACAGTGGACTCCGAGTAGATCATAACCATATATTGGGTCAAAAGGTTCGAGTCGAGTTAGAGTCTCTAATTGTAGTCGGAAAGTATACGAGTATTATGGTAAGGGTTATAACTAGTCTTTTTGGCCTGAAAGTCGTACCCTAAAAAAATAGAGTACAAGGGGATATGTTGGAGTGGGACATGATATACCTAGATGAAGGTGGGCTCGTCAAGATCTTGCATACGAAATTTGTTGGAAGGTAACAGCTGGTCTCGTGCTCCGATTTTAATGACACGGCCGGGAACACAAAACGATCTAAATGGAAAGTGGGAGTCCAATGAGATACTAACATCATCCTAATGGAAATCATTCTAATTAACCAGCAATCCTCGTATATCCTAAAATTTTAGAGGGCTTACAGTCTACCCACCTTAAAAATAGACATGGTCGTAGGAATATTGAGGTTAGAGGGTTCCCAAAGTCCGGATACTGTACCTCAATTCTTGTTAATAGAGAATAAGGCACGGCATATCGGGATACGGTGGATTTTAGTCAAGTCAAGGTTCGTTCCTCAATAAATGATAAACGAATGTGTACAATGACACATGGTCGATAAAATAGAATGGTCTACTCGTCCACATTATACAAGAGTTGTCGATGGGGTGACTAACTCTAAGGCACATCCCAAGAATGGATCTCTAATAACTGAGTCGTAAACTTCTATTTGTGTCAACCTGCCAGACTATCGTCACAAGAGTTGTAGTGATCGCATATTTGTTGTTGACAACTGGTAGGTCATAATATGACAGGGTATTTAAGCTACGGTATTGGCTAAGCTAGTGACTGTGGTGTTCCAACACTAGTTAGGTCTTAATAATAAAATTTACATAACTAGAGTAATATTTGTTGGAAACCAATCTCGAGATGAGTGTCACGGTAAATGATTACCCTATTGTCCACTTATCTCATGTCTAACTGTGGGCTTCGGTCGAGGAAGGGTTGGTTCAAGGCTTAAGGGTTGCTAGCTAAGGCCAGCTTCCAGCAAATAATTAGAGACTCACAACATTTGGTTTCTTGAAAATAGATAGTCTTCTAGGTTGGCGTTCTGACTAAGGGTAAAACCCTAATCATTCTCAAGTTCAGATGGCTCGAAAGTCTCAAAAGTAGTTTGAGGGTCGATGGGAGAACGAGTAACTCAATCACATGACTGGCCGTTGGTAGCTACACTTGTGCCTACCATTATCATAGCCATGAGAATACTATGTATTTTTCTACCATCACGAGCTTTCGTCTTTCCAAATCGGTGAGAGACAAAAACAATAAAGAATTCAAGGGAGATGTTACTGAATATAATTTCGTGATTCAAGGACGAACATATAATTCAAGAGGAATTATCAATACAGTCGTGGATGAGACCCTAGAGACATCTATATCTTAATCCACGTAGGATAATTAAATAAAGTACGAACCAAAATGCATCATGGTTGATCAGACCATAATACACTGATTCTGATTAGATAATAAGTTAGTGGGCGTCCCCAATAACATATGTCTTGAATCAAACTCGATGAAGAGTAAGCTTGCAAAACTAGGCTGTGATAGCAACATTGGTCGAAATAGTCAAATTATAAGTACACGAGATTTTTGAAAAGAGGCACAAGTAGTTCAAGTTTAGAGGGAATCAAGCTTCACCTGGTGTTCTTGCTTCTATAGACATCCCACTATCATCTTATCCTTAAGGCCTTGGTCGACTAATGGGTTATGGACATTCTAAAATCCATATTCTAGGTAAACCTATTAGTGTCAATCATTATCCTCGTTAATAGGTCACAAGGACCACGGAATGCTAGACCGGGAGACACGCTACTCAATCTCACAGAACTTCCACTACTATTGGCTTTGGATCTCAAGGAACGTACAGGATATTTCCCTATCCTCCATTATATCCTAAACTTGAAATCACGTCTAAAGTTATTTCACCGAGGACTACGCCTCGCCCGTATACTCGGGCTGTAGTAAACCCTTGGTTTCGTAACTCAAATATGATACGAAGTCAAACACTTCTTAACCCTATCCAATATTGACTCAAGGGTAACGACGATCAAAGAGAGGACCACTAGCCATAGTTTTGGCAATATCCTATCACCTATATTTTCTTAACTAATTTCACCTCTAGGGGTTGTGTCTCGCCAGCGCGCTACTGGCTGCAGTGATTCCTTAGTCTCCAAAATTTAAATAAATAGCGACAGTGCGCTGCTGTCCTGCCAGTATGAGTTAACCAACATTTTTGTAACTATATCTGTAAATAAATCCCTGAGCTTCTAGATATTCAAATAAGTTGACTAAGAAATAAGACATAAATATTTGTCCTATCAGTAACAATCTTTAAAATAACAGATTGTACAGGAAGGAAAAAACTGAAGACAAAGAACTACAAACATTCTGGTATCTCTTTCACATGTATTTGAACTATGGGAGAAAATTTTTGGATCAGTCTACCTCGAGATTTGCATTTGAATAATCGAATCAGGAATTATAAACTATTCCCTTACGGCAAAATAGGATTTAAAATAGACAATTTTATCTTATGATATAAGGTTTATATCTAACAACGCAAAAGGAAATTAGACAGTTCATCAAGATCAAAACCTTAATTCTAGGCGGGTCTAACATGCCAAGTGTATAGTGTATCCACATGGAGTCATAATGTCATATCAAAAGTATAGTGTGCCTATAAAGATCTGGCAAGCAATCTAAATTTAACAACCTTGTATCGAAATTGTATGGCCTAACAGACAATCTTAACTACCCTACGGTTAATTTAAACAAGGGACTCCTAGTCCTAGTCATTCTCGTAAATTAAATTAATTCTTAATTCGTGAATGAGCCTTTTCTAGTCGCTGGCTCGCAATAGTACAACTAACTAAAGTACTATCACGAGTTCGCGTGATTTGCGAAGACTGACTTGCATGGGCCACCACAAAAACTTGTCACGACCCGCACCCATTTTTTTTTCTTAAACGGATACAAGACGTGTCCAAGCCAGCCTACGCCGCAGTGTCGGCGGTAGAACGCTGTCACGGCCATGAAGATCAACATCACAAATAATGCTCATTCCCAAAATTAATTTAATTTACAATATTCACAAGATTCACATTTGCAGAAAAATATAAACTTGTACAATGACTACAACTCATCTATCTAACTAGTCTCTAGGATTTTCGTCTGCAAGTACCCCCGTATCTCCTATGCTAAGTGAGTCCACGGCTAACATGATAGTCAGGAATGGAACGAGCACAAATCACTGAATGCAATTTCAAATAAAGAAAATGACTATAAGACAAAGGTTAGGCATCAATCATGAGTTTTGAAAATAACAGTAAAGACGTAAGAAAATCAATAGTAATAAATAGACCAATATACTTTCCACCGTTAGAAGTACCTTTGATATGTGATCAGTCTGGGCCACTACACCGCACGGTCTACAATGTCTACTTGCAGAAAATAAGCACTGTCTACAATGTCTACTTGCAGAAAAATAAGCACTGTCTACGATGTCTACTTGCAGAAAAGTAAGCACTGTCTACGATGTCTACTTGCAGAAAAGTAAGCACTGTCTACGATGTCTACTGCAGAAAAGTAAGCACTGTCTACGATGTCTACTGCATGAAAATAAATACTGTCTGTGGTCGGATCACACATCCTTGGTACTTCTCATTCTCGACTCAACTATTTATAGTAGAGTATAAAAATCACATAATCAATGACTAATCATGAAGTATAGTAAATATCAATATCGAAATACAGACAATAAACTGTACTCGCATGTGGTCCTCTGCTGGTGAAACCGACAATCTGAACTACTCAATGTGCCACAATAGTCAAAACCCGTACAACAGTCCCCGAAAGCTGAAATAAATATCACCAATATTCTCAGAATAGTCAACTTAGCTAGGATTGCCTGTCCTTAAGTCCAATTCTGGACACAGGGGCAAAACCGTAATTTCGGACAAAAACGATGTCCGCCGTTGGACCCGCTTTGCACCGAAATGCGTACCCCAGTCAAAGGTCTCTAAAGTTGTCAAACTACATGTTTACGGATCCAGTTTTCCGATACGAACCCAACCGTATGTCCAGAGTTGGATTCTGGCGGGCCGTGCATAAAATCGCCCGTTGAACGGGACCGTGGGGCCCGCAAAACGACGTCGATTTCAACTGTCTCAGAATTGGACCAAACTTGGCATACAGGACCAAAAAAATGATACGGTCCTGTTGGCACAAGTTTCGTCTCGATCTGACGAGCGTGCACAAAATTATGACTGAATTTGCATTGGACGGATACGGGACGATTCCGACGGATACGCGTCGAATTCGTCCCGCACACGCGACCAATTTGAATTTCGTCAAAGCCCACACAACCACAAAGCTGTTACGCAGCTTTCGATGCCTTCGATGCGCGACCACGTCGCCCGGAATGGCGGGACGCACGTCGTGTGGGACAATTTCTATGTTTTGAAAACAGATTTTTCGTCAACTTCATCCTAATTTTAAACGGAAAATAACCGACGAGAATTAAATCTAAAAGTAGGGTTTTAATCCTCTACATTTTGTCTAAAAGTCCCCTTTAAATATATTTTTGAAATCGTGTATGGTTTGGGATAAAACTGGCCGCCAACCAGAGCATTTGGACTGGTTCACGTGTCCTGTTTCGACAGGTTTTTCTCTGACTTTGCGTCGAATTTTCGACCAATCGATGGCAGTCATCTACAAACTAAAAGAACAAGTTTAAAGGGGGTTATATGAGGTTCATACCAGCATTTACGAATCATAAAACGATTGATCGAACTAGCAGGAAACCTGTCGCGAAGTCGGTCCTCCGACTGCTGTCGTTGCTATTTCCTCTCGCGTGCGTGCGCGCGCTCGCTGTGCGCGCGCTCGGCCATGCTGCCGACGGCCGACCGCGGCCAAGGCGGCGCGCCCCGCGCGGGGGTTCGCCCAGGCTAGGGTGGTGGCGGCGCGTGATGGAGTTAGGGTGGCGATGTTAGGTTTTCATCGAGGAGTTCTCAGTTCTGCTATACGAATATGTATAGCTTGAAGTCTTGGGTCGGGCTTTACTTGGTTGGGGATTGGGTTGACTGGCAGGTCGAGAAGGCTGTGGGAAAATAGCGAGGCTTGTGGGTCCTGCTTGGGGGAATGTTGGGTTCGGTTTTTTCTAAGTTTTGCTTAGTTGTGTGGGGGCTGGGATAGATTGGCCGCTCGGCCTAGGTGTGCACGTGAAGCTTTAAGCTGATGGCAACCAACTACTACTTGGTTAAGTAGATGTATGCTCGTGTGCATGCATGTTGGGTTTACAGCAACTTGCAACAATTGAAATGGATTGAATTGAATTTCAATTCAATTCAATTCAAACATTCATTTCATTTCAATTCCATTCAATTCAATTCACTGCTATACTAAATAATAACAGAGGCCACCACCATGCACTTGTTGCTTTAGGCAGTGGTACAAGTTATATTTGGAGGGCAGAGGGTTGGGTGTGTACATATTTTTCTTTTCTTTTCCTATTTGAAATAATCACATATACAGTTATACATATATATATTAATATATGCACATATACACATTTATTTATATATATACAAATACACATCTACATTTATATAGATATATATATATACCAGCCCACAAACATTCGCATGTATTATATACAGGTATATATATTTATACCTATATATATACACACTATCTTACTCATATATGCATATATATATTTATATATGCATACCATATACGCTTATATATATATATATTTATACATATTCCCATATATTTTATATTCTTATATCCATACACACATAATTATATATTATAAATATACTCATTAATAAAAGTATATTTCTATTTACATAATCATACACTCATATTTAATATATATTTATATATATTAATACACTTGTGCCTATTTAATATTCCTTTATATAATCACTCTCATATATTTATCTATACATCCACCCATATATATCATACATTTATATATACACTTATCTTTCCATAAAGAATACAATAATGTTAACTATTAATAGTAAATAATCTATATTTAATAACCACAATAAGAATATTAATATTATATAACCCCAATAGAATAATAATAATAATAATAATAATAATGATAATAATAATAATAATAATAATAAAATTCAATAAGTCAATAATTAATTATTTATAAAATCTAAATTCACCATTTAGTTTAAATAAATAAAAAAATAATAATAAAAAATAAAAATATCAATAATTTCCGGGAAGGGAGGCTACAAGTTTCTCCATCGATTTTAGCTCCAAGGATCTCTATAATGCCTGTTGTTCGTATTACGTATTTAAGAATACGTGTACGTATTTTATCTCGTATTGGCCATGGTTCATCTTGGTTTGGGTTGGCTTGGGTTGGTTCGGCTAGGCTTGATTAGTCTTGGTTCATCATGAACCAAGGGTGAACCCCCTACCTACCACAACCAATCCCATTTATTAACCTCTTCCCATTCTCTCTCCTTATTATTTCCTTTCTTCTTCATTACTCTCCACCACCAACCAAGAAAACCCTAGCCTAGGCAAGTGCAATCTTGCTTCATGAAGAAACCCACCATTTTATTGTTCTAACCTCTTCTTTGCAACTTTCTAATCCACATTAGAACTTGTCATTTTCTATTTTGAAGCTTGGATTTTTGTAGATCTAGAATTTAGTCATTTTCGAATTTTTTATGGTTTTGATCTATTAAATTCCCTTGTTTTCAAGTTTTGATGGTTCCATGTGGTAGAGAATTTCCTTCTACCCAATTTTGACCTTTGGAAAGTTGGATTTGGACTTATTTTCACCAAGTTATGGACTTTGGAAGCTTAGGGTTCAACCATGGAGTTCCTGCTGTTTGGAGAAGACAGTGAGCAGTGCACAAGCTTTTTAGCTTGCGTCACTGAGCTGTGCGCGCTCTTTAGCGCAGCGCAGTAGACCCCATACGCTGCCTTTTGGAAGCGTATGACTCGCATATGCTCGTTTGCTTGACAAGGAGTCGTATGGAGTCCATACGCTGCCTTTTTGGAGCGTATGACTTGCATACACTCACTTGGATAGCTATGAGTCGTATGGAGTCCATACGCTGCCTTTTGGAGGCGTATGACTCGCATACGCTCGCTTGTGTGACAATGAGTCGTATAAAGTTCATATGCTGCCTTTTTAGAGCGTATGTCTTGCATACGCTCACTTGTGTGATAAGGGGTCGTATGGACCTCATACGCTGCCCTTTATGAGCGTAGGCTTACCTGAGCGTACGCTTACTCGAGCGTAGCCTGACCTGAGCGTATGACTTTTGCACTGAGCGTATGGCCTTGGCTGACTTGGTCTTATGTCAGCATGTCACTTTGGTTTTATTTTCCTTAAGCTTGGCTCTTCTATAGCCCTGTATATTGATATTGTATTAGATATTTTACGTCCATTTTATATCCTTACGCCTTTTGTCATAAACTTGATAATCATGAATTTATTTAATAGGTTTGTTAATAATAATTGAACACGACATGGCAGGACAAGCATACCTGACATGATTATCTCGAATTGCTGTTGCGACGGCTAACGTGACATGACCTGACAAGAATGACTAACCTGGACACCGTAGATGATTGCGTTTGCACAATAAACCAGTATTGTCTTGCATCATATCTAGGATGGGATCTCTGAGTACCACGGTCAGGGATACCTACTGTAATTAACTAAGAGTAATAAACTAGAATAATTCAGTAGACATGAAGAGATTCCCAGCTACAGGCAATCCTATTATCTGGGCGCATTAAGTGGACTTGTAGCCTACCGATGAGTAGGGCACACTTCCAGCACACAGTCATGTGGTGCACCCTTCATAAACGGACATTCGACCTGGATAACTTGGATAGTCTGCAGGGCTTGTGGCTGTTGAAATAATCTCATTGCATCTTGCTAGTAACTAGGCCTATGATAACCCTAGCTAGTTAAAGTATCAAGCCGTACTTTGATTGGCCGTGATTGATTGGATGAAGTTATTCCAGCTTAGTCTTATCCTGATCCTGTGCAAGATCGTGACAAGACACGATTATTGATGCTTGCCTTAACAATAACGATCGGGGACCAGTTCTGTTCAGGCGAAGGGTTACAACCCCGATCATTGTTTGGTTTAAGGGTTGTAACCTGGCTCCCGGAGCAGTTCTGCATCTTTTCTTCGGTTATTGTCTTATTTGTACCCCGTGCCATGCTTGTCATGTTCTATCTTACTTCAGCAACATGATTATCTATAATGGACTTAACAATAATGATCGGAGGACCAGTTCTGTTCAGGCGAAGGGTTACAACCCCGGTCCTTATTTGGTTTAAGGGTTGTAACCTGGCTCCCGGAGCAGTTTTGTGTCTTCTCTTCGTTTATTGTCTTATTACCTTATCCATAGTATTTAAGACGGATTTCCATTCAGGTGAAGGATTGCAACCCCGGTCCTTGTTTGGTTTAAGGGTTGTAGTCTGGCTACTTGAATGGTTTCCTCGTACTCAATTATTGTTGTTATTTCTGATAATTTAACTTTAATGTTCCTCACTATATGTTGGTTTTAGTTTCTAAGTGAAGCCTCCTTTGTGGCACTTGCTCTTACTGGGGTCTGACCCAGCTGGTTTTGTATGGCCAGATATCGGAGCAGCTCCAGAGGATCCACCTAACTTCCAGCCAGATGGTGACCACTAGACGGAACCCTGGCAACGAGTGGGTTTCTTTTTGTCCTCCCACTTTATTGTAAAATTATTCTTTGAGGCGTTTAGCCGGCGAGCACGTGTTAGCTCGATTGCATCTTTATTTACTGTCTGCCTACGGGCTGTAACATGATTGACAGATCCTAGGGTTGATCATGTATGACTGAACTCTTGCTAGTCCTGGCATTTTGTACGACTAGCTTCATGATCATCCAATATGTAATGTATGGGACGCCTTGCTATTATATATTTGGTGCTCTGACATCTTGTAATTACTATTGCTTGCTTGTGATTGAGACAATAGGCTTGTTCATGACCTTAGGAGACTGCTGGCTTGTAGTTAAACCCTCATGTATCTAGACAGCCGTGACCGTATAGTGAGATGGATTCCATTTCATATACGTAGTTGGCTATATCTACCCCCGCTCTCCAGTATTCTGGTTCTGCGGCGTGACATGGTTTAAGTGGTGGCCCATACAGGTCTTGTAAATCAAGATATGTGAGGGTTTACCGAATAGATGTCTCAATCAGTATTCGTCCTTGATCTCTGCTCGTATCTTCTGAATCCCTGGATTCTTGTCCTGATCATATGCTTGTATCGTTGATCTGTCCTGGTCCTTTCTTATTGTTCCCTATGTCGTCTTCTTCAGCGGCATTGTTCGTGGTCCTACTGACCAGCAAGGTGGAGCACCTCCCGCGGACCAGCAGCAACCTGGAGATCAAGCCCAGCATTCCGGAGTAGCCTCCAGAGTCGTGCCTTCTGGCGGAGAGCCACCAGTCCAGCCAGTTCAACCAGTAGAACATGATGACGGCACTTTGGTAGGACTCGTCAGGACCTTGATAGCTTTCCAAGACCGGCGTGGAGATGCCTTGCACCAGGCAGTGACGGATGCTTTGACCTGGGGTGGTCATCAGGGTAACAGCACGGCCAATAGCTTCAAGCGCTTGAACCCTCCATTCTTCGACGGCAGCGAAGATGCGATCGCCGCGGATGCTTGGCTTCAGGATACAGAGGTGATTCTAGAAGCAGCCAGGACTCCAGAAAATGAGAAGGTGGCCGTAGTGCACCTGCAGCTATTAGATCTTGCCCGCAATTGGTGGGCGACACAGGCCGAGGGATTAGTGGCACCCATTGCTTGGGTAGTGTTCAGAGAGAGATTCCAGACGAAGTATTTTGATGCAGTGGCTCGGTATGACTTGCAGACGAGGTTTACCAACCTGAAGCAAGGAGGCAGAACAGTCGATGGTTATGCATCTGAGTTTTCTAGACTCAGTAGGTTTGCCCCCACCTTAGTGGCAACCGAGTTTGATAGGGCCCAGCGGTTCCAGCAGGGGCTGTATTTGGAGATTTTACTAGCGGTTGAGCAGTTCGAACACCAGACGTTCGATGCAGTATTGAGGACGGCTAGGAGGCATGAGTACACCTTCCAGCGGATCGTGGATAGGACCGGAGGTAGGAAGCGGTCCCACAGTCAGATGCACCAATCATCAGCTCCAGCTCCGGCAGCTAGAAGTTTAACTATTGGAACTCCGAGGCGGACGGCCTCGGTGACGTCGGTTCAGCATTCTATCCCGACGCACCCTCAGCAACAGAAGCAGAAGCAGTCTTCCGCAGTGGGATGTTCACACTGCGGGAAGCCAGGGCATGTGGTGTCAGAGTGTCGCAGAGCACAGGGATTGTGCTTGGTTTGTGGTGCCCCGGACCACAGGGTTGGGAACTGCCCGAACAGGGGGAGTTCATCAGCTTTCTCTAGTCCTTCAGTTAGAGGACCAGCGCCAGTCCAGCAGCAGCAGCAGTTGCAGTACCCGCTCTCGAGGTCATTGCTGATGTAGGCCCAGGCATTCCAGCAGCAGAGACCACAGCAGTATGCTCAGGCCCAAGCCCTGATCCAGAGCAGGCAGAGGAATTTTTAGTAGAGGGGACCTGCCCCTAGAGGACATGGTCAAGTGCTGGCCTTGACCATGGAAGAAGAAGGAGTAACACCAGGTGAGGTAGTGGCAGGTACTATTCTCGTCAACACCTTTCCAGCTTCAGCTTTATTTGATTCTGGTGCATCGCATTCATTTATGTCTGCACGATTCGCGACACGGATAGGATTGGAGCCCGAGTCGTTATCAGTAAGGCTCAATATACTCACTGGTAACGGACTTGTGGGAGTCGATAGAGTGTTTTCCTCGTGTCGGATCGTAGTTAGCAGTAGAGAGTTTCCCGCTAGATTGATAGAATTCCCGATGGCCGATTATGATGTAGTCTTAGGGATGGATTGGTTGAGGGACCAGTATGCTAGGATAGACTGCCACATTAGTAGGGTTGTTTTTAGCATTCCAAGAGAGCCGAAGTTTTCTTTCTTTCGAGGCGAGGTTGAGCCTTCTCCTCCAGTATTGCGGATGGCAGTAGCAGCAGTTCAATTGCCCAGGATAGTAGATGAGTTCCCAGATGTTTTTCCAGAAGAGCTTCCAGGTATGTCGCCAGAACGGGAGATTGAGTTCACCATAGACTTGATTCCCGGGACAGCCCCGGTGTCAGAGAGAGTCTACAGGATGGCGCCATCAGAGTTGGAGATCTTGTACAAGATGATTGAAGAGCTTAAACCAAGGGATTCATTCGTGCTAGTGGATCGTCTTGGGGAGCCCCGATGCTTCTTGTGAAAAAGAAGGATGGTACGTCCAGATTATGTGTAGATTATCGTACCTTGAACTCAGTGACAATCAAGAACAGATACCCTCTCCCGAGGATAGATGACTTGTTTGATCAACTTAAAGGGGCAGCTGTATTCTCGAAGATTGACTTGTGCTCAAGATATCATTAGATCAGAGTCAGAGAGCAGGACATCTCGAAGACAGCTTTTAGATCGAGATATGGGCATTAGAAATTCCTTGTTATGCCATTTGGAGCAACCAATGCACCGGCAGTATTCATGGACCTCATGAATCGCATTTTCATGCCTTACTTGGATCAGTTTATGATCGTATTCCTAGATGACATCCTGGTCTACAGCAAGAGTGAGGCGGAGCATGAGCAGCATCTCCGTATAGTTCTTCAGATCCTCAGAGAGCACCAATTATATGCCAAGTTCAGTAAGTGCGAGTTCTGGCTCGATCGCATTTCGTACTTGGGTCATATCACCACCAGAGGAGGAGTAGAAGTGGATCCCCAGAAGATCATGGCCATTGAGTTATGGCCGGTGCCCAGCACAGTTGCAGAGGTTCGTAGTTTTCTTGGATTGGCCGGCTACTACCGACGATTTGTTTCGGACTTCGTTCGGATCTCGGCGCCGCTGACCCAGTTGACCCGCAAGGATGCACAGTTTTCTTGGACAGCAGAGTGCCAGGAATCTTTTGAGAAGTTGAAGCGAGGCTTAATGACGGCTCCTATTCTCACGCTTCCAGATGGGACCAGAGGATTTTCGGTATACTGTGACGCTTCAGGCAGAGGTTTAGGATGTGTTCTGATGTAGCATGGAAAGGTAATAGCTTATGCATCACGGCAACTTCGTGATCATGAGAGAATTACCCAACCCATGACTTGGAGCTGGCAGCAGTGGTGTTTGCACTCAAGTTGTGGAGGCACTATTTGTATGGAGATAGGGTGGAGATCTTCACCGACCACAAGAGCCTGAAATATGTTTTCACCCAGAAAGATCTTACCATGCATCAGAGGAGATGGCTGGAGCTACTTGTGGATTATGATGTCAACCTGCAGTATCATCCTGGGAAGGCCAATGTTGTTGCGGATGTATTGAGCAGGAGAGCGGGAGTTTATTTTCTAACAGCGCAACCAGAGCTGTTAGCAGATCTTCAGAAGATGGGTATTGAAGTTGTTCTCCCTTCTAGTGTGGCCTTGATGGACAGTATGCAAGTTCAGTCCACTATAGTCGAGAGGATCCGGATGGCGCAGTCGGCAGATTCCAAGCTTCAGCGACTAAGAGCAGAGTGTGAGGCGGGACGAAGACCAGAGTTATGCGTTCATGAGGATGGTACACTTCGATATGGTAAGCGTCTTTGTGTACCCAGTGGAGATATCCGGCATGAGGTCATGGCAGAAGCTCATCGTTCGCAGTATTCCATCCATCCGGGCAGTACGAAGATGTATCGTGATATCCGGCATCATTTCTGGTGGAATGGCATGAAGCGGGAGATAGCTCGGTTTGTCTCTCGGTGTTTGGTTTGCCAACAAGTTAAAGCTGAACATCAGAGACCGGCAGGACTGCTTCAGCCCTTGCCGATTCCAGAGTAGAAGTGGGAGCATGTGACCATGGATTTCGTGACTGGATTACCTAGATCCCCAGCTGGTAGAGATGTTATTTGGGTTATAGTTGACCGGCTCACGAAAGTGGCTCACTTTCTTCCATTCAGAGTTGGTCAGTCGACGGCTCAGCTAGCGGCGATGTATCTTAGACAGATTGTCAGATTGCACGGTGTGCCAGTCAGTATCACCTCGGACCGAGATTCCAGATTTATATCGCACTTTTAGTGTAGCTTGCAAGAGAGCTTGGGGACTCATCTCCAGTTCAGTTCAGCCTATCATCCGCAGACAGATGGTCAGTCGGAGCGCACGATCCAGACTCTTGAAGACATGTTGCGGTCTTACACACTTGACTTCGGTGGTTCATGGGAAGATCACTTGCACCTGGTGGGATTTTCGTATAACAACAGTTTCCAGGCCAGTATCCAGATGGCACCGTTCGAGGCACTGTATGGTAGGAAGTACAGATCCCCGCTAGCCTGGGATGATGTTGGAGAGAGACAGATGCTTGGTCCAGAATTGATTGCTCAGACCATTAAAGTGGTCAGAAGGGTCAGAGATCATCTTCGAGTTGCCCAAGATCGCCAGCGCCATTGGGCCGATTCTCATCGGCGCCCTCTTGAGTTTTCGGTCGGAGATCATGTATTCCTGAGGATTTTGCCTAACCGTGGCGTCATTCGTTTCGGCGTACGGGACAAGCTTAGTCCTATGTATATAGGACCGTTTGACATTCTGGAGCGAGTAGGAGATGTATCCTATCGTCTCGCTCTTCCGCCGTCGCTAAGCGAGGTGCATGACGTGTTCCATGTATCCCAATTACGACGGTATATCCCGGACCCGAGCTACATCCTGGATCATTCGGAATTGGTTGTTGGTACCAACCTTTCGTATGAGGAGAGGCCCGTGTCTATATTGGACCGGAGAGAGAAGATCCTCAAGAACAAGACTATCAAGTTAGTCCGAGTTGCTTGGAGTCATCACTCTTTGGGGGAGTCAATGTGGAAGAGTGAGGAAGATATCCGATCGCGGTATCCCGACTTGTTTGACTCATGAGGTATAATGTCTTCCTTATTCCTCTTGTCTTCGATTCCTTGCTTGAATGAGTGATTGCTTGCCTAGTTGTAGTTTGCATGTAATTAGTATAGCTTGTTCTAGTCTCTCTAACATCTTAATTAAATTCCGAGAACAGAATTCTTTTAAGGTGGGTAGAGTTGTAATGCCTGTTGTTCGTATTATGTATTTAAGAATACGTGTACGCATTTTATCTCGTATTGGCCATGGTTCATCTTGGTTTGGGTTGGCTTGGGTTGGTTCGGCTAGGCTTGATTAGCCTTGGTTCATCATGAACCAAGGGTGAACCCCCTACCTACCACAACCAACCCCATTTATTAACCTTTTCCCATTCTCTCTCCTCATTATTTCCTTTCTTCTTCATTACTCTCCACCACCAACCAAGAAAACCCTAGCCTAGGCAAGTGCAATCTTGCTTCATGAAGAAACCCAGCATTTTATTGTTCTAACCTCTTCTTTGCAACTTTCTAATCCACATTAGAACTTGTCATTTTCTATTTTGAAGCTTAGATTTTTGTAGATCTAGAATTTAGTCATTTTTGGATTTTTCATGGTTTTGATCTATTAAATTCTCTTGTTTTCAAGTTTTGATGGTTCCATGTGGTAGAGAATTTCCTTCTACCCAATTTTGACCTTTGGAAAGTTGGATTTGGACTTGTTTTGACCAAGTTATGGACTTTGGAAGCTTAGGGTTCAACCATGGAGTTCCTGCTGTTTGGAGAAGACAGTGAACAGTGCGCGAGCTTTTTAGCTTGCGTCACTGAGCTGTGTGCGCTCTTTAGCGCAGCGCAGTAGACCCCATACGCTGCCTTTTGGAAGCGTATGACTCGCATACGCTCGCTTGCTTGACAAGGAGTCGTATGGAGTCCATACGCTGCCTTTTTGGAGCGTATGACTTGCATACGCTCACTTGGATAGCTATGAGTCGTATGGAGTCCATACGCTGCCTTTTGGAGGCGAATGACTCGCATACGCTCGCTTGTGTGACAAGGAGTCGTATGAAGTTCATACGCTGCCTTTTTGGAGCGTATGTCTTGCATACGCTCACTTGTGTGACAAGGGGTCGTATGGACCTCATACGCTGCCCTTTGTGAGCGTAGGCTTACCTGAGCGTATGCTTACTCGAGCGTAGCCTGACCTGAGTGTATGACTTTTGCACTGAGCGTATGGCCTTGGCTGACTTGGTCTTATGTCAGCATGTCACTTTGGTTTTATTTTCCTTAAGCTTGGCTCTTCTATAGCCCTGTATATTGATATTTTATTAGATATTTTATGCCCATTTTATATCCTTACGCCTTTTGTCATAAACTTGATAATCATGAATTTATTTAATAGGTTTGTTAATAATAATTGAATACGGCATGGCAGGACAAGCATACCTGACATGATTATCTCGAATTGCTGTTACGACGGCTAACGTGACATGACCTGACAAGAATGACTAACCTGGACACCGTGGATGATTGCGTTTGCACAATAAACCAGTATTGTCTTGCATCATGTCTAGGATGGGATCCCTGAGTACCACGGTCAGAGATACCTACTGTAATTAACTAAGAGTAATAAACTAGAATAATTCAGTAGACATGAAGAGATTTCCAGCTACAGGCAATCCCGTTATCTGGGCGCATTAAGTGGACTTGTAGCCTACCGACGAGTAGGGCACACTTCCAGCACACAGTCATGTGGTGCACCCTTCATAAACGGACATTCGACCTGGATAACTTGGATGGTCTGCAGGGCTTGTGGCTGTTGAAATAATCTCATTGCATCTTGCTAGTAACTAGGCCTATGATAACCCTAGCTAGTTAAAGTATCAAGCCGTACTTTGATTGGCCGTGATTGATTGGATGAAGTTATTCCAGCTTAGTCTTATCCTGATCCTGTACAAGATCGTGACAAGATACGATTATTGATGCTTGCCTTAACAATAACGATCGTGGGACCAGTTCTGTTCAGGCGAAGGGTTACAACCCCGGTCCTTGTTTGGTTTAAGGGTTGTAACCTGGCTCCCGGAGCAGTTCTGCGTCTTCCCTTCGGTTATTGTCTTATTTGTATCCCGTGCCATGCTTGTCATGTTCTATCTTACTTCAGCAACATGATTATCTATAATGGACTTAACAATAACGATCGGAGGACCAGTTCTGTTCAGGCGAAGGGTTACAACCCCGATCCTTGTTTGGTTTAAGGGTTGTAACCTGGCTCCCGGAGCAGTTCTGTGTCTCTTCTTCGTTTATTGTCTTATTACCTTATCCATAGTATTTGAGACGGATTTCCATTCAGGTCAAGGATTGCAACCCCGGTCCTTGTTTGGTTTAAGGGTTGTAGTCTGGCTACTTGAATGGTTTCCTCGTACTCAATTATTGTTGTTATTTCTGATAATTTAACTTTAATGTTCCTCACTATATGCTGGTTTTAGTTTCTAAGTGAAGCCTCCTTTGTGGCACTTGTTCTTACTGGGGTCTGACCCAGCTGGTTTTGTATGGCCAGATATCGGAGCAGCTCCAGAGGATCCACCTAACTTCCAGCCAGATGGTGACCACTAGACGGAACCCGGGCAACGAGTGGGTTTCTTTTTGTCCTCCCACTTTATTGTAAAATTATTCTTTGAGGCGTTTAGCCGGCGAGCACATGTTAGCTCGATTGCATCTTTAATTACTGTCTGCCTACGGGCTGTAACATGATTGACAGATCCTAGGGTTGATCATGTATGACTGAACTCTTGCTAGTCCTGGCATTTTGAATGACTAGCTTCATGATCATCCAATATGTAATGTATGGGACGTCTTGCTATTATATATTTGGTGTTCTGACATCTTGTAATTACTATTGCTTGCTTGTGATTGAGACAATAGGCTTGTTCATGACCTTAGGAGACTGCGGGCTTGCAGTTAAACCCTCATGTATCTAGACAGCCGTGACCGTATAGTGAGATGGATTCCATTTTATATACGTAGCTGGCTATGTCTGCCCCCGCTCTCCAGTATTCTGGTTCTGGGACGTGACAATCTCTATTTCATTCATATGACCCGTCATCTTGAGAACATGAACTCTTACCAGCGTCCTTTCAGCTATGGTCATATCCATCAAACTCTTTATAGCAAACTGTCTAGCTGTCCTACTTTGATGTCCGAAGAGTTCCTTGAGGTTATATATTATGTCATAAGCTGTGGTAATGGCTTGACCCTGATGTTGCAGCACATTTGACATATATGGTAGAATGTAACACTGTGTTATCTCATCTTCCTTTCTCCACTTCCTATAAGCCTCTTTGGTCTCTTCATCAGAATCAACATCTAGCTTAGGTGGGCGTTCCTTATTGAGAACAAATTTTTACTATTCAGTAGTTAAGATAATATCCAAGTTATGTTTCCAATGAATGTAATTAGGGCCAATAAGTTTGTTTTCTTTAAGAATCACCATAAGTAGGCTGAAAGAACCCATTTTTAAAATCCTGAGAATCACATAAATAACTATTATGTAGGACAATTTTTTTTTGAATTAAATAAATATTGATTCCCTCAAAATAATAATAAATAATTAACGACACCTTAAACACCATGAATTAAGTATGTCACGATAGTGTCGACGTATACAAATTCAATATTTGTCTAAGGAGGTTTTCCTATTAATTTTAATATCATGTCAACCAAACTTTACGACAAACAAAATTAATTTGTTGGTCTTGCTTTCGTCCTATAAATAATAACAGTGACTTCGATGGAAAGGATACCATTATTTGTATCTAATTATATACCATTACTTAATACTAAGTCCATTACTTCGTAATGAGTTCCTTCAGTTGGAGAAGTGAACACATACTAGGTAACTTTCTGTAGTTATTCCAAAAGAAGTTTGAACTAGTGGTACATAATTAGACTCATCCGATATACAGGAAGGCAGTAAAGCCAACACTTAACTATAATTACATCACCTACAAACCAGTAATGGAGACCATAGGGTTTAGGTTAAGTAAACCCCCTCTTCTACTTAGTTATTTAACAATGAAGGTTTTTCTAATAGTTGATTTTACGTCTATGTTGTCCATTATTGATGTGGGCTCAATTATAATAAACATCCACAAACAACAAACATGCATAATAGAATAAGAAAATTTAGCAATAAAAGAGAAATAAAATTCTAGCTATTATAGCCATATAGCCTACTTCTTCCTCAACTGTGCTAGATCCAGATTCTTAAAGCTGGCCAATCAGAGGCTAGCAAAGAGTAGCTAGTTCAGAAGATATCCAACTCGAAAGCGAGGGGCATTACCATTCGGTCATCATCCTTAGCCCCATAATTTAGAGCTCTAGATTAGCAAGCTCCTCGTTGGACAATATCGTCAGACCCGATGGTAGCATCAGTACAGCAGTACAGGCAGTCAGGTATACCATGATATGATTTTTATGGCAAGCTTGGGTGTATCAGAGGCTAATACAGGAGGGCCAATCGTCAGTATCTTAGGTATGGAGCATATGACCACATGATAGAATCTTGCCCACCATTGCATCCAGGGGCCTCGTTAGTTGCCCTAATGCCTTTGGCGATTGAGGCCCGGTCCCATGCTCAACATCCTCTTGCAATACAACCTAGCAATTCCAGTGCCAACATCCAGCACAATATGTCCAAGCTCAACTGGTTGGCCAAAACGATAACTAACTAGGGCCGTAGTCCCGAGGTACGAGCAAGTAGAGTTTGGGAGTTTAGACCAGATGTTGGCCGGGGGTTGTAGGTGAGATTTTGAGATTTTTCTTTAGCTTATCTTATTCTTGGATTCTGTTGACGGTCTTGTATTCTACCCATATTCGAAGTATAATGGTTGATTCGCCATATTCAGCGAATGAAGGTGAGTTTCTTGTCCCACTCTCCCGTCTTAGTTTCTCATGATATGTGATATCCATTATGTATCCCGACTATGAAGGGTGCATTGTAGCTTGGAGTCATGTAATCGACTGAGTCGTTGGTACCAACTTATCTCGAGACTTGACCTATGTCCACTTTGTGAGTTAGTGTTGGCCAACGAGGACGGGTCCGTAATCAATTAACTCATAGGTATATTATTCCATATGCCTCCTAGTTTTCTTCTTTTCTTGTACTATATATGTATGTATTTGTTATTTTCCACATTAATTTCAATTTTGTATTTTAATATTACTTGTACACGAGATATTTTTGTTCAATGAGTTATGATTATTTAGAGCTTGCTCTAGAATGCATATCTTAATCGACTAGCTTTAGTAAAATTCTGAGGACGAATTTTTACTAAAAAAGGCAGAGTTGTCACATTCGTCCCAGTTTCATATTTATAATTTTTTGGTATTTAAAATATTCCTCATAAAATAATAATATGTTGTATTTCGTGTATTTTTTATTATATTCCTATATTTGTGATTTTCCTTTGATGTGAGATTAGTCTGGACTTGTAGAATACCTTTTGACGGAGAATACAAGAATTTTTTCGAAGTTGGAATTTTTTCGAAGTGGGAATTTTCCTTTGATGTATACCCGTGCTAGAACTCGTGCGTACAATAGAGAACACTGAAATTTTTTCGAATTGTGAATTTTCCTTCACTCAGATTTTTCGTTCGATATTTCGCGGATCACTGTCGAAAATTCTGAATTTGAGATATTTTTGTGAATTTTTTTGAAGCACCCTACTCTCCATTGAATATTTGATTTTCTTTTTAATGGGTGAAATTAATTTGGGAAGTAATGTGGATCGCTAATGTGACAGATCCAATAGTCATGATTAATGCTTGATTACTGTATAAACTCTTTGATTTTCTATCTCTCATATCTTTTTTTTTTCTCTCTTCTCTCTCTCTCTCTCTCTCTCTCTCTCTCTCTTTTCATTTCTTCTTCTCTCTTACTTCCATTTCCAAATTTCTTACTTGGGTCTTAGGCATGAAACCTGGTCTTGAGGCCTAAGAATATGATTTCTGACCCATCTTGGTGGTGGAATAGAAGTATAAGCTTGGAGATTAACCCTGGGCAAGTAAATCTTGCTCAAAAAGTGATATGATCATACTTTAGTTTTGATTCTCTACAAAAATTATAGTTCTATTCTCAAAAATATATCTCTTCAATGTTTTTACATCTTTATTATACGACATTTCTGGCATTGGTCGATGGTTTTGAGTTTAGTGGAATTGGGATATGTTTTGGTTCCTGAAAAACTCAATTTTTGAGTATTTTGACTTAATCATATTTTTAATCCCAAATTTTTAAGTACAAATACTCCCATATTGTAGGAAATTGAATTTCATGCATTTTTGTACTTTTAAAATATCCAATTTTGATTTATAATTAATATTTTATGCCATAATTAAGTTTTGAAAATTTCACATGTCCCGGTCCCTGTGTAAGTTCAAAAAATTTGAAGGTATTCCACAAAAGTCTAAAGGGTTTTCCAAATTTTCACTTAGAAACTTGTTGTGTTCTTTCGGATCTTCTGCCGGTATTATGCCGAATGATCTGAATTTTGCAATTTTGTCCGTTTTTTATATTTTTCGATTGTTCGATTCCTTAACATGATTTTGTGACCTTGCATAGGTTTTTGAAGTTGTATTCCCTATATACTTGACATGACTACATGTTATTCTCGATAATGTAGATTTATCTTGTCATATGTTTAATGTATTTTCATCTTGGCACTGGACAATCGATTGTGTTTTGTCTCGTGTATCGCGTGTTGTAAGTATAGGAACATTCGCAAGTTATTACTTGTACCTACCGTACATCATTCAAGAGATATTCTTGAGTGTCCACGACTCGAGTATTATAAATAAATATTTTTAAGGTAAATGACTAGTAAATTCAAGTAGATCATTGTAGGAGAACTTGTACTACCAACCCCAATCTCCAATGGCCACATAAGGAGTGGCTCAACCCTGCTAGGCAAAAGCTATTTGGCCTACCGAGTCTACGCATGTTGAGGAACAATCAAGTTATATGTCGTGCTGGGTTGTGGCACAGTCTATTTATGTTTACATGCTTGGTTGCTTATGGTATGAGTTTATGACATATGAAAATAAGTTTCATCTGCCAAGTCCTAGTTGGCTGTAAATATAAGTTTTCTAAAACCTGGATTCTAGTAATTAAGTTTTGTGATCACAATTGTAAGTAATTAACATGTAGCAAGCCATAGAAAATGATTGGCCATGTACTTATGTACTCATATGCTTGTGGTTCATTCTTTGTGGTGATAAGTGGCTAGAGGCTACGTTCAGCTCAGGAGACGAACTGCAACTTCGGTCCTTATTTGGATTACGGGTTGCGGTCTAGTTCCATAGTATTTTGTAAGCACTCTCATCTCTTATCATTTCCTTATAATTTACGTCTTGTTTAAGATTACTCTTTCATGAAGTTTGTTCTATTCTCGAGATACGTACATTAATACAACTCCAGTCTTGACCAACATTTATTTATTTATGTCTATGTGTTATTGTTATTTTGTTTGTTTTGTTGTGCCATTCACTTTGAGATTCCTTGTGGTACTTGTTATTTAGGGTTTTGACCCCACTGATTTTGTTTGGCCATATTTATTGTTCGAGCTTAAGGATTTTTACCTTTCTCTGGATGGTCCACCAGCTTAGATCTACGGTCTCGTCTCGTGAGTGGAATTTATTTACTTACCACTCATGGTTTATTTAATTTTAGTTGTGTTATCTAAGACATGTGTTAGCCCTTTTATTTCGGGACATTCTCTGACTTTGGTCAACATTATGTACTATATTAAACCTAGGCTGATATAAAGATCACGTATATTGGTACTTTTGCAACATTTTATATCCACTAGCTTTGTGCTCATGTATGATATAGTATTTGGGACGCATTTTTAATTTCGTGTATGATATACTCTAGAAAGGATTTGTTCGACCGTAGGAGTCGTCAATGGCATGCTAGAGTTCTCCCATTTGTCTTCTAGACAACAATAATAGTATCTCTAGGTACCGGTGTTCTCAGATATACGTAGTTGGCTTTGTTAAATTTTTTTTGCTATTTTAAATTTTCTTGGATAATTATTCTAGAATTATTTCTTTTATTTTTATAAATATGGTCTTAGTCGTGCTTAAATTTTGTTATGCACACTGACTAGATATTATGGCACGGCTAGCACAGTCATGTGCCATGACTAGCATATTAGCTGTAGACGTCACTAGATTTATTTATTTTGGTATTCTGTTGATTAAAATTTATCAAATCATAATTTGGTTATCTTTTCATTTTAAAAACTACTTATTTATTATCATTAAAAAAAGGGGGTTTTCATTTAATTTATGTAATAATAATAGTAGCGGGAGTGTACACACTCCCAATCTAGGATACCTACTAATTTGTTGTTCATATTATTATTATTATCTTATTATCATTATTATTATTATCATCATCATCATCATTATTATTATTATTATTATTATTATTATTATTATTATTATTATTTTTATTATTATTATTATTATTATTGGTTATTTGTTAGTAGATGATTTATTTATATATATATAAGTGTAAATTACCCCTACAACTAGAAAAGTGCCACAATTTTTTCTTTTTAGATTTTTAAATTATTTTACAGATTTTCTTTTGTAACTACTAAAGGGTTTTTAATTATGTTTATTGAACAAAAGGCAGCGGCTACTTTTCCCATAGGGGGAACATTATTCTTCCAAACTCGAGCACAGGCGGAAAGGGGAACCCGATTGTTTGTATTTTCATTAAATTTTTAAAACATTTGAATTCATTCAAATCTAGATCAATTCTTCCCGACCTTTTTTTCAATACGATCGCAATCTCCTCCTCAAAACTAATGTAAATCCTAGTTTAAATCTGTATCCAAATTCTATGGAAATCAGATTTTAAAACACTCATGTATAAAATACTCATGACCAAAACGGAAGGGAGAACTATCCTCGAAAACTTTCTCGAGCACCCCCATAACTGATCCTCAACCCGTGCGTCTTGTCCTAGCCACCTGCCCGAACCCTTATGTCGCCGCGAGACTGTCGCAGATCGCCGGAGTCGCCGCAATGCCAATGGAAAACTCTCAAAATAGGGAAGCCCCTGTTTTTGAATCAGTCCAACTGTGCCTAGGTACACGTGTTTGCACTCAGTTTTCTCCTTCCTCGATTAATGAAAGTTTGATCCGTGAAATTTTACAAAGAGTCTAGTTGACCACCTGCAAGACCCTTAAAATGGATTGATTAGTTTTGTCCTAAATTTTTGGTAGAAATTCTTGAAAGATCAAGAAAAAGTACAATTGGTAATTCGAGAACTATTTTAAAACCCTACATTAGGTAGGCAATTTTTGGCCGATTCTACAGAACAGATTCACAGATAACATATGAGAGATGGAAACCAACTTTTAGTTTTATTTTTTATTGATTAGATTATTTTTAAACAGTTTCAAAGTTTAAAAAAAATATGTTTTTAAAATAGTAAAATTCGATAACTTTTATCGATACAGCATGCGTCCCGACAAACCGGACGATGTGATCACAACCCATGAGCATCGAAAGATGTGTATAGATTTGTCGACATGTGGAATTCGACGGAACTCAATTCCGTTATGCGTGCACGACGAAATCGAGGCGTATCGGTCGATATTCACCGTATCGGCCCCTTTGCAAACTTGCCCACAACTTCATGCACATTAGTCGTCTCGAGACGAACTTGCGCCACTGGACCTGTGTCATTTTTCTAGTCCTGTGAGCCAAGTTTGGTCCAATTTTAAGAAGGTCGACCGGAACACTATTTTGGTGGGCCTACAACCTGATCCAACGGGATAATTTGTGTACGGCTCACAGAAATCCACTTTGGACATATGGTTAAGTTCGTATCGTCAAAGTGGACCCGTAGATATATAATTTGATGAATTTAGAGACCATAGGTACTAGCACACTTTTCGGTACAAAACAGATCCAACAACGGACATCATTTTGACCCAAAATTATGATTTTGCCCCTGTATCCAGAATTGGACTTATGGGTAGGAAATCTTAGACATTTCTTTTATTCCAAAAATATTGGTGATATCTATTTCAGCATCCGAAGATGTTCGTAGAAGTTGGATTTCATTACTTCACTATTCTAACGATTTGAGTTATTGGACATTGCCATTCTGCACACTACCTCCAGGCAAGATATATTGCCATCTACTGTCTATTTTCTTTAGCTCATATATTGTATGTATTTACTTATTATTTATTTTCTGCAAGATTAATTGTGTTATATAGACATATTTAGATGTCATTCAACTGCTTAGTGTTATTTCATGTTATTTAATATTCCTATTCCTATTAAACCTAGAATTAAGGGGGATCACCGTCATTTGTGTTGCATTTATTGGCCTTGATACATGTATGCCATAAGTCACAAGTCGCATATAGATCTCGTACTTGTGTATCGACTGGCCAGGGGTACATATAGGACGAGCGTTAGGCTATAACTACTAATAGGATTGTATGATAGAAGACTGGTAGTTATTAGAGTTAGGACATTGGGTGGGGAGAATACAAATGGGATGTTGACCTCCACCCTATCTATCATAGACTCGCTCGCTATTAAGGAACAATAGGTAGACTATATGGTATAGACTCGCTCGATACTGAGGAATGGTATATAGTATATAGACTCGCTATCGAGGTACTATTTACTTTGACTTGACTTGGAGGTTATGCGACCATACACTATTCTCAATTGCATTACACCTAGAGTGGTTAGGTGACCTTATCCGTTATGTATAGGTACGTTTGGTTTGTGTACTTATACATGATTGTGGCTTGGAACAGTAACTTGTCGTGGACTAGTTTGCCACACCTTGTCCTTGTTTGGTTATAGGTGTGGTTCACTACTTCGATGAGAAGGTACTAAACCTTGTTGTGGTCTGGATACTATATTGGATTACGGTATGGAAAGATACTTTATCATGAATTAGGGTGCCATCTTCTATCCTTGTTTGGTAGGAGAATGGTACGCTAATTCAAAGGTGGGGTATTGAACCATGTTATGATCCGAGTGACTTATTAGTGAGCACTTTATATTCAGTTCATATGGCATATTTATATATATCTTGTTATGTCCCTATGAGGACCTGATGATTTTTCGAGGTGTGTGTGTTCTTGGCTTTCTGCAGGTATTATAGCCAAGGCCGTGATCTTCTCTATTCCTTCGAAGATGACCTGCTCTTGGATCATTCTTGCTACTATTGACAAATCCTTACAATTGCTATGTATCACTTCTCTTTTAAAATTGTTGGTAGTGGATTTGTCTCCGCCCAACAAACTTGTAAAATGATAATTTATAGTTGATTTATGATATCTTTTATTCTTTCAATTGTGGATGAGATTATTTGGCTGTGATTATACTACATTTATAGTACATATTTTTGTTATACGGCTGGCATGTCTACGTACCTAGTCCTACATATTTTGGGAGTGGGGTGTTATGTCTTCTAGACAACCATAATAGTATCTCTGGTACTGGTGTTCTCAGATATACGTAGTTGGATTTGTTTCGCCCTCGCTCTCTAGTATTTTGGTTCTTGAGCGTGAATTTTTTATTAAAAGCTTCATCTGTAGTTCTAAGTAAATAAACATGGAAGTATTTAGAATAATTATCAATAGAGGCAATTAAATAACGTTTACCTCTACAGGTAAGATACCATTAAGATCACAAATATCGTTGTTAATAAGCTTTAAAAGTTGAAAACTTCTTTCAACTGAATGAAAGGGTTTTCTAGGCTGTTCTGATTGTGTGCATAGCTCACACTTTTTATTCTTGCTCATGACAATCTTAAAAATTAGTTACAAATAAGACATTTTGTTTAAGGAATTAAAGTTTACATGTCCCAAACGATCATGCCAAATATTAAAACTATCAACATTATAGAAAATTTCATTTAAAACAAAAGTAAAAGCAAAATTAATATAACTTAAAGAAGAATTGAAAGTACTACAAGGCATACAGAAAGTTTAAACTAACCCCCACAAACATAGTTTTTTACCATAAAATTAGCATTAATGGAGATTACAACTCTACCAGACTCTAATACAAGTTTGTAACCATGCTTATACAGCAAATAACTAGAAATTAAGTTTTTATTAATGTCTGGTACGTGCTATACATTATATAAAGGGATAATCTTGTCTGAAGACAATTGAGGTTCAACCTTTCCTTTCCAAGCACTCTGACAACACTCTAGTTTTCCATTGTTTATGATTCACCTTCCTCAACATGTTAATAAGAGAAGAAAGAATCAAATAGGGCATACATGAAGACTTGCCCATGTATCAAACAATCAATCAGTAGACTGATACGAGGCCTCAAAAACAAAACATATTATTTCAAATCTTTGATCATTGGTACCGACAAATTTGATTCCGGCTATGATAATATGACCTAGAGCTATAACATGAGCATTGTCACACCCTAGTCCTAATATACATAGGACTTGGAATACACGAGCATGCCGGTTGTATGTATATGAAGACTACTCCAATATATAGAATCTTCGAATACGCACATAAGCCGTAATATGTTTATTTCTTATAGTAGATAAACCCAGTCAAGGGTACATTATATCTCATCCGCAGAATATAAAAAAATAACAAATCAACATATAAATTGAATCAACTACGAAATCTCAATGAACAAATAGCTAGGTGGAGACAAATCCACTATCAAGCTACTATATATCACGCCCCGATTCCACAGACTCATTCTTCCTCACTTTTATCTCTGAGAATCGATCGTTCTCGCTTGGGCGTGATGTCGTACAAGTATAAATTATACTTATACAAGGCAAAGATGGTGCATAATGATAGTCTTCATAACATGAACATACTACAGTGGCACACGCAGCCAAATTGAAGATAATAAGGACATATCTCTTCCAGTAAACAAAACACTTTATTAATTCATAACAACGGAATTAAGCAGTTAACATGAAGTCATAATAAGATATGTAGGAATATGTTCTCTTTACTGATAATTGAAACAAAGTACAAGGCTTGCATCAGCCTACAAGGTTTATATATGTTCATAAGGATTCTCAATGGCTAGCAACTCATGCCAGTTTGGCTTACATTTGAACTTGTCACATTGACTTACAATAAAATTCACTGGTACAATATATATACAATATTCCATACATTATGTCCTTTATAAACAAAAGACATCATCTTTTACAATGAGAGCTTCTCTATGCCCAATAAATCTTTGATGCCTCGGGACTGATCAATGTCAATCTTAGTGTACTGAACTTTCCAAGCATGAGTGCCCACAATGTAGGTCATTACATTGTCGTGTATTGGCAAGAAGAACTAACTCACTTGCCTAAACCAATACTTAGTCATGTGAGCAAACATTTATTAAGAGTGATCTTTCTATTTGCACCTAGTATCAGTTTACAGTTCATGTGCAGTATGAGAGTGAAGAATGTAAGCATGTTACAGCATTATTCATGGAAAGGCAACATTGTAGCATCATTGAGATTAACCTGTTAAGCAGTTTGAACTAACATGTATGATAACACATCACTTTTGAGTGATTTCTTACCGACATTCGACTTTCCCACACCTGCATAAGAATATAGGATATATATATATATATGCCAATAACCTCTAGCCTAATAGTAGTGGTGAGGCATGCGACCCAAGTAGTCAGGAGATCGATTCCCGATGGTAGCGTTCGACAGAATTACCAATTTCATATATATATATATATATTTTTCCATATATATATATATATATATATATATTAACCAAACAAAACTTTATTGAAGTAATGGACACAAAATGCCAAAGCCTTTACAAGTAAGCGCGCTCAACGCGGCAAGAGCAAAAGAAAACAAACTGCATAGATGGAGCACAAAAGGGAATCGGGTCTCGACGATAGCAGAAGAAGCACGAGAACCAAGAAATAAGCTAAGCAAGGGCCTCGCAGAAAGTATTGGGGGCGTGAGAGCAGCGCCTCCTAGCTTATACAGTTTGTCTGATAACCTCTCTGTACAATTACGGAGGGGGAAGTTGACGGCCTTTATATCTGAATTTGTTCATGTTCTTCCATAAGACCCAGATACCAGCGGCTACGACGATCTGATTTCTGTGGGAGCAACCTCAGCTAGTCAAGAGACCGTGGAAGCCCCTTATTGGGGGGACAAGGCTCAGTTTATGGTGAAGATTTAACCAGATCTGACTCGCCAGCTCACCAGAAAGGAGGACGTGCTCTACCAATTTTGAAGAGTGCTCCACGCAGTAAGTGCATCTGGATGCGAGGCTGAATCCAAAATATCTGATGGAATCGTCCGTCGGTAGCTTCCGGCGTAATGCACGCCATATGAGGATGGACCATTTGGTGGGAATGCAAGAATGCCAAAACTTAGTGTACGTAGAATTCGGCATGCTACTGCCTCTAGTAACTATTCTGGCAGAAGCCAGCATAAAATTCTTGCACGAGTTAGGGGACCATCTCCACGTGTCGGGTGTGTCAGTGACCCGAAGGTTCACAGCAAGGAGATCGTCGGCCGCCGGCTGCCCGAGCCAATTTCTAACCCTCTCCCAATTCCATCCGGAACTTTCCTCCCAAAGGTCCCTAATGTCGCATCCCTGTGGAGTACGAGCGTTGGGCTGGATGATGTCTGCACCAAGCCACCACTCCAGACAGGCCGATGATCTCCTATCGCCCAACATCAGACGGATGAAAGGTTCAGCAAGGTTGCGTCCCCGAGTTATACGACACCATGACACCGAAGATCTGTTGTTGGTGATCGCCTCCATCAGATGAGAGAATCTAGAGTATTTAGCTCTTATGAATCTCGTCCACAATGAGGTCTCCTTATGCAACTTCTACCACAGCTTCATGGAACATGCGTCCACGATGTGGACTAGTCTGCTGAATCCCAGACCCCCTTCTTCTGTTGGTTTGGCCATGGTATCCCAACTGGCTAAGTGGTATTTGTCCTTTTCGTCACTATGACCCCAAAAGAACTTGGCGAATAGGGCTTCAAGAGAGTGGAGGACCTTCTTGGGCGGGGAGCAGACAGCTAGGGTGTATAATGGGATGGAAGAAAGGACGTGTTTGATAAGGATCATCTTGTCCCTAGGGGAAAGAGTGGTATTGTGCCATCCCGTAATCATTTTGCGAATCTTGTTTACGAGGTGCTCGTATATGCCCGAGTTCGCTTTCCCTTACACCAGCGGGCAGCCCATGTATAGAAGGGCGGGTAGGCCATGGCGAAGGTGGTCATGTTGGATAGATCCATAGAGTAGGATCAGTCAGTTTTGTGATGGGTATAGATGACGCACTAATTGTTATTAACACGCTGTTCGGAGTATCTGGTGTAACGATCGAGCATACGAAGAACCACCTCGAATGATCCGAGGTCTCCAGAGGAGAAGATAAGGATGTCATCAGCGTACGCCAGGTGAATGATAAGCGGGCAGCCTGTGGTAGTATGGAAATGATGGAAATTGGGCATTCTGGGCATGCTATTGAGGCTTTTGCCGAGAGCTTTAGCCGTAATGATAAAAATGGTGAAAGAGAGGGGGTCCCCTGTCTAACCCCACGGATGGATCGGAAGAATCCTGCGTCATGGAAGTTGATGACGGTGGAGAACCAAGCATTATTGATGGATCTGAAAATGATGTCAATCCAGGATTCGGAGAATCTGAAAGCCCTGATGACCCAGATCATGAATTGCCAGTCCAGACGGTCGTAAGCCTTCTCCATATCCAGTTTGATGGCAACGTTCCCCCCTGGACAGGAAATTCATACATTTGATCATCTCTTGTGCGAGGAGGATATTGTCAGTGATGTTTCGGCCTTGAACAAACCCGCTTTGCTCATTGGAGATGATATTGGAGAGGACATTGGATAAGATGATAGGTCAAAAGTCTTTGAATGATAAGCTGATAGGTCGAAAGTCTTTGAAGGTTTCTGGGTTGTCTTTCTTGGGAATAAGGATGATGTTGGCACATGAGATGGAATTAGGATATCTAGCCCCTTGGAAAAAGGCTATGGTGGCCTCCAGTAAGTCAAATTTTAAGATGTCCCAACAGTTTCTAAAGAAGACGTCGTTGAATCCATCAGGCCCTAGGGCACTGTGTTTGTTAATAGACCATACAGCTTCCTTGACCTCCTCCTCTGAAAGAGTAGCCAACAGTGTCTCATTCTCGCTGTCGCTGATGAGGAATGGGATCTCTGACAGGAGCGCATCGTCTTTCACGACCGACTCTTTAGTGAAAAGGTTATGGTAAAAGTTTTTGTAGCCGCTTGAATGCTGTCTTGGTCCTCCAGTAGGGCGCCATTGTCATCATATATCCGGTGTAATTTTAATTTGTTTCTGCATCCTTTGACACAAGCATGAAAGAAACCGGTATTCCGGTCTCCATCGGTGTCCCAGGTCAATCTGGCTTTTTGTCTCCAGAATTCTGTTTCTACTTTAAGCCTGGATTTGAGGAGAGCTCTGGCAAGGTTGAGCGAGGCACGGGCAGTCGAGGAACTGTGAATAGCAAACTCTTGCTCGGCGCGAGTGACATCGTCCTCCGCCACCTTAATAGCCTGGAAGATGTCTCCAAAGGCTTGTTAGCTCCAAGACGCTAAAGCCTTACGAGTGGCTTTGAGTCTGGCCGCCATCCGCACCAAAGGATCAAAGATGGAAACTGAGTTCCAAGCGTCATTGATGACGTTCTGGAATTGAAGATGATGACGCCAGAAGTCTAGGAAGCAAAAGGCTTTTTTAGTGTCGGTGTGGTTGTTGCTGATTCTGATGAGCAGGAGGGAGTGATCCGATTCTGTGGAGTTTAAATGAGAGAGGTGAGTGATGAGGCCCATGTCAGACCAGCAGTCGTTGACCAATGCTCGATCCAACCGGGAGTATTGTCGACGATGTCCCTCATGCATGTTGCACTAGGTGAATACAATGTCGTGGAAGGGGATAGGGGTTAGGTTTCCATAGAAGATGAAGTTGTTAAAATCATCCACCGCCGGCTTGGGGTGGCGATCGACCCCCGGATATCTCCACTCTGCAGGACACCGTGTTAAAATCTTCGATACAGAGCCACGGAAGGCCCTGATAGGGTAAGGTGGCTACCAACAGGTTATCCCAAAGAAAACGTCGTTCGGGGATGTCACAACTACCATGGACGGTGGATAGGATAGAGCGGGACTTGAGAGCCGGATGCTCGACCCAACAAGATAATGCCTGAGGCAAATCTTTTATGATGCCAAATCTGTATTCCCGCACGAAGAATATCTAGATGTTATTGCATCCAGAGATGGCGTGGGTGAAACCAAGCTTGAGTTGAGTGGATTTGATATTTCTTTGGGGGATTTTAGGTTCAATAATGATTAAGAGGTCGATACGGTTGGTTTTCTTGAGGCTGAGTATTCTATTCAGTGTCGGTTTGTTCCCAAGCCCTCTGACGTTCCAGGAGATGATGTTAAGCATTGGATGAGGTATAGGGAGGTTGTAGATTAAGCTTCATGGTGGACCTAGTAGTCATGGCCGACTGCCGCTTTTGTTTATTTTTGTTCTTGATCTTTTTGGAAGAGGATTTCTTGGTAGGTGAGGTAGCGGACCCGTTGCCCCCGTTGTCACTGAAAATCTCGTTACTGATCTCTGGCCAGATTGGCTCATTATGGTAATCTTATAGTGCGCTTAGGGGGTTGCTGCGGTCTAAGAAACCCGCTTCCTTGGCCTGCCTGAGTCTGTCGGTGAAGGCGGGATCGGCAGTACCTTCCTCGGTGCAGTGGCCACTGTCCTGAGGGTCCCCTTCCTTGGATGTCCAGAACCTGCTGGTTAATGAGGGGTTAAGGCTGGGTTGCGCGTCTGCTATACAAGGTGGAGGGGGTTTGAGGGGCACCGCACCCATCGAGGGGATTATCGACTCGAAAATGGGGTAGGTTGGGCTAGTGAGTGGAGGATCCTGCGCGGGGCAGATCTTCGTCTAGTCTTCTCCTGGTTGGTGTGGGCGGCAGGTGGTGAGAGGAGGAGAGTGAGACTCCACGATAGGGGGGAGGTAATGAACTCAGGGAGGGTATGGGTGGATATTGTGGGTGGCACGGTGGGAGCGCTGTCGATGTCTGGGTGAGGGGTGTGTGGGAAGTTTTGTCGCTCAGCAGATCTGCTGGGCTCAGAGGAATCTGGTTGTATGGCTACGTCGAAGGCAGGCTATCTGGAGATATCATATATATATATATATATAAATATATATATATATATATATATATATATATATATAGCTTATGCACAACAGATATACAATGAGAGCTTCTAATGGTATAAGGGCAACGGCGGGCATCCATCTTGTGTCCATAGGCGGACAAATGATCGGGCGGCAGTGGGACCCAGGTGACCGGAATCGGAGGGATGAGGAAGGTGAGTGGTCTACGTTGGTGCAGCGAAAGAGGAGAAGAACTACTTGCGGCACTAGGGAGGCGGGAGGATGACGCAAAAAGGGAGCAACTTCTAACTCCGGCAAACCTATTAGGGAAGGGGACATATAGGTGACCGGGAGGGATGGCGCCTGGCAGGCCACAGATCAACGATGACCATGTGCAGAGGCAGGCACAAGTACGAGCAAAGGATAATACCTGGCTGTCAGTTGATAGGGAGCGGACGCAGTCGATTCAACTGCGGGTTCGAGTGGAACAGATGCCAACGACGGAGATGGGCAAATCATGTACCGACCTATATCGATCTGCCAATCGACCCTCGTCGATACCATAGAGATATGTGGAGCCAAATGTCCTTGAAGACAATAGAAGGGTTGCAGAGGGCACCGAGGAGGATCTGACGGAGACGACAAAATATTGGAAAATACGTTGATTGTCTACGTAATGGGTGATTGATCATTTTATAGCCAATTCAGAGCCTATGCTAATCGCACATGGCGGCCACATATTAGTATGGAGGTTTACTCATGGAAGAATGGATTCTTTTTCATCAAATTTAGACTCCAAGAGGATTTCGAACGTTTTCTCAATGGAGGACCATGGACCTTCGACGGGCGATTGATTATTCTTAATTAATGGCGGTTAAACGCCAAATGTGAGCGAGAGCTACTACATATTGTGTCGGTCTAGGTGTATTTCCCTTATCTCCTGACTCCATACTGGATGAAGCTTGATAGCTTAATAGGTACGCCTCTTAAGATGGATGAGGCTGCTGCTTCCAAGGCTAGGATTATTTACGCTCGAATCCTTATATGGATAAAGGCCACTACGGCCTTACCAAAGCAAGTGGAGTTTATATTACTACGTAGGGAAACTCTGACCTACGGATTAAAGTATGAGTGGGTATCAACAGTTTGCAACCGTTGCCTATGCTTTGGGCACACGAATCGTCTATCTCCTAGATCAGACGATGCACTAACCAAGGCGGAGAACCCCTCGCCCTCAACTTACCCCGTTCGAGAAGGGCAGTCTGGAGGAGTCGTAGACCTGATAGAGGAGGAAGGCAGATATGCCCAGCTAGATCACGCCCAAGTGATGGTAGCAGCAGCTCAACTATTGTCAGCGACACACGACCTTTGGAAATAAGACAACAACAATGGGGAAATTTATAAAATGAGCCACCGCAGAAGTTTCAGGCACTGATGGGGTACGCACCTTAGGAATCACCTTTGAGGGCAGGATGGTACCATTCATCGGGCATCACTCTATGGATACAAGGCGACAGACGAAGTTGAATAAGAAATCCAGAGGTGGAGATGGACAAGACCCTATGCCTAGCCCATCTAGGAAGTGCTATCAATCTGGATTCTACAGTGAGGATAAAGACACTCCTGCAATAGGAAGCAGCGTTATGAAAGGCGAGACATTATGCGAGGATAATCCTAGGTGGCAGCTTCTAACCAGGAGCGATCATTCACAGTCGAACTTGAGTATAGTCATAGCGATGGGACTATGGACTGAACTCACCATTGACCTTCGTGTGAGCTTGAAGGAGGATATCGGTCACTCCAACAAGACTATTTAATGTCTATCTTAACATAGAATACGCAGGGCGCTTGCTCGATAGGTAGACGACAGTAAATTAAAGAAGTAGTGAGGAAGACTCAGAACTTCATATTATTTGCATTCCTTGAGACAAATCAAATCGGCTACGATGCTCACCTGAAGAACACCAGCCTCTTGGATGTAGCTTAATAATTTGGAGATATATGGAGTAGCCAAAATCTGGCTGATGTAGGATAGCAGAGCTTGGACACGTACTCTTATTATAAATACTGACCAACTCATTGCTTGTCGTTTCACTAAAGCATGTGGTTTTTCCTTCATATTTGGAGCGGTGTATAGGCATAACGATCGTTGGCTCTGCAAGACATTATGGTAGAGTATTATCCACCTGAGCACTACTATAGAAGTCTAGTATCAACTGCCACTGCTTCTTATGGAGGATTTTAATGTGCTGCTATTCTGCCATGAGAAGATCGGAGGGCGACAAGTCCCAGATAGTATCCTGGTAGATTTTCAACAGTGTCTCATATAGGCGAACCTAAAATGTCTGGAGCAATCAGGCTACGTCTGCACTTAGAGTAATCGAGCAACCTGCCACCTTATTGTATGCCAGCTGGACAGAACGCTCGATAATAGTCAATGGTTTAAAACTTATTCTTTCACAGTTGCAAAGCGTTTGGCTCCATCAATAAGTGATCACTCGCCTATTTTTGTTCGTCTCACGCACTCACCTGCGGTTCGTATCAAGCCTTTCCGATTCAATAATTTATGGCCTATGATATTGGGCTATAAGGAGGCTGTCAAGATCGGACTAGGGGTCGACATCCTAGGGAACATTCAGTTTTGGTTGGCATATTCGTTGAAGAATGTATAATGAGCCCTTCGAATGTGGCAAGCATCCAGACCACGCATAGCCCTTGCCCAGGCGCGTGACAGGCTACAGAAAGCACAAAAAGTGCTACGACAGTTCCCTTAGGACCTGCTTGCCGTTAGCAAGGAGAACGAGCTCTTAAATCAGGTCTGGGTACTACAACAACGTACTGAAGAGGTCCACTTGGCACAACAGACAAAGTGTACGTGGCTCAAAGATGTTGACCGGTGCTCTAAGTTCTTCTACGACATCATTCGGACGCGACATCACCGTAAAAACATTGATAAAATCATTAATATAGATTGTCGGGAGGCTACTACACACTAGGAAGTCCAGGAGGTGGCTATATATTACTATAATTTGTTATACAACCAAGATGACTATATGACAACTTTCACAGCGGTCACTTGCAAAAGGAGAGTCACGCCAAGAGGGAACGAGCGTCTTCTCGCTCTTGTTAGCATGGAGAAAATAGAAAAGGTGGTGAAATATGTATATCCTAATAAGGTGCCAGGCCATGATGGCTTTAATAGTAAGTTTTTCCAAGTTCATTGGAATGATATTAAATTTGCCTTAGTAGATATGGTGAAGGATTTCTTTGACAATGGCATATTACTTAAAAAGCTGAATCGATCACACCTTCCAAACATTAATTCCTAAAAAAGAGGAGGCTACTGCGCTTTCTGACTACCGACCAATTGCTTGCTAAAATTTTATATACAAAATTATTACATCGGTAATGTATCGGAGGATGGAGGACGTAATGCAGGAGTTGATTTCTCCTAATCGGGCAACATTCGTTAAAGGAAGACTGATTATGGAAAATAGTCTACTAGCTCATAAAATGGTGAGAGGCTTCAACAAACCAGGAGGCAGCAAGGCATGCTTGAAATTGGATCTACGCAGGGCGTATAACATAGTAAACCATACTTTCGTGTGCCACCTCATGGAGGCTATGGGATTTGATTCCAAATGGGTGGGATTCATTCGAGAATGAATATCGACACCATCCTTTCCTATGCTTATAAAGGGACAACCACATGGATACTTCTCTAGCAATAGAGGCATGCGGCAGGGGGATCCTCTCTCCTCATATTTATTCACAGTTGTTATAGAATATTTTACTTGTCTGATTGATCTGGAAGTGGAAAGAAGGCAAATTGTTCCTCTCTATAAAGATGTCGCCCCTATTGTGTGCCACTACCAAATTTTGGAGAGGGCGGAAGAATGAAAAATTTGAGAGAAAATAATGAAAAGTCGATCGGCCAGCAACCCTATATGAAATAATTTAGCGACGTCCACAAAAGACGTCGCTAAACGTCGTTGTCTACTAATATACTGGCGACATTATAGTAGATGAGTCGCTAAACGTCGCTGACTAAAACAAAACAGTGACTTTCTCTGACCACACCGCAACAATTGCTTTCCAAACCATATTGCATGTCGTGAACTGTCGCTGAAAGTCGCTGATAGTAACGTTCAACGACGTCATCTTTATTCGTCGCTAAATATAACAAAATTAGTGACGTTTTTAACCGACGTTGCTAATATCGTCACCAATATGACTTATTTTGGTAGTGTGCCATCTGATTTATGCGGATGATTTACTGGTCTTTTTGGTTTCGTCCAACAAGGGGCTCGACAACTTAGTGCACATTATGGAGGATTTCAGACGATTATCGATGCTGTAGGTAAAAAATGAGAAAAGCAAGGTTTATTTCAACCGACACTGCACTAACGAGGATGCAATGACTGATTTCATACAAATTGACAGGATGGCAAGCTCAACGTCTTTTCTTCGGAGGAATCCCGCTGTCAATTAATTACAGGCGGGCATTAGAATGTCATAGCCCGGTTGATCATATTCAGATGCACATTGAAGGATGGCAAGCTCAATGTCTTTCCTTTGGAGGAAGAAATGAGTTAGTTCGGGCTGTGACTACAATAGTAGCTTCTTTTGGCTCCAAACCATCATGCTCCCAAGTGTTACAATATGCAAAATGGATAAAATGTGCGCCTATATCATATAGAGAGGGGGTATCCATGCCATTGCATAGAGGCATCTGTGTCGACCGAAAGATGAAGGCGGTGTGGGTTTACGCTCATTGTGCTCTCTGTGCGAAGTAGCTGGTATGAAAATGACATGAAAATTCCTTATAGGTCGATCCTTATAGGCGTAATGGATAAGTAATAGATATCTCAAACAAGATAATTTTTGGAGCCACAGAATGGACAATAATTATTCGGTGGTTTACAAAAACATTCTTCGATATCGAGCCAACGTGAAATGTTATATGTTACGTATCATAGTGGACGGGTGGACCACTCACTTTGAGAGGCCCATGGGTGAATCATTGTAGCATCATAGATATTATAGGGTGGCATTCCTTTACCATGGAGGGCAACGAAGAACCAGTCAGCCGAATACTATTCAATGGAGCCTGGAACATTGTAGAGCTTCCTATGAGGCGGTATGTCTCAGAGATCATCCAGATTTCGATCTGCTGGGAATATGACTCGGACATGTAGCTTTGAGATGGATCCACCCTCCAATATCGCATACGGACTTTGAATGGGGTGAAAGGGCTTGCTAATAAGATGAAGCATAACATGTCTAAATCTATCAGGGGACGATTACTCACTATGAAGAGAGTGGTTCGATTGGGAATCCGATGCATGCTTGTGTCCTATGCCAAAGAGAGCCAGAAATATTTCATTATCTCTTCTTCCAATGTGACACCTCATAGTTTATTCGGGCATCTCAATGTGCTATGTTGAACATTGGACTCACAAGCACCAAAGGATTCCATGAGCAGTTAAAGGCTGTGTCTGCTAGTCGGGATAAAGGTGGTAGTTGGTTTTGGTCTGCCCGCAGTAGGCCATCTGCTAGTGTCTAGCACATATGGAGAGCTCGAAATATGTGTATTTTCGAAGGAAGGACTATATCTCCAACAGGGATTCCACATAACATAGAGTCGGATGTATAGTATATGATATATATATATATTATAATATAATATATATTTATATATTTATAATAATAATAAAAGAGAAAAATATATATGTATATATACACACTTACCACCTGCATAAAACATTCATTAGCATGCATCTATACAACAGATCACTGGTGTTATTCCACCATTTAGGACTTTTGCCATATAGGACTTCGTAGGATATGCAGTGCATCATTTAGAGTAGGTAGCTTGTCTCAATGAATGTCCCGGTACCTTGTGCCCTCAAAGCACGCTTACGTTCCCCCTGGATGGATCAACCTTGGTGCCCTAAGCATACCGTCCGAGGAAACTCATCTCAAACCTTGTGACACGTTATCTATGATCATGCAATGCGTGTCCAACTCGATAAGCATAACATGCATGAAAAATATTAAAGTAAGTAAAGGCAATAGTTCATTATCTCATTTCGTCCAAGCCGTATTCAATGACTTATCATTTCCATCATTCACATCATTCCCAGACTTGGTGATCTCATTGATCCCAAGCCTAATTAATTCACATCGCATCAATTCATCATGTTGTAACATTATTACGTCATTTCATTTCACATTGGGACATGTAGCATTTAATTTCATTGTGTCAGTAGCATTATCAGTTCATTTCTCATGTATCATTCACATAGGCAGTTCATTATTAAAGTGTCTCATTTATTTTAGCATAGCATTAGACATGAGTAAAAATATCAATTCATTCACAGGCATCAATTCATATTAGTAGTTTAATGTTCATGTTTTATTCATTACTATATTAGCCAACATAAGCATCTTTATTATTTTAGCAACTAGACATGGGACATTTAGGGACAACACATAGCAACATAATAATCCATTTTATTAAGCATGAATGAGTAGGGAAGGATGGATAGTTCCACTCACTTACATAAAGGGTCTTCCAGTTCCAATCACATATATGTTCAATGGGTCCTTCAGAGATGGTTTAACATAAGGTACGATGTTCCCCACTTTATATAGCCACACCAACGAACCATATTCCATAACTCATCCCATCCGACCAGTTAAAAAAGACCGTATAATCTACAACACAAGTTACGGTCCAACATTCTGATTGAATCCAACAAGCCAACAAAATGCCTCCGCGGGGAGCGGGACATTACACTATATCAAAAATAGAATGGAAATAGAGTCCGACCTCCAAAATAAGAAAATATAGTAGCAACTAAATCATGCTTAACTAAAAGGACCAAGTGCGATCGGGAGGGGTAAGACCACATCGACAAAGAACGATAAATCTGGTCCTCGCCTATGCTCCTATGAAAGGGCCTGATCATCTACACCTGGAGAGATCACTATATTCTTATAGGAAAGTGAAAAGAAAAGTTATAACATGCCATGATGTACTGAATATAGGTAAACAACTAAAATGTCTTCTAACCATTATATGTGTAAATATAAATTGAGAAAAGTGCATGGCTGCATGACTACCATATCAAGTCAAAGAAAAAATAAAGTACCTCGATCGCAAGTCAAAATTCTATATATCATTCCTCAGTTTCGAGTCTATAGCATTAGTCTCTCTACCAATCAGTAGCAAGCGAGTCCATAATAGATAGTCAACGTCCATTCGTGTTCTTTTCACCGAATGTCCTATCTGTTGGCCCATTGGTCATGGTCAAACCTGATTTTAATAATTGATCAAACTCTGTCTCGATATACGGAGCTACTCAGATGTTTACTCAAGATATTTTGGACACTTGGAAACTGATCAAGATTAGATATCTACTCAGTTAAAGACTGAAGCTATATTTGCTACTAGAGATAGTATTTCTTTATGTAATGTAATTTTTACTTTTATTGAGTCTAGGAATACATTGTATATCGAGTCGTACTGGCAAATAGGCTATCCAAAATCGTTTTAAAAAATGACCTATGTTTTTGAAAAACATCCCTTATTTACAAAAGCTTCTGAAAGATTTTAAAAAGCCCAAAAATTATTTTTAAAATATCCCTGAACAACACAGACAGAACTCGGCCCGAGTTGGGCCAGAGTTCGGTTAGTGAACGTTATATAAACGTTGGATTTTTGAACTTGGTCTTCCTTTAGTTGCGGATTGTTACAAAGAGTTCTGTCCGAATTTGTAACACCCACTTTTCTAAAATGAGGGTAATTTAAAACTTTTATAATTTTGATTAAACGATAATAAGATTTAACTCATGTTATGATTTTTGGTAATTTTTTAATCAATTTAAAACTATTTAAAATGTTGAATAGTGATTTTGATGGTTAACTAGTTAATCCCTAGTTTTGCTAAGCTTAGATACTAACCATGACCATGGGGACCTAACCATGTGTCACCTCCGTTTCCCGTATTTCGTATTAATACTCGTAATCGAATTTTGGCATGTATTTTATTTTCTCTACTTGTGGAATTTTGAGTTTTCTCGTATTTTGGGTTTCAGCTCGGCTCGATTTTAATTGGATTGGTTTGAGTTTGTTTGATTTTAAAACCCCATGGAACACCTTAACCTATACTCCACCCTCATTCCACCACAACCCACCCTCATTAAATCCCCATCTAACTTTCTCTCTCCTCCATAATTTCTATTAATTCCTCCATCTTCTTCTTCCTCCTTCCTCCACCAACACCATAGACAAGTGCACCTTGCCACCAAATAAGCACCATATTTTATTTATCTATTAGCTAGATTAGGCCATGGAGAACAACATTAGAACTTAGCATTTTGTGATTTGGAGTCTCCATTGTTCTAGATCTAAGTTTTAATTATTTTCGGATTTCCTTGATTTTGATCAATTAAACTTTAATTTTTGCTTGTTTTGAGGCTTCCATGTGGAAGAAAATTTAATTTTACACAAGATAGAACCATGAAAATTCAGATTTCATTTTGATTTGGCCAAGTTATTAAGAATTGAATTTTGGTGTTCTTGAGAGTTTCCTCTCGGTTTGGAGAAGAAGACCCCCTCGGTCTGCGCTCTTTAGCGCAGAGCTGACTTGCGCTCAGCCCCCTGAGCTGAACCGCGCAGCCTTCCTCGACCGACGCTCTTTAGCACTGGCTGACCAGCGCAGCTTGCCCATTGGCGAACTGCGCACCCCTCCCCATGCGCCTTCGGCCGTGCGCCATCGGCCCATGCGCCCTCGGCCGTGCGCCATCGGCCCTTGCACCTTCGGTCGTGCGCCATTGGTCTCTGTGCCATTGACCCCTGCGCCATCGCCCCTGCGCCCTTGGCGCCCGGCGTACTTGGCCCCTGTGCCATCGCCCCTGCTTCCTTGGCCCCCGGTGCACTTGGCCCCCTGCGCCATCGCCCCCTGCGCCCTTGGCCTCCGGCGCACTTGGCCCCCTGCGCCATCCATCCCCTGGCGCACTTGACCCCGGCGCCATCCGCCCCCTCTGCGCAACCCACTTGCCTATGATGGTTTGGTTTATTTCTTGGACTTGGCTTTTCTTTTGTGGGTTGGGTTTTGAGATCTTGTTCCACACAGCACGACTATCTTGGCCCAACACGACCTGGCACGGTTTTTGATGATTTTGCTTATGACTAATGCAGTTTTCCTGATTCTGTGAAGTATGATTTTAGTACCTCTGATCTTCTTATTAGTGACCCGATGGGGTACACACTTGACTTGTAACCAGTGATTCATGATTCATCTCGGTAACCAGATAACTTGAAAGTGGCCCATGGCGGCGCACTCTTGACCCGTAACTTGACTTGACTTGATGCCGTTGCGATGGCTAACTTGACTCGTGTAACTAACTCTGACACGGTAGGTGTTCCTACTTGCTTGCTTGTGTAATCCACTTGTCTTGTCTTGTCTTGCATCATGTCTAGGACGTGACTTCCTGGGTACCACGGCCAGGGATTCGCGCTAATATGGATTAGGCTAATAATTAGATCAAACTAGAACATGGAGAATTTCCAGTCACAGGCAATCTAGTTATCTGGGCGCCTTAATTAGACTTGTAGCTTGCCGACGAATAGAGCACATTTCCAGCACACTGTCATGTGTTGCACCTCTAAGTCACGTAAGGGTATATCGTCTCCTGGGCGATGTACCCAACCATACTCTCAACCCGCGGAAGGATAACTGGATAGTCTGTAGGGCTTGGGACTGGGAATTTCTCATTGCATCTTGTTAGTAATTAGGCTTGTGATAACCCTAGTTAGTTAAAGTACTAAGCCGTAGAAATTGCTTGGCCGCTTGTGAATGGATGGTGTCCAGCCTGGTCTAAGTCTCGTCTAGGTCCCTATACCTGGTACTCCTATACATGATTGTTTTACTTATCTTAAACAATAAATGGATAGGGACAAGTGCTATTCAGGCGAAGGGTTACAACCCCGGTCCTTGTTTGGTTTACGGATTGTAATCTGGCTTCCGGAACGGTTCCATGTCCCTAGTCGTTTATTATCCTGCTGTACTTTTATTACCTGTACTTTTCTTCCATTTTCTTATGTTCTGATATGCTAGTTTTTTTCTTATTTCGTGGCTTCCTTTGTGGCACTTGCTCTTTCTGGGGTTTGACCCAGCTGGTTTTGTGTGGTCAGATTTCGGAGCAGCCCCCGAGGATCTACCGAACCTCTAGCCCGATGGTGGCAACTAGAAGGAATCCGGGCTACGAGTGGGTTTCCTATTTTATTTCACTCACTCTATTGTAAAGTTATTCTTTTAAGGCGTTTAGCCGACGAGCACCTGTTAGCTCGATGCACATTTATTTACTGTCTGCCTACGGGCTGTAACATAATTAACAAATCCTAGGATTGATCATGTATGACTTAACTCTTGCTAGTCCTCATATTTTGTACGACTTGCTTCATGATCAGCTGAATATGTAATATTTGGGATGCCTTTTATTATATATTTGGTGGTCTAACATCTTTAATTATATTACTTGCTTGAGATTGAGACAATAGGCTTGACCTTAAGAGACCGTTGGCTTGTAGTAAACCCTCATATCTAGACAGTCGTGACCATATAGCGAGGTGGTTTCCATTTCAATATATGTAGCTGGCTATGTTCGTCCCCGCTCTCTAGTATTCTGGTTCTGGGACGTGACATGGTTTAAGTGGTGGCCCATGCAGGTCTTGGCATTCAAAAAATGTGAGGGTTTATCGAATAGATGTCTCAATCAGTACTCGTCCTTGATCTTCGTTTATGTCCTCTGAATCTTTGGAATCTTGACTTGATCACATGCTTGTATCGTTGATCTGTCCTGGTCCTTCCTTATTGTTTTCTATGTCATTTTCTTCAGCGGTATTGTTCATAAACCAGCCGATCGGCAAGGCGGAGCAACTCCCGCGGACCAGCAGCAGCAGTACCCGAGGCCATTGTTGCCTTAGGCCCAGGTGTTTTATCTGCAGAACCAGCACAGTATACCCAAGCCCATGTGCAGAGCTGGCAGAGATGTTTCCAGCAGAGGGGACCCGCAGCTAGAGGACAAGGTCAGGCCATGATGATGACTATGGAAGAAGAAGTTGTACCAGGTGAGGTAGTGGCAGGTACTATTCTCGTCAACTCCGCTCTAGCATTGGTATTATTTGATTCTGGTGCATCGTATTCATTCATGTCTGTACGATTCGCGACACGGATAGGATTGGAGCCCGAGTCATTATCAGTGAGGCTTAATATACTTACTGGTAATGGTCTTGTGGGAGTAGATCGAGTGTTTTCCTCGTGTCGGATTGTAGTTAGCGGTAGAGAGTTCCCCGCTAGATTTATAGAATTCCCATGGCAGACTATGATGTAGTCTTAGGCATGGATTGGTTGAGGAACCAGTATGCTACGATAGACTGCCATATTGGCAGAGTTGTTTTCAGCATTCCAGGCGAGCCAGAGTTTTTATTTTCCAGAGGTGCGGTGGAGCCATCTTCTCCAGTATTACGGATGGCAGTAGCAGCAGTGCAGTTGCCCCGGATAGTTGAAGAGTTTCCAAATGTCTTCCCAGAGGAACTTCCAGGGATGCCGCCAGAGCGGGCGATCGAGTTCGCTATAGACTTGATCCCCGGAACAGCACCAGTATCAGAGCGAGTCTACAGAATGGCGCCTTCAGAGTTGGAGATTTTGTACAAGATGATTGAAGAACTCAGGACCAAGGGATTCATTCGTGCAAGTGGATCACCTTAGGGAGCCCCGATGCTTCTTGTGAAAAAGAAGGATGGTACGTCCAGGCTATGTGTAGATTATCGTACCTTAAACTCAGTGGCAATCAAGAACAGATACCTTCTTCCAAGGATAGATGACTTGTTTAATCAACTCAAAGGGGATTCAATGTTTAAAAAATAGACTTGCGATCAGGATACCACCAGATCAGAGTCAGAGAGTAGGACATCCCGAAGACAAGCTTCCAATCTAGGTATGGGCATTGGGAGTTCCTTGTTATGCCATTTGGAGCGACCAATGCGCCAGCCGTATTCATGGACCTCATGAATCGCATTTTCATGCTTTACTTGGATCAGTTCGTGATCGTGTTCCTAGATGATATCCTGGTCTACAACAAGAGTGAAGCAGAGCATGGGCAGCATCTCAGAATCGTCCTCCAGACGCTTAGAGAGCACCAGTTGTATGCCAAGTTCAGCAAATACGAGTTCTGGCTCGATCGTATTTCGTACTTAGGTCACATCATTACTCAAGGAGGAGTGGAAGTGGATCCCCAGAAGATTATGGCTATCGAGTCATGGCCAGTACCTAGCTCAGTGGTAGAGGTTCGCAGCTTCCTTGGATTGGCCGGCTACTACCGGCGATTCGTTTCAGATTTTATAAGCATTTCGGCGCCGATGACCCAGTTGACCCGCAAGGATGTGCAGTTTGCTTGGACAGCAGAGTGTCAGGAATCATTTGAGAAGTTGAAGCGAGGTTTGATAACGGCACCCATTCTCACACTTCCAGATGGGACCGAAGGATTCACAGTTTATTGTGACGCTTCAGGCAGAGGATTGTGGTGTGTCTTGATGCAGCATGGGAAGGTAATATCTTATGCATCACGTTAACTTTGTGATCACGAGAAGAATTACCCGACCCACGACTTGGAGCTGGCAGCTATAGTGTTTGCTCTTAAGTTGTGGAGACACTACTTGTATGGAGATAGAGTGGAGATATTTACTGATCACAAGAGCCTGAAGTATGTTTTCACCCAGAAGGACCTTAATATGCGGCAGAGGAGATGGCTTGAGCTACTGGTGGACTACGATGTGGATTTGCAATATCACCCAGGGAAGGCCAACGTTATAGCAGATGCGTTGAGCCGGAGAGCCGGAGTTTACCTCCTTACGGCGCAACCAGAGTTATTGGCAGATTTTCAGAAGATGGAAATTGAGATAGTTCTTCCTACCAGTGTGGCATTGATGGCCAGTCTACAGGTTCAGTCCAGCATAGTTGAGAGAATCCGAATGGCGCAGTCTACAGATTCCAAGATTCAGCAGCTCAGAGCAGAGTATGAGGCAGAAAGAAGACCAGAGTTGTGCATTCATGAAGATGGTACACTTCGGTACGGCACTCATCTTTGTGTACCTAGTGGAGATATCAGACAAAAAGTTATGACAGAAGCTCACAGTTCGTAGTATTATATTAATCCTGGTGGCACGAAGATGTACCATAATATTAGTAGCATTTCTGGTGGAATGGCATGAAGAGGGAGATAGCCCAGTTTGTATCTCGGTGTTTGGTTTGCCAGCAGGTTAAAGCTGAACATCAGAGGCCCGCTGGACTTCTTCAGCCCTTGCCAATTCCAAAATGGAAGTGGGAGCATGTGACCATGGATTTTGTGACTGGATTTCCTAGATCCCCGGCTGGTCGAGATGCTATTTGGGTTATAGTTGACCAGCTCACGAAGGTGGCTCATTTTCTCCCAATCAGAGTTGGGCAGTCAATGGCTCAGTTGGCAGAGATGTATCTCAGGCAGATTGTCAGGCTTCACGGTGTGCCCGTCAGTATCACCTCGGACCGAGATTCAAGGTTTACGTCACACATCTGGCGCAGCCTGTAAGAGAGTTTGGGAACTCACCTTCAGTTTAGCTCAGCATATCATCCGCAGACAGATGGCCAGTCAGAGCGCACCATCCAGACTCTTGAGGATATGTTACGGTCATGTACACTTGACTTCGGTGGGTCATGGGAAGATCATCTGCACCAGGTGGAGTTCTCGTACAATAATAGTTTCCAGGCCAGTATTCGGATGGCTCCATTCGAAGCTCTGTATGGTAGGAAGTGCAGATCCCCATTAGCATAGGACGATGTCGGAGAGAGGCAGATGCTCGGTCCAGAAATGATTGCCCAGACAGTTGAAGTAGTCAGAAGATTCAAGGATCATCTTCGAGTTGCCTAAGACCGCCAGCGACATTGGGTCGATGCCCATCGGCGTCCCTTAGAGTTTGCTATCGGCGACCATGTATTCCTTAGAATCTCGCCCAACTGCGACGTCATTCGCATTGGCGTACGAGGAAAGCTTAGTCCTAGGTATATAGGGCCGTTCGATATCCTAGAGCGAGTAGGAGATGTATCCTATCGTCTCGCTCTTCCGCCGTCGCTAAGTGAGGTGCATGATGTATTCCATGTGTCCCAATTACGACGGTACATCCCGGACCCGAGCCATATCCTAGACCATTCGGAACTGGTTGTTGGTACCAACCTTTCGTATGAGGAGAAGCCTGTATCTATTTTCGACCGGAGGGAGAAGATACTCAAGAACAAGACTATTAGCTTAGTCCGTGTTGCTTGGGGTCATCACTCTCTAGGTGAGTCAACGTGGGAGCGTGAGGATGATATCCGATCGCGATATCCCTACTTGTTTGACTCGTAAGGTATACTGTCTTCCTTATGCCTTATACTTTCCATCCCTTGCTTGCATATATGATTGTATGATTGAACTGCTTAGTGTAGTTGTTGGTGCTTAGTGTAGCTTGTCGTGGCAATCTCTAGCTCCTTGATTAAATTTTGAGGACGGAATTCTTTTAAGGTGGGTAGAGTTGTCACCCCCGTTTCCCGTATTTCGTATTAATACTCGTAATCGGATTTTGGCATATATTTTATTTTCTCGACTTGTGGAATTTTGAGTTTTCTCGTATTTTGGGTTTCGGCTCGGTTCGGTTTTAATTGGTTTGGTTTGAGTTGGTTTGATTTTAAAACCCCATGGAACACCTTAACCTATACTCTACCCTCATTCCACCACAACCCACCCTCATTAAATCCCCACCTAACTTTCTTTCTCCTCCATAATTTCTATTAATTCCTCCATCTTCTTCTTCCTCCTTCCTCCACCAACACCATAGGCAAGTGCACCTTGCCACCAAATAAGCACCATATTTTATTTGTCCATTAGCTAGATTAGGCCATGGAGAACAACATTAGAACATGACATTTTATGATTTGGAGTCTCCATTGTTCTAGATCTAAGTTTTAATTATTTTCGGATTTTCTTGATTTTGATCTATTAAACTTTGTTTTTTCTTGTTTTGAGGCTTCCATGTGGAAGAGAATTCAATTTTACATAAGATAGAACCTTCAAAATCCAGATTTCGTTTTGATTTGGCCAAGTTATGAAGAATTGAATTTTGGTGTTCTTGAGAGTTTCCTCTCGGTTTGGAGAAGAAGACCCCCTCAGCCTGCGCTCTTTAGCGCAGGGCTGACTTGCGCTCAGCCCCGTGGGCTGAACCGCGCAGCCTTCCTCGGCCGGCGCTCTTTAGCGCTGGCTGACCAGCGCAGCTTGTCCCTTGGCGAACTGTGCACCCCTCCCCATGCGTCTTCGACCGTGCGCCATCGGCCCATGCGTCCTCGGCCGTGCGCCATCGGCCCATGCGCCTTCGGCCGTGGGCCATTGGTCTCTGTGCCCTTGACCCCTGCGCCATCGCTCCAGCGCCCTTGGCCCCCGGCGCACTTGGCCCCTACGCTATTGCCCCTGTGCCCTTGGCCCCCGGTTCACTTGGCCCCCTGCGCTATCGCCCACTGCGCCCTTGGCCCCCGGCGCACTTGGCCCCCTGCGCCATCCATCCCCTGGCGCACTTGACCCCGGCGCCATCCCCCCCTCTGCACAACCCACTTGCCCATGATGGTTTGGTTTATTTCTTGGACTTGGCTTTTCTTTTGTGGGTTGGGTTTTGAGATCTTGTTCCACACAGCACGACTATCTTGACCCAACACGACCTGGCACGGTTTTCGATGATTTTGCTTATGACTAATGCAGTTTTCTTGATTCTGTGAAGTATGATTTTAGTACCTCTGATCTTCTTATTAGTGACCCGATGTGGTACACACTTGACTTGTAACCTGTGATTCATGATTTATCTCGGTAACCAGATAACTTGAAAGTGGCCCAAGGCGGCGCACTCTTGACCCGTAACTTGACTTGACTTGATGCCGTTGCGATGGCTAACTTGACTCGTGTAACTAACTCTGACACCGTGGGTGTTCCTACTTGCTTGCTTGTGCAATCCACTTGTCTTGTCTTGCATCATGTCTAGGACGTGACTTCCTGGGTACCACGGCCAGGGATTCGCGCTAATATGGATTAGGCTAATGATTAGATCAAACTTGAACATAGAGAATTTCCAGTCACAGGCAATCTCGTTATCTGGGCACCTTAATTGGACTTGTAGCTTGCCGACGAGTAGAGCACATTTCCAGCACACTGTCATGTGTTGCACCTCTAAGTCACCTAAGGGTATATCGTCTCCTGGGCGATGTACCCAACCATACTCTCAACCCACGGAAGGATAACTGGATAGTCTGCAGGGCTTGGGACTAGGAATTTCTCATTGCATCTTGTTAGTAATTAGGCTTGTGATAACCCTAGTTAGTTAAAGTAGTAAGCCGTAGAAATTGCTTGGCCGCTTGTGAATGGATGGTGTCCAGCCTGGTCTAAGTCTCGTCTAAGTCCCTATACCTGGTACTCCTGTAAATGATTGTTTTACTTATCTTAAACAATAAATGGATAGGGACAAGTGCTATTCCGGCGAAGGGTTACAACCCCGGTCCTTGTTTGGTTTACGGGTTGTAATCTGGCTCCGGAACGGTTCCATGTCCCTGTCGTTTATTATCCTACTGTACTTTTATTACCTGTACTTTCCTTCCATTTTCTTATGTTCTGATATGCTGGTTTTGTTCTTATTTCGTGGCCTCCTTTGTGGCACTTGCTCTTTCTGGGGTTTGATCCAGCTGGTTTTGTGTGGCCAGATTTCGGAGCAGCCCCCGAGGATCTACCGAACCTCCAGCCCGATGGTGGCAACTAGAAGGAATCCGGACTACGAGTGGGATTTCTATTTTGTTTCACTCACTCTATTGTAAAATTATTCTTTTGAGGCGTTTAGCCGACGAGCACCTGTTAGCTCGATGCACATTTACTTACTGTCTGCCAACGGGCTGTAACATGATTAACAAATCCTAGGGTTGATCATGTATGACTTAACTCTTGCTAGTCCTCGCATTTTGTATGACTAGCTTCATGATCAGCTGAATATGTAATATTTGGGATGCCTTTTATTGTATATTTGGTGGTCTAACATCTTGTAATTATATTACTTGCTTGAGATTGAAACAATAGGCTTGACCTTAAGAGACTGTTGGCTTGTAGTAAACCCTCATATCTAGACAGCCGTGACCGTATAGCGAGGTGGTTTCCATTTCAATATACGTAGCTGCATATGTTCGCCTCCGCTCTCCAGTATTCTGGTTCTGGGGCGTGACACCATGTAATTAGAATAACTATTTACAACTTTTTAGGCTAAGGGTATTTTGGTCATTTTGTGACTTTTGAATTATTTAGGATTTTAATTAATTGGTGAATTTTAGATTATTTTAATAATATTTAAATTGATGTATTATAATTTTGGTCATTTTTTATATTTTAATATTTTGGGAAAATTTTACATTTTTAATATTGTTTTTATTGGATTTGTTTAGTCGGGTTTGAGTTTCGTCTCGTTTCGACTTGTATTGTGACCCGGGTAGCTTGAACTCTAGATGGGACCCAATATTAAGTTAAGCATGGCTCACATGACCCAACATTAAGTTAGTTAATTAGACTAATTTTTATCATGTTAGAATGGTTTAGTTAGAGACTCAAAACTAGATCATTTTGACCCCAAACTTGAACCTTGTCTAGACTTAACCATATGAGACTAGAGAGGGGCAATTAGGACATTTCCCATTAGTCCTAATGGACTCTTTATGGTAGCCACCTTTAGGGGAGAATGATTCATTTCATTCATTACAATCTTGCCTCTTTTATTTTCCTTTTGTTCTTCCCCAATTTTAGAGAGCCTCCCCATTGATTTGATCTCCAAATCAAATCATTCCTTCCCCAAACCTTCCCCCATTCATTCCCATTCTCCAAGGAAAGGGTGCTACCAAGGATTGGAAGAGGAGTACAAGGAGGAGTGTCCACTTTGAGGGATCTTCGTATCGGAGCCGTGTCCTAAAGGATTTCATTGGGATTCTACACCCAATAGGTAAAACCCATCCTCTAAATCGATTTCCTTTGCATATAAATTAGTTCTGAATCTGTAGGATCCATCCTCATACATGTGTCCTATTTAAATTCAAATTTGAGGCCATTTGGAGCTCTCTTGAGGATTTTAGACATGTGTCTTATGTCCTACTTGATAGATCCCAAATTAGGACACCCCATGTGTATGTATGTATGATAATAGTTTAAATAGATATTTAAATTCTGTTTCGAATGGTTAGAGAGTGGATTGATCTTAGTTAGGATGGTTAGAATGAGTTTCATTTGGATACCTATGTTTGTATCCAAGTATCTTGGCCTATATGTGTCCTTTTGTCCAAAATAACTCAAATTCGTCATAATATTCATCCACGTTTTTATTAACCAAAGCAACTTAGAAATGTAATAATTTTTATCTTAGAACTCCGATTTATCTCCCATTTTTTTAAAAAGAACCGTAACGATGTTATCTTTCCAAATATATTTGTTAATAAGCCAAATTCGTTCTGAAACTTTATGTAAAATTATTTGAGTGTCAGCTGTACGAAAGACAAACGCGTTTCGGTATTTTTGCGATTCCGGGAGCTTCCTGACACGAAAATATGATCCGTTTAAAGTTTAGGAAAGCTAACACAAAGGGCTATGACATACTTTAATCCTAGAATTTAGTAAATGCCCAATTGGTACAGTATTAGTTTTAAGTAGAAGAGTGACTATACGATATATGTATTTTGTGTAACCTATGAGCCTATGTAGTATGGATATTAAATGAATATAGAGTATGTAATGCATGATATATTAGATGAATAAAATGATATATATATGATATATATTCTCTTTACATTAATGTATATTTATGGCTGAATGCAAGCATGTAGGAATGCAATTAATATAATGCATATAAGCAACGCATGAATGAAAGAATGATATACAATGTATGCATGAAAGTATATAATGAATGCTAGATATGAATGCAAGATACATATGTAATGATAGATATGAATGCATAATGTATAAATATTGTAATGCAATATATAATGATAACCTGTATAGTAATGTAGAGTATATGATGCAAGCATGAATGAATGGAGGAAATACATGTATATAGGTAATATAGAATGTAATATATGAATACAAGCATGCAAGATAATGTATTGTATCTATATATGATGTATTCATCTTAAAGATAATATAATATATGAAAGGAATGAATGATAATATATAACATGATATGTAAGGTAATGCAAGGTATGAAATATATGATGTGTGCATGTTTGTATGTCTCTATGTTAATGTATGAAATGATATGAATATACAATGTATACATATGTATAAAAATGTAGGTAATACATAGATGCATGAATGAAATGAATGTTTGTAATATGTTAATATAAATACAAGTATCTAATATACATAAATGTAAGTATAATATAATACAAGTATACATGTATGTATCATGTAAATGTAATATACATGATATGTATGTATGCATGTATACAAGGTAAGTATGTATGTATGTATTTCTATAAACTGAGTTAACCTATAACCTTTTACACACATGCATTCATACACCCTTTGACATCATGTATCCCATGTCACATACACCTACATATCACTAAATTTTAGAACATTAACACATATCATTTCACACACATGCCAAACACACACATACTCACTTACTCTTTTACCTCTCTTTCTCTCTCTCTATATATATGTATGTGCCTATATATATAGCTTTCCTATATATATCTATGTATATGAATATGTGTATGTGAATAATATATATACATTATATGACTAAGTTTGTGTGCCTTGTTTGCTTATGGTTTAGTTTTGTGCTTGGTTTAGCAAGTGACTTAGGCTATGAGTTAGTAGCTATCTTGGATATTTGATTTGCATATACTTAGTTTGTTTAGACCTAGAATAACTTGTTTGACCTAATTTAGACTTGTTAGACCTAGTTTGACCATAGTTGACCTAGGTTTGACTTTCAGGGTTGGCCAATTTGTCCAAGAGTTGACTTTGGTCTAGATTGACCTAGAATCATGTAGAATGCTTAGTAGAACTTCATATTGCCATTTTGGACTTGTTGTGACTTGTGCTGTTCTGATTAGGAGCCAGACACCTCTCCTCGGACAGTATACTTACTTTGGATATTCAGACATCAGGCGAGTACATTATGTGATCATTTCATATCTTGTTAAAATTATTCTCCTGCTTTAGATTACTTTACTTGATGCTGTCACGTTGGTCACATGGATTAGTACTATATGGATCCTTTCTTGAGATGTTATCCCCTCAGGGAGCATCGGATACTATATGTTCTGTGTGTTTCACTTACATTGTGTATCACTATGCATCATGGTTCATTGAATCACTTGTGACATGTACTCTCATGATCACAGAGTCTTCTTTGAATCACCCATTTATTGGCATTCCTAAAATCACCCATATATAGGCCTACCATGTATCACCCCTTATGGGCCATTGCATGGATCATAACATAACATGGCTGGATCCTTGTGTATGTTGGGGTACGGGAGAGTAGAAGTAGATATGTGAATAATATCCAAGTAGTGTAGTTCCCAGAATCACTCCATAGTATAGTTCCCAGAATCTCCTATGCCATTTACATGTCTATATTGTACTCTGACTCACTAGCCACTGTTAGTTCTCTATTTATAGTAGATATTTCTATTATAGTTCTCTCTCTGTTTATATTCTGTACTTTCTTTCAGTTTCCTGTATCTTACTCTACTGAATGATTATATTTTCTAACCTGCTATGATCTGTTGAGATGTATTGTGCTCGCTCCTGTCCTGACTAGACCTGTTGATAAATTTTATAGATAGCCTGGAGGTTGCCTGCTAGCCTAGAGGAGTCACAGTAGAGGTTGTATAGTTAGTTATTTCAGTTGTATTGAGTTGTATTTATTCTATGGATTACTGTATTGAGCTTTGAGATGTTTTTTGGGTTTGTGTATCTTAGACACTTAGACTTCTATCTGTTGTATCTCTTTTGGATTTCATGTTTTACCTATCTTTTATCTTGCTCTACCTTAGTTGTTATTGAGACTGTATTTGCTATGTCACCTCCATTCGGAGAGTATATACTGTACAGGTACCTTTATATTGTTAGATGTTTGACCTAGGATATCGTTCTACCGTCGATACTACAGCATAGGCTGGATGTACCCACGTCTCGTGCCCTTACTTTAGGGTGCGGGTCGTGACACTTTTTAGAGGTGGCACATGCAGGTCGAGTTTATGTAGTGGTATTCGAACTAGAGTATCACTACAGCCTGTAGTAGGATTAGGATATTTTTGCGGGTACTCAATCATACTAGAAAAACTCTTAATCAGATTTATTTTATCTAAATTTGCTATTTATTGTCTTCCCTTGAATATAAACTGTCCTCCTTTGAATTTTTGCTTCATTCCCTGTAATTGCTTCTTGTTTTGATCTGTCTTTATGATGGTTATGGAGACATGATCTCATCGCTTCGGTCTGGAGAATACTATCGAGAGGCTGGCCACCTCTCGTCCTGTTCATCAGGGCCTCGAGATCGTATCTCCTTTTGTGCCGACTCAGGTTGGCGTTTCTGCTACATTGGAGGTCCACCTCTGTCTGTACAGAGACTTTTTTCCTGTCATTTCCGATTTCTCTCAACTGCAGCAGTTCATGCAGCATCATCAGTAGACCAGGGGAAACCAGCAGGGCGAGCTATCGTCAGGACAGTCGAAGATGTACAGACCATTAGAGATCTTGCTACAAGTTTCGTTCTTCTTGATTCAATTCCCGCAATTGTCTCTTATAACTATCTTGAAATTCGATTCCATCTGTTCCTTGTTGACTGATCAATTTGTTCTGTTGTTCCTGTGTTATGTTTGCTTTTTTATTCTGAGAAAAAAATCATATGGGCTAGGTCACCTCAGTTATGGGATCTAGAATCTTCGATAGTCATGTTAGGTGGCATAGTGAGGACATATAGTCAGATTTTGGACCTATTTCTCGGGTGTGAAAATTTAAGGTTTTTGCCGTCGCATGCGGCAATACGGAAATTTTAAATACCATGAACCTAGAGATATGTACCTTAGTCAAGGACTCTGTGATTATCGTAGCCTTGCTTACTAGTATAACGAAGATTTGGAGCACCATGATTTTGGATAGATGCATAAGATTATTAGATTGTACCTTAAATGCTCTTGAACAAGTTTTCTCTACTTTTGTGCAGTCTTTCAAAAATTTTTTTTGTTTTGTTTCTTATTATTTAACTTAGGAGTAGGAGTAGCTTTAGCTGTATTATAAACCTTTGTGTAACTTCTTACTATGAATCTCTTCTTAAAATAATGAATCGATGATTTTGCTAGACCTTATCTTGGATTTGATATTATAGCTCTAGTTTCAAAATGGTTCCTTCTTTTAAACAGATTAGCAGAACAGATTTTATCGTTATTTCCTTCTTGTTATTATTCTTGTATTAAATAATAATAATAATAATAAAACTGTCTTGATTACATCAATCACCTGCTTTGTAATCTTGGGAGGAATCTAAATGTTGGTCTTAATATAGAATTTGATTTTTTATATTGGGACATGAGAATATATATAGTGGACACAGACACTTTTTCTGACACGTATGCATGCTACACTTTGATTATCAACCCATCTAAATGCATATTAATATGTTGTTGATGTTTAAATTCCCAAAACCCCAATATTCTGATACAGTACAGTATCAGAGACTGGTTCTCTGCTTTTCCAGTTTAAATTCGTAGTTTAAATATAAATTTCATGTTATTAGTTTTGTTTACATCACTGCACATGTATCTTATATACAAGGTTTCAATTTTGAAAGAAATTGGTTGAGTTTTGCGTTTGAACTTGTCAAATCTGAGACTGTGTGCATATTAACCCTTAATACTGGATTTTAAATATTAGTTCAAAATGCTGTTTTTAAATGTAATATTTTGAGGTATATACATTGTTGTATGTAGGGATATAATGTTAGGTTTCATATTTTTACATGTTAGGTTGTGATAAACATTGGGTTGGTTTGATGTTCGAATTTCTCCAAAATCATAAAACTGAATACATGTTAACATTTTTCACATTGATTTTAAATGTTTAGTTCAATTTCAGATTTAATATGTAATGTTAAACTGAACTGAATGATTGAACCCTTCATTTTAAGTTATAACCCCTTTACTCTTGACACTCTACACTAATGTACACTAATGTTCACAACTGCCATGTAAACCTAACCCTTTATCTCTATGTTATGTTCATATATCTATATAGGTATAAATATATATATATTTTATATATATATATATATATATATATATATATATATATATATAGTTTATGCATACATATTATAATGTATATAGATACATAACTAATCTCTACCTCCCAATACATATAGATATATGTATATATGGTTAGCCATGCATGTTATGAGTAAATAGGTTGTGCATTGTAGATTGTTTAACCAATATGCCATGAGTAGTGTAACTTGATAGCTATTGTTTTGAAACCCAAATCCTCCAATACACTTTCATGTATATTTCACACACACACACACACACACACACACACACACACACACACACACACACACACACACACACACGTCTACTATCTAAGTCCACATACACCCATACACACACTAACCATATAACCTTTACATAATGCTAGCTTTTCCCTCTCTAATGCTCTCTCTCACTCTCTCTCTATATATATATATATTTTTTTATTTTATTTTTTTATTTATATATATATATATATATATATATATATATATATATATATATTGTGATTGGATTTCAATGCAATTGACTTTCATTCTTTAACTTTTGATTTTGATTTTTCTTTGAATAGTACCCCTTTATAGATAATTGGTAGTTATCTTATTTTATTTTCTGATAAGTACCAGTTTTTATATAGGATGGTAGACTGCCTTACAGTTTTGATGATTTGTTATTTCTGTATCTTTTCCAGTTTAACACCCCCGATTGCTTGTATGTTTGATACCCTATGACCCTTTTGGTTAGTATGACTAGTATACCGAGATGAGACTTTCGCTACCACCATATGCCATGACCCTGTATGCCATCCTTTTTAATCGTATGATTTAGGTAAGTTCTAAGACCATGGTTGTTGTGGGCGAGACTCTAGAAAAAGTATGACCATCTTAATTTCGAGGACGAAATTCTTCTAAGGAGGGTAGACTTGTAACACCCACTTTTCTAAAATGACGGTAATTTAGAACTTTTATAATTTTGATTAATCGATAATAAGATTTAACTCATGTTGTGATTTTTGGTAATTTTTTAATCAATTTAAAACTATTTAAAATGTTGAATTGTAATTTCGATGGTTAACTAGTTAATCCCTAGTTTTGCTAAGCTTAGAGACTAACCATGACCATGGGGACCTAACCATGTGATTAGAATGACTATTTAGAACTTTTTAGGCTAAGGGTATTTTGGTCATTTTGTGACTTTTGAATTATTTAGGATTTTGATTAATTGGTGAATTTTAGATTATTTTAATAATATTTAAATTGATGTATTATGATTTTGGTCATTTTTCATATTTTAATATTTTGGGAAAATTTAATATTTTTAATATTGTTTTTATTGGATTTGTTTAGTCGGGTTTGAGTTTCGTCTCATTCCGACTTGTATTGTGACCCGGGTAGCTTGAACTCTAGATGGGACCCAATATTAAGTTAAGCATGGCTCACAAGACCCAACATTAAGTTAGTTAATTAAACTAATTTTTATCATGTTAGAATGGTTAAGTTAGAGACTCAAAACTAGATCATTTTGACCCCAAACTTGAACCTTGTCTAAACGTAACCATATGAGACTAGAGAGGGGCAATTAGGACATTTCCCATTAGCCCTAATGGACTCTTTATGGCAGCCACCTTTAGGGGAGTGATTCATTTCATTCATTACAATCTTGTCTCTTTTATTTTCCTTTTGTTCTTTCCCAATTTTAGCGAGCCTTCCCATTGATTTGATCTCCAAATCAAATCATTCCTTCACCAAACCTTCCCTCAATCATTCCCATTCTCCAAGGGAAGGGTACTACCAAGGATTGGAAGAGGAGTGCAAGGAGGAGTGTCCACTTTGAGGGATCTTCGTATCGGAGCCGTGTCCTAAAGAATTTTATTGGGATTCCACTCCCAATAGGTAAAACCCATCCTCTAAATCGATTTCCTTTGCATATAAATTAGTTTTGAATCCATAGGATCCATCCTCATGCATGTGTCCCATTTAGATTCAAATTTGAGGCCATTTGGAGCTCTCTCGAGGATTTTAGATATGTGTCTTGTGTTCTACTTGATAGATCCCAAATTAGGACACCCCATGTGTATGTATGTATAATAATAGTTTAAATAAATATTTAAATTCAGTTTTAGAATGGTTAGAGAGTGGATTGATCTTAGTTAGGATGGTTAGAATGAGTTTCATTTGGATACCAATATTTGTATCCAAGTATCTTGGCCTATATGTGTCCTTTTGTCCAAAACAACTCAAATTCGTCATAACATTCATCCACGTTTTTATTAACCAAAGCAACTTAGAAATGTCATAACTTTTAGCTTAGAACTCCGATTTACCTCCCGTTTTTTTAAAATAATCGTATCAAAGTTAGATTTCCAAATATATATTTTAATAAGCCAAATTTGTTCTGAAACTTTCTGTAAAATTATTTGAGTGTCAGTTGTACGAAAGACGAACGTGTTACGATGTTTTCGCGATTCCGGGAGCTTCCGGACACGAAAATACGATCCGTTTAAAGTTTCGGAAATCTAACACAAAGGACTACGACATACTTTAATCCTAGAATTTAGTAAATGCCCAATTGGTACAATATTGGTTTTAAGTAGAAGAGTGACTATACGATATATGTATTTTGTGTAACCTATGAGCCTATGAAGTATGGATATTAAATGAATATAGAGTATGTAATGCATGATATGTTAGATGAATGAAATAATATATATATGATATATATTCTCTTTACATTAATGTATATATATGGTTGAATGCAAGCATGTAGGAATGCAATTAATATAATCCATATAAGCAATGCATGAATGAAAGAATGATATACAATGTATGCATGAAAGTATATAATGAATGCTAGATATGAATGCAAGATATATATGTAATGATAGATATGAATGCATAATGTATAAATATTGTAATGCAATATATAATGATAACATGTATGGTAATATAGAGTATATGATGCAAGCATGAATGAATAGAGAAAATACATGTATATAGGTAATACAGAATGTAGTATATGAATGCAAGCATGCAAGATAATGTATTGTATACATATATGATGTATTCAACTTAAAGATAATGTAATATATGAAAGGAATGAATGATAATATATATAACATGATATGTAAGGTAATGCAAGTTATGAAATATATGATGTGTGCATGTTTGTATGTCTCTATGTTAACGTATGAAATTATATGAATATACAATGTATGCATATGTATAAAACATGTAGGTAATGCATAGATGCATGAATGAAATGAATGTTTGTAATATGTTAATATAAAAACAAGTGTCTAATATGCATGAATGTAAGTATAATATAATACAAGTATACATGTATGTATCATGTAAATGTAATATACATGATATGTATGTATGCATGTATACAAGGTAAGTATGTATGTATGTATTTCTATAAACTGAGTTAGCCTATAACCTTTTACAAACATGCATTCATACACCCTTTGACATCATGTATCCCATGTCACATACACCTACCTATCACTAAACTCTAGAACATTAACACATATCCTTTCACACATGTCACTGCCACTTTTCTAGCTTGAGGGTATTTTGGTCATTTTCAAAATTTTAGAATTTAATTTGGGATTATTATTATTAATTATAATTAATGTGATTTTGGGTGATTTTTTAGTGTAATTGTTTGGTGCTAGTTTTAGATTTTGACTGGTGTTGACTAGGAGACTGTCCTATAGGCTAACCTAGGTCAAGACATCTTGGTTAGGTTAAGAAACCCTAGTATGACCTAAGTTAGTCAATTCAAGTTCTTTGGAATTAGTTTGGGGCATTTAGGAGTTAGTTTGGTCTAAGAATGGCTTGTGAAGTCACAAGTCATAATGATGACTTAAACCCTTAAGGACTCAACCTAACTTGGTAAATGAACCCTAGCCCTAGCCTTGGCCGGCCACTAGGCAGCCCCCCTCCCCCCTCTATAAATACTCTCCTAGATTTTAGGGCAAGCCTCTTTTAGGGTTCATCCAAAAGTTCTAAGGAAAGAGGTGAGTTCCATCTTCCAAAATTCATTAAAAATCTAATTTAAATCCTTTCTTCCCCAAACCAATTTCTTTAGGACCTAAAATTAATGCTCTTGCTGTTGGTATTGGTTGTTTGCAGGGAAACAACAATTTGTGAGAGTTTGGGTGGCTTGAGGAATCTCTCCATTGAGTTTTTGTGAAGGCTTGTTCACCAATAGGTATAACTTCCTATACTCCATTTAAATCCTGTTTAAAACCATTTTAGGAAGGCCCTAGCCCTACCCTAACTGTAGGATAGGCTAACCCTAGGTTTCGAATTTGTTTCGTGTCCGTATCGGACACGTATCAGTGGGTTGATAGGGTGTTCGACGAAATGTCCTAAAGGACACTTCGTTCAGTTTTCAGGGAAGTATTTGAATAGGAATCTAGTCCTAGGGTTTGCTTAGAGGATTCGAGTGTCATATTTTGATTCCTGTGTCGTGTCGAGTCATGGTCGACACGTACACATGCGGGTTCGTGGCGCGCGCACGAGCACTGTAGCTCCCCTGCTACCAGTGTGCTCGTGCGGGCTACACAGGACACGAGAGCACGTGATATTTGACACTGAGCAATGGGCAGTGTCTGTCGTGACACTCCCCAAGCCTCGTGTCAGTTGGTGTCGTGTCGGATACGAAATCTCGTGTGCATGGGAAAGGCCTGTGTGTTTCAGTGCATTGGGTTCTATTACTGTTTCAATTTGATTTCTAATGGTTTTAATTGTGTTTAACTTGTTAAATTAGATCCTAATATTGTATAATGTATGTAGATTTGGTTTACATGTTTTAAGTTGGGTTTTGTGTGGAATGTTGGATTCGAAATGGGAGGAATCACTGTCTTCCTGATACGTGATGTGATACTGTGGAAGCCCAGTGATTCCAACCTATATTAACCCCCAGTATTGCTATGTTTTCAAATTATTTTGCTTTCCACATATCCTAATAGATGTTAGCTCAGTTTTTATATTCAATTATAGGTTTTGGTTGTGAATTGGAAGTTTTGGCTTTTGAGTTCATCCTCACTTGAAATCTGAGTATAGGTCATGAGTAGATAATGTTAAGTTTGAGTTTAATTGAGTTCCTGATGTTAATTGAAACTGAGAACATGTTTAAATTAAGTTCAACAGGTTAACATTAATATAGGTTTACATGTTAACTTGATGTGCACTGTGAATGAGGTTTTGGGGAAAAACTGGGAATAGTTTCTTTTAACTGTCTAAGTATGTTAATGTGAAATTGTAATGGTTGCATATCCTGTTAGAACCATGTATTGGCTGTCTTGGTTACAACTGAACTCATTTCCCTGTTACATAAAATCTGAGAATACTAGAGTGGTTAGTAGCAGATATTAAATGTAGATTGATAGCCTAATGTACACTGTTGGGTTGGTGAACTGTCCTAACAGGGACCTTCATGAACTGAACCTGGGGATATTGTTGTACTGTTTTTAGTTCTAAATATATGAAGATTGATTGCCCCCTTCTTTTCCCCTTACTGTTTTTTTTCTTGGGTACACTCACACCCACTGTCCTCTTCTTCACTGATTTAATTTCCTGCCAATATCTTCCTGTGAATACTGGGTTACACACACACACACATGTTCCTCTTATTCTTACTGTTTTGTTTAATTCCTGTATGAATATAGGATCACTGTTGTATTGTATACGCACACACACACTTCTCTCTTTCTTCTCTGTTTTATTCCTGATCACTGTTTTGTGTCACACACACACACCACATCTATCACACACAAGTCCTGTTGCACATTGCTCTCACATGGCCCCCTCTTGTTTTGCCCTATCACACACACACCTTTACTCATGTCCCTATAAGCCTACCTAATGCACAGCCTCTATATGTGACTATTTACATATGTAATACAATATATTATATGTATGTAAATTAATGTATGCCTTGTGATGTATATGTCCCTATATAGATGTATATGGCTTTATGTAGATGGTTACATATGGTGTATGGGGGGAATACCATGATAATAGGCCATGGGGTTGTATGGGTGCAAGTTCATATTTGTGCCATTGTGTATACTTGGAATGTGTGTGTTGTCTAGTATAGACTTGTTAGAGCCTAGCATGACTTGTTAGACCTAGATAGTTGAGTTTAGACTTGATTAGACTAAGTTGCCCTAGTTTGACTTCTAGGGTTGACCAAAGTTGACCAAAAGTTGACTTTGGTCTAGATTGACCTAGAATCATGTAGAATGCATAGTAGGACTCCATTTTACTATTCTGGACTTGTTGTGACTTGTGCTGTTCTGATTAGGAGCCAGACACCACTCCTTGGATAGTACGTTTCATATTGGACACTCAGATACAGGCGAGTACATTCTCTGATCATTTCACATCTTGCTTAGAATTATTTCCTACAGTAGATTACTTTACTTGTACTGTCACGACGGTCACACGGATTGGTACTATATGGATCCTTTCTTGAGATGTTATCCTTAGAAAGCATCGGGTACTACGTGTTCTGTGCATTTCACTTACATGGCGTATCACTATGCTTCTTGGTTCACTTGATTACTTGTGACATGTACCCTCATGATCACAGAGTCTCTTGAATCTTACACAGTTGGGTAACCCCCAGACTCCCCATTTATGGGACATCCATGTATCACCCTTCGGGGGCCGTGTATGGAATCATATAACATAACCTGGCTGGATCCTTGTGTATTGATTGGGGGTACGGGGGAGTAGAAGTGGACATGTGAATAATACACTAGTAGTATCTTCATTGAATCATTCTGTAGTGTCTTCATTGAATCATCCCAGGCCATTTACATGTTAATGTTGTACTCTGACTCACTATTCACTGCTAGTCCTCTATGTATAGTAGATATTTCTATTACAGTTCTCTCTATATTTTTATACTGGACTTCTTTCAGTACTTGTATCTTACTTTACTAGATGTTTATATTTTCTAACATGCTATGATCTGTTGAGATGTACTGTACTCGCTCCTGTCCTGACTGGACCTGTTGAAAATATTACAAAGGACGAGGAGGAGGCTTGCCTGGACACTTACTACGGGGCAACCTTAGATGACACCTGCGAGCTGGACCCTCAGGAGGACCCAGCTCTAGCTGAGGAGATCACCCTGATTGCCTAGACTAGACTAGTTAGGCTTATCTTACTTTTGCAGTCTTGAGACATGTCTTAGTTAGATTTTATTTGGAGTTATGAGTTGTATATATTCTTTCATCTGAGACCTTGTACTGTTGGATATTGCTGGGATTATCTTAGACTACTGTTATTTCATCTATTTACTTCCTTGAGTTCTATTCTATTTCGTGCTATCTCTTCCTTAGTTGTGATTGAGTTTTACTGTTATGTCACCCCCATTCGGGGAGTATAAACTGTTTAGATATATATTGTTAGATGTATGTTGACCTAGGACAGCGCTCTACCGCCGACACTGCGGCATAGGCTGGGCGTTGTTACGTTCTCGTACCCTCACAGTGGGTGCGGGTCGTGACACGTTTTTAGTGGTGGCCCATGCAGGTCTAGACTAGAAGTGTGGTGGTACTCGAACTAGAGTATCGCTGCAGCCTGCTATAGGATATAGGACATTAATTTTAAGATACTCAATCACTTTAAGAAAAACTTCTTTTATTGCTATTTAAATCCTTTGTCAGCTGATCCTTTGCATTATAATTGTCCGCCTTTGTTATATCGCTTCTTTCTCAGAAATTGATACTCTTGTTTGTCTATCTTCAGGATGGTAGAGACTAGATCGCAGCGTACCATCCATGGGGATGCTGTATAGGGGACTGCTACCTCCCAGCCAGCACGGCGAGGCTAGGGGACTGCAGCTCCTGCCACCTCAGCTCGTGTTGAGACCTCGGCAGCCGCAGCAGGGGACATACATCCACCGGCTCGGAGGCAGGACCCGATTTTCCCAGAGGATCCTTATCAGCAGCCACCTGCAGGGACAGTTGACGTCGTTCAGATGTTGGCCTTCTTCAGGCAGTACATGGAGGGTCAGCAGACTCAGCAGCAGAGGCAGACGGCAGAGCTCACTCGAGGCATTGAGCTAACAGTGACAGCAGTGGAGAGAGTCGTGGCTCAGCCAGCAGCAGTCCAGCAGCCGCACCAGCCACGGGAGAAAGGCATCCAGGACTTCCAGAAGATGCACCCGAGAGACTTCCGAGGGACAGAGGGGATCCTGTATGCCGATGAGTGGATCGAGCATATGGAGGAGATCTTCAGGCTGGCGGAGATTCCGACGAGGCTCCAGATAGAGACAGCGGCCAGTATGATGCAGGATCTGGCCCGTACATGGTACCAGACCGACCCGAGGGTCGACACAGCAGGACAGACTTGGGCAGCATTCAAGAAGCTGTTCAAGGAGAAGTTCTTCCCGGAGGCAGTGCTGGGAGCCCTCGAGACTCAGTTCGAGGCCCTAGTCCAGGGGAGTCAGTCTGTGGAGGAGTATACAGGAGAGTTCGGCCGCCTGGGCAGATTTGTAGAGGACTTGTCAGAGACGACGAAGGCCCGGAGGTTCCGAAAGGGCTTGGTAAAGGCGGTCAAGTCCTACACCAAGAACGCCCGCAGTACTACATTTGAGGAGATACTGGTGGACGCACTAGCTGCAGAGGATGATCTTGAGCTTAGGCTCAAGAGGGGGCGAGACTCCCAGGGAGGCAGCAGCAGCAGAGGACCGGTCAAGAGGCCGTACTTTCAGTATCAGCAGCTGAGGCAGATTCAGCCATAGCCGATTCAGCAGAGGCCGGCCCCTCAGCAGCAGCAGCCGAGGCAGCACCAGCAGGGACAGAGGCAGAGTGTTACTTGTGCCTATTGCAAGAAGCCCGGGCATGTCGCCAATGAGTGTCAGAGGAGGCTGGGCCAGTGCCTGAAGTGTGGTTCAGCAGACCACTAGATGAGGGAGTGCCGCGTAGTACGAACAGGCCCGGGAGGAGGAGCCAGGGCTCCAGCAGGTCAGCAGCGGGGACCAGCCCTGCCGACGCAGCAGCAGAGATTTGTTCAGCACCAGCAGCAGGCCAGGGGAGGCCAACAGGGGCGAGGATTCGCCATGGCAGCAGAGGATGCAGAGGTCATCGGGGAGCTGATTGCAGGTTCGATTCTTCTTGACTCCAGTCCAGCATTTGCCTTATTCGATTCTGGTGCTTCGCATAGCTTCATATCAGTATCTTTTGCGATTAGACACGGTATCGTAGCTGAATCGTTGCCTAGGACTTACAAGATCACGACCGGGGGTGGTATTATCCTCGTGAGTGATATTTGTAAGGGTCGGAGAGTAGTTTTGGGAGGCCGTGAGTTGGAGGTGAGCCTGCTCGTAATGCCATTGCCGAACTACGATATAGTACTAGGCATGGATTGGTTGAGCAGGCACCATGCCAGTATTGATTGCAGAGGGGGTAGAGTTCTCTTCAGAGTGCCAGGGGAGCCAGAGTTCGAGTACTCCATACGTCAGGCAGAGCAGAGCAGCGGAGTCTTCTGTGGAGTCTCGGTAGAGGAGCAGACGATCCCACACCTATTGATAGCAGAGTATATGGATGTTTTCCCAGAAGAGTTGCCGGGACTGCTACCAGACAGGGACATTGAGTTCTCGATAGACTTGGTTCCAAGAGCGGAACCCATCTCTCAGCATGTCTATCGGGTAAACAACAGCGAGCTGGTGGAGCTGAAGAAGCAGGTGGATGAGCTACAGGACAAGGGCTTCATCCGCTCGAGTTCATCGCCGTGGGGTGCACCAGTGTTGTTCGTGATGAAGAAGGATGGGTCAGTACGCATGTGTATTGACTATAGGGTACTCAACAACCTCACGATCAAGAACAAATACCTACTGCCGCGGATCGACGATCTATTTGACCAGTTGAGCGGAGCTCGGGTATTTTCCAAGATTGATCTTAGGTCGAGATATCACCAGGTGAAGGTGAAGGGGGAGGATATTCCCAAGACCGCTTTCAGGACGCGGTATGGGCAGTTCGAGTTTCTGGTTATGCCATTTGGGCTAACTAATGCACCAGCTGTATTTATGAACCTGATGAACAAGGTGTTCCATCAGTATCTGGATCAGTTTGTGGTGGTGTTTATTGACGATATCTTGATATATTCTAAGACTGAGGAGGAACACGAGGAGCATTTGAGGATAGTGCTGGAGATTCTCATGAAGGAGCAGCTTTACGGGAAGCTCTCCAAATGTGAGTTCTTCCTAGACCGGGTGGACTACTTAGGGCATGTGGTGACTGGAGATGGTATCTCAGTTTACCCCAAGAAGATTGTAGCAGTTGAGGCATGGGCAGCGCCGACTTCAGTTACAGAGATCAGGAGTTTCCTGGGGCTGGCAGGATACTATCGAAGATTCGTGCAGGATTTCTCCTGGGTTGTAGAGCCATTGACACGGTTCACCCGGAAGGATGCTGAGTATGTTTGGTCAGAGGAGTGTCAGGCAGCTTTTGATGAGTTGAAGAAGCGGCTGACGACAGCTCCGATTCTGACGTTGCCTTCAGGATCAGGTGGATTCACTATTTATAGTGATGCTTCAGGAAAGGGGCTGGGTTGTGTGTTGCAGCAGCACGGGAAGGTGATTGCTTATGCTTCCAGGCAGTTACGTTTCCATGAGAAGAACTACCCTATCCACGACCTGGAGCTGGCAGCAGTAATTTTTGCATTGAAGCTGTAGAAGCATTATCTGTATGGTGAGAGGGTGGAGATATTCACAGATCACAAGAGCTTAAAGTATGTGTTCACTCAGAAGGAGTTGAACATGAGACATCACAAATGGTTGGAGTTGATGAAGGACTTCGATATTACACTGCAGTATCATCCAGGGAAGGCCAACGTGGTTGTCGATGCCTTGAGTAGGTATCCGACAGCCATGTGATTGACCATGGATCAGCATTTGCTTGTCGACTTGGAGAGCCTTGGGATTGAGGTGATCGTGCCGGGAGTGCAGATGCAGCTATGGGGGATGCAGATTCAGTCAGACTTGGTGGACAGGATCAAGGCGGCCCAGTTCGAGGATGTGGCTTTACAGAGTATCAGAGAGCAGATCAGTATAGGAGTGGGGGATCCTGAGTTTTCACTTGCAGAAGATGGTGCCCTGAGGCACGGTACCAGGTTATGTATGCCTAGCGGGGAGCTCCGAGAGCAGGTTATGCAGAAGGCCCACAGATCTCAGTACTCTATACACCCGGGTACTAACAAGATGTACCAAGATTTACGAAAGCATGTTTGTTGGTCAGGAATAAAGCGGAAGGTGTCCCACTTCGTGGCTAGGTGCTTGGTCTGTCAGCAGGTCAAGGCGGAGAGGCAGAGGCCCGGTGGATTGTTGCAGCCGCTGCCCATTCCCGAGTGGAAGTGGGAGCATATCACTATGGACTTCATATCAGGATTGCCGCATACTCCAGGAGAAAAAGACGCGATTTGGGTCATCATTGATAGGTTGACCAAATTGGCCCACTTCTTGCCATTCAAGGTGGGTACGTCTACAGAGAGGCTGGCGGAGATATTTATACGGCAGATAGTCAGGATCTACTGGGTTCCGGTCAGCATCGTCTCAGATCGGGATAGTCGTTTTACTTCCCATTTCTGGAGGAGTCTGCAGACCAGCTTGGGCACTCAGCTCAAGTTTAGTACTGCATACCACCCCCAGACGGACGGACAGTCAGAGCGGACTATTCAGACCCTTGAGGATATGCTACGGACGTGCGTCCTGGACTTTGGAGGTTCCTAGAAGGATCATCTTCATTTGGTGGAGTTTGCCTACAATAATAGTTTCCAGGCCAGCATTGAGATGTCACCTTTTGAGGCTCTGTACGGGCGTAGGTGCCGTACACCCTTATCCTGGGATGATGTTGGTGAGCGAGCTTTACTGGGGCCAGAGATGGTTGTTGATGCGGCCGAGAAGGTGAAGCTCATCAGGGACAGACTTTGCGTGGCGCAGGACAGACATCGGCACTGGGCCGATAGCCACCGGAGGCCCTTGGAGTTTGAGGTACAGATTAGAGTAGGATTAGATTTAGGTTGTTGTTTGTGATTTTGATCATGTTTGTTAATTATAATTAATTGAGACCTTGCTTATGATTAGGTCGGAGACCAGGTTTTCTTGAGGATATCTCCGACTCGTGGTACGATACGTTTTGGTGGAGGCGGAAAGCTTAGCCCACGCTTCATCGGCCCTTTCGTTATCAGCGGGAGAGTCGGTGACGTGGCTTACAGGCTAGACTTGCCGCCTGCACTTGTGGGGGTCCACAACGTATTCTATGTATCACAGTTGAGACGGTACATGGCTGACCCTAGCCATGTGCTCGATCATTCGGAGATTGAGGTGGGTCCTTCTCTCAGCTATCCAGAGCAGCCAGTGGAGGTGTTGGATCGACGGGAGAAGGTCCTGAGGAACCAGGTGATACCTTTGGTACGCGTCGCATGGAGGCATCATTCTCCAGGAGAGTCTACCTAGGAGTAGGAGGATGAGATGCGCGAGCGGTACCCTTATCTTTTTGGACCTTGAGGTATACTTTCTATCCTTCTCATCAGTTGCATTTCGCCTTTCAATTTCGAGGACGAAATTCTTTTAAGGAGGGTAGATTTGTCACTGCCACTTTTCTAGCTTGAGGGTATTTTTGTTATTTTCAAAATTTTAGAATTTAATTTGGGATTATTATTATTAATTATAATTAATGTGATTTTGGGTGATTTTTTTAGTGTAATTGTTTGGTGCTAGTTTTAGATTTTGACTGGTGTTGACTAGGAGACTGTCCTATAGGCTAACCTAGGTCAAGACATCTTGGTTAGGTTAAGAAACCCTAGTATGGCCTAAGTTAGTCAATTCAAGTTCTTTGGAATTAGTTTGGGGCATTTAGGAGTTAGTTTGGTCTAAGAATGGCTTGTGAAGTCACAAGTCATAATCATGACTTAAACCCTTAAGGACTCAACCTAACTTGGTAAATGAACCCTAGACCTAGCCTTGGCCGGCCACTAGGCAGCCCCCCCTCTATAAATACTCTCCTAGATTTTAGGGCTAGCCTCTTTTAGGGTTCATCCAAAAGTTCTAAGGAAAGAGGTGAGTTCCGTCTTCCAAAATTCATTAAAAATCCAATTTAAATCCTTTCTTCCCCAAACTAATTTCTTTAGGACCTAAAATTAATGCTCTTACTGTTGGTATTGGTTGTTTGCAGGAAAACAACAATTTGTGAGAGCTTGGGTGGCTTGAGGAATCTCTCCATTGAGTTTTTGTGAAGGCTTGTTCACCAATAGGTATAACTTCCTATACTCCATTTAAATCCTGTTTAAAACCATTTTAGGAAGGCCCTAGCCCTATCCTAACTGTAGGATAGGCTAACCCTAGGTTTCGAATTCGTTTCGTGTCCGTATCGGACACGTATAAGTGGGTTGATAGGGTGTTCGACGAAATGTCCCAAAGGACACTTCGTTCAGTTTTCAGGGAAGTATTTGAATAGGAATCTAGTCCTAGGGTTTTCTTAGAGGATTCGAGTGTCGTATTGTGATTCCTGTGTCATGTCGAGTCGTGGTCGACACGTGCACACGCGGGTTCGCGGCGCGCGCACGAGCACTGTAGCTCCCCTGCTACCAGCGTGCTCGTACGGGCTGCACAGGACACGAGAGCACATGATATTTGACACTGAGCAAGGGGCAGTGTCTGTCGTGACACTCCCCAAGCCTCGTGTCAGTTGGTGTCGTGTCGGACACGAAATCTCGTGTACATGGGGAAGGCCTGTGTGTTTCAGTGCATTGGGTTCCATTACTGTTTTGATTTGATTTCTAATGGTTTAAATTGTGTTTAACTTGTTAAATTAGATCCTAATATTGTATAATGTATGTAGATTTGGTTTACATGTTTTAAGTTAGGTTTTGTGTGGAATGTTGGATTCGAAATGGGAGGAATCACTGTCTTCTTGATACGTGATGTGATACTGTGGAAGCCCAGTGATTCCAACCTATATTAACCCCCAGTATTGCTATGTTTTCAAATTATTTTGCTTTCCACATATCCTAATAGATGTTAGCTCAGTTTTTATATTCAATTATAGGTTTTGGTTGTGAATTGGAAGTTTTGGCTTTTGAGTTCATCCTCACTTGAAATCTGAGTATAGGTCATGAGTAGATAATGTTAAGTTTGAGTTTAATTGAGTTCCTGATATTATTTGAAACTGAGAACATGTTTAAATTAAGTTCAACAGGTTAACATTAATATAGGTTTACATGTTAACTTGATGTGCACTGTGAATGAGGTTTTGGGGAAAAACTGGGAATAGTTTCTTTTAACTGTCTAAGTATGTTAATGTGAAATTGTAATGGTTGTATATCCTGTTAGAACCATGTATTGGCTGTCTTGGTTACAACTGAACTCATTTCCCTGTTACATAAAATCTGAGAATACTAGAGTGGTTAGTAGCAGATATTAAATGTAGATTGATAGCCTAATGTACACTGTTGGGTTGGTGAACTGTCCTAACAGGGACCTTCATGAACTGAACCTGGGGATATTGTTGTACTGTTTTTAGTTCTAAATCTATGAAGATTGATTGCCCCCTTCTTTTTCCCTTACTATTTTTTCCTGGGTACACTCACACCCACTGTCCTCTTCTTCACTGATTTAATTTCCTGCCAATATCTTCCTATGAACACTGGGTTACACACACACATATGTTCCTCTTATTCTTACTGTTTTGTTTAATTCCTGCATGAACATAGGATCACTGTTGTATTGTATACGCACACACACTTCTCTCCTTCTTCTCTGTTTTATTCCTGATCATTGTTTTGTGTCACACACACACACCATAGCTATCACACACAAGTCCTGTTGTACATTGCTCTCACATGGCCCCCTCTTGTTTTGCCCTATCACACACACACCTTTACTCATGTCCCTATATGCCTACCTAATGCACAGCCTCTATATGTGACTATTTACATATGTAATACAATGTATTATATGTATGTAAATTAATGTATGCCTTGTGATGTATATGTCCCAATATAGATGTATATAGCTTTATGTAGATGGTTACATATGGTGTATGGGGGGAATACCATGATAGTAGGCCATGGGGTTGTATGGGTGCAAGTTCATATTTGTGCCATTGTGTATACTTGGAATGTGTGTGTTGTCTAGTATAGACTTGTTAGAGCCTAGCATGACTTGTTAGACCTAGATAGTTGAGTTTAGACTTGATTAGACTAAGTTGCCCTAGTTTGACTTCTAGGGTTGACCAAAGTTGACCAAAAGTTGACTTTGGCCTAGATTGACCTAGAATCATGTAGAATGCATAGTATGACTCCATTTTACTATTCTGGACTTGTTGTGACTTGTGCTGTTCTGATTAGGAGCCAGACACCACTCCTTGGACAGTACGTTTCATATTGGACACTCAGATACAGGCGAGTATATTCTCTGATCATTTTATATCTTGCGTAGAATTATTTTCTGCAGTAGATTACTTTACTTGTACTGTCACGACGGTCACACGGATTGGTACTATATGGATCCTTTCTTGAGATGTTATCCTTAGGGAGCATCGGGTACTATGTGTTCTGTGCATTTCACTTACATGGCGTATCACTATGCTTCTTGGTTCACTTGATTACTTGTGACATGTACCCTCATGATCACAGAGTCTCTTGAATCTTACACAGTTGGGTAACCCGCAGACTCCCCATTTATGGGACATCCATGTATCACCCTTCGGGGGCCGTGCATGGAATCATATAACATAACCTGGCTGGATCCTTGTGTATTGATTGGGGGTACGGGGGAGTAGAAGTGGACATGTGAATAATACACCAGTAGTATCTTCATTGAATCATTCCGTAGTGTCTTCATTGAATCATCCCAGGGCATTTACATGTTCATGTTGTACTCTGACTCACTATTCACTGCTAGTCCTCTATATATAGTAGATATTTCTATTACAGTTCTCTTTCTGTTTTTATACTGCACTTCTTTCAGTACTTGTATCTTACTTTACTGCATGTTTATATTTTCTAACCTGCTATGATCTGTTGAGATGTACTGTACTCGCTCCTGTCGTGACTGGACCTGTTGAAAATATTACAGAGGACGAGGAGGAGGCTTGCCTGGACACTTACTACGGGGCAGCCTTAGATGACACCTGCGAGCTGGACCCTCAGGAGGACCCAGCTCTAGCTGAGGAGATCACCCCGATTGCCTAGACTAGACTAGTTAGGCTTATCTTAGTTTTGCAGTCTTGAGACATGTCTTAGTTAGATTTTATTTGGAGTTATGAGTTGTATATATTCTTTCATCTGAGACCTTGTACTGTTGGATATTGCTGGGATTATCTTAGACTACTGTTATTTCATCTATTTACTTCCTTGAGTTCTATTCTATTTCGTGCTATCTTTTCCTTAGTTGTGATTGAGTTTTACTGTTATGTCACCCCCATTCGGGGAGTATAAACTGTTTAGATATATATTGTTAGATGTATGTTGACCTAGGACAGCGCTCTACCGCCGACACTGCGGCGTAGGCTGGGCGTTGTTACGTTCTCGTACCCTCACAGTGGGTGCGGGTCGTGACAACACACATGCCAAACACACACATACTCACTTACTCATTTACCTTTCTTTCTCTCTCTCTATATATATGTATGTGCCTATATATATAGATTTTCTATATATATCTATGTATATGAATATGTGAATGTGAATAATATATATACATTATATGACTAAGTTTGTGTGCCCTGTTAGCTTATGGTTTAGTTTTGTGCTTGGTTTAGCAAGTGACTTAGGCTATGAGTTAGTAGCTATCTTTGATACTTGATTTGCATATACTTTGTTTGTTTAGACCTAGAATAACTTGTTTGACCTAATTTAGACTTGTTAGACCTAGTTTGACCATAGTTGACCTAGGTTTAACTTTCAGGGTTGACCAAGTTGACCAAGAGTTGACTTTGGTCTAGATTGACCTAGAATCATGTAGAATGCATAGTAGAACTTCATATTGTCATTTTGGACTTGTTGTGACTTGTGATGTTCCGATTAGAAGCCAGACAGCTCTCCTCGGATAGTATATTTACTTTGGACATTCAGACATCAGGCGAGTACATTCTCTGATTATTTTATATTCTGTTAGAATTATTCTCCTGCTTTAGATTACTTAACTTAATGCTGTCACGTTGGTCACACGGATTAGTACTATATGGATCCTTTCTTGAGATGTTATCCCCTCAGGGAGCATCGAATACTATATGTTCTGTGCGTTTCACTTACATTGTGTATCACTATGCTTCATGGTTCATTGAATCACATGTACTCTCATGATCACAGAGTCTTCCTTGAATCACCCATTTATGGGCATTTCCAGAATCACCCATTTATGGGCCTACCATGTATCACCCCTTGTGGGCCATTGCAGGATCATAACATAACCTGGCTGGATCCTTGTGTGTTGATTGAGGTACGGAGGAGTAGAAGTAGACATGTGAATAATATCCAAGTAGTGTAGTTTCCAGAATCACTCCATAGTATAGTTCCCAGAATCTTCTATGCCATTTACATGTCTATATTGTACTCTGACTCACTAGCCACTGTTAGTTCTCTATTTATAGTAGATATTTCTATTACAGTTCTCTCTCTGTTTACATTCTGTACTTTCTTTCAGTTTCTTGTATCTTACTCTACTGCATGATTATATTTTCTAATATGCTATGATCTGTTGAGTTGTATTATGCTCGCTCTTGTCCTGACTGGACCTGTTGATAAATTTTACAAATAGCATGGATGTTGTCTGCTAGCCTAGAGGAGACACAGTAGAGGTTGTATAGTTAGTTATTTCAGTTGTATTGAGTTGTATTTATTCTATGGATTACTGTATTGAGCTTTGAGATGTTTTCTGGGTTTGTGTATCTTAGACACTTAGACTTCTATCTGCTGTATCTCTTTTGGATTTCATGTTTTACCTATCTTTTATCTTGCTCTACCTTAGTTGTGATTGAGACTGTATCTGCTATGTTACCTCCATTCGGAGAGTATATACTGTACAGGTACCTTTATATTGTTAGATGTTTGACCTAGGATAGCGTTCTACCGCCGATAGTGCGGCGTAGGCTGGACGTACCCACGTCTCGTGCCCTTACTTTAGGGTGCGGGTCGTGACAGAATTCTGCCCGAATTCTGCCCGAATTCTGCCAGAGTTCTGCCTTTGAAAAAACTATAAATAGAGAGGAATTTTGATCATTTCAAATGAATCATTCACTTTCATCTCTTCTCTTCTAAGCTTACGTTTCTTCCAAAGATTTCTAAAATGCTTTCATTTTCAAATCTCAAGCCAGTTACAATTCTCTAGTCAATTTACCGGTACGGTGCGGTCAAGAAGATATCAGAGAAATTGTAGTCAGAGGATAAAGACTCTTCAAAACTGAAGTTGGTTGAGTTCTTCGTATCAAGGCTCGCGTCTGTAGAAGTTGCAAGGACTTCGTATGAAAACTTGCGGTATTTTCCAATAGTGGATTCAACTGGAAGCTAGAGTTCTTTCGACTGGACCAGTCCTCACAAGAGGGAAATAAGTATAAATCGTTGTATTTTCGTTTGCCTTCTGATCTCTTTTCTTTTACAGTTATTACTTTGTGTTTATTGATATTATTTTTTTGATCTAACTGCTAACAAGTTTTTAATTAGCAATATTCCGCTGCCTACTCTATTTATCCCCTCTAGAGTATTCTGCCATATGACTTCGTTCCTACAATTGGTATCAGAGCGGGTTATATAGGTAAAGCAAGGTAAAATTATAGTTATATTTAATTGTTATATAGATCACAGTATTACACATAGCAACTGTAAAATTTACAAGTGAAGGCCAAGCCACAAACAGACCTCCACTATTTGATGGTAGAAACTACACTTATTGGAAGACACAGATGAGTTTTTTTCTTAAAATCTCTTGATTTTGACTTATTGTCTATAGTTATTGATGGCTACAAAAAGCCTCCTCGTGTTACTATTGAGGGAGTTTTAGTTGATAAACCCCATAATAAATATACTGAGGATGAAAAAAGGCCTGTATTGACGTATGTGCTATTAACGCTTTATTTTGTGCTTTAGACAGAACTGAGTTTAACAGGATGTCGACTTGCACAACATCAAATGAAGTGTAGAAACTTTTCGAAGTAACCTACGAAGGAATAACACAAGTGAAGGAATCAAAGATCAGCATACTTACTCAAGAGTACGAGGCGTTCAAGATAAAGCCAAATAAATCTGTCACTCAGATGTTTACGAGATTCCTGGATATTGTAAATCCTTTGTCTTCATTAGGCAAGGAATACAATATAACCAAGAGAAGATTCGTAAACTTCTACGAGCTCTCACAAAGAACTGGATTCCAAAGGCTACAACAATCATTGAAGGAAATAACCTCTCAACAATGTCTCTGGAAACACTCATGGGTAAGCTACTTACTCACGAGTTGGAATTTCAAGACTTTAAAGATGCTACACCAAAGGAGAAGTCAGAGAAGTCGATTGATCTCAAGGCTCAACATAGAAGAACTATCGAAGATGATTCTGACGACAACGACTCTGACTCTGAAGATCAAGCTCTTCTGGTAAGAAAATTTAAGAAGTTCATGAGATTCAACAGAAGAACAAAAGAAAGCAACAGCAAAAACAATGAGGCTGATCCTATTTGCTACAGATGTAAGAAGAAAGGACATATGAAGAAAGATTGTCCAACAATATCATCGTCAACAAAAAAGTAGCAAATATGACAAAGACTACCTGAAGAGATCTACATTAAGGAAGTATGCCAATACAAGCATATGGCATGAGAGCGAAGCCAACGATTCAGAAGACGAACAATCGGATGACGCTGCAAATGTATGCTTGATGGCTTGCGATCAGGTAACCCCTAATCCTCTGTTTGATCCTTATGATGATTTCCCCTTCAGCAACTAGAAGAGGCTTTCAGTGACCTGTTAAATGACTACAGAAAACTGCGTAGTAAATATGAAATCTCTAATAAGGTACTTAAAGAGTACAAAGGTGAGATAGGAAGACTTACCGACCAACTAGCTGATGTTAGAAATAATTTTTCTTCTATTGAGTCTGGTGAGCTTTCTCCAATTAAGCTGTTGTTACACGAGAATACCAAGTTATCCGAAGAAAAAGACCAAACTATCATCCAACTAAAGGAAGACCTATCTAAGGAGAGAAAGAATCTCTAGTGTGCACAAGTCAAAATAGAAACACTTACATCTGACTATACTAGATTATATGACACCTCCAAAAAGTTGGAAATTAGTTTAGAAAAACGGCCTGAAGTTGCTGCTTCCTATTCTAACATGTGTCAATTACCGAATAATCGAAACACACCCAAACCAAACACTGTCAGACCAAACCATACCAAACCTATGCCCAAGAGGACTAAGGCATGCATTTTTACATACTAGAAAATCAAAACCTACCAATCATGCACCTCATACTACTTTCAACACTCAACATACAAAATGTCATTATTGTGGCCTCTTTGGTCATATATTCTCTACATATAGAATCAGAAAATTAATAGATTTAAATGTTTATGCATGGAAACAAAAGACTAACATGTCAGGACCCTACAAGAAATGGGTACCAAGAGTTTCATCTGCAAACTATTTTGTAGGTGAGACGTCCTTCACATGTTAGAAGCAAATGGATCCTCGACAGCGGTTGCTCACGGCACATGACCGGTGATGCATCATTATTCGTAACACTGTCGAAGAAGAATAAAGAAGGATACGTCTCCTTTGGTAATAATTTAAGAGGGTACATAATCAGTATCAGTGACATTGGTAAGGCTCCCTATCCTGTGATTAAAGATGTTTGTCTAATTACCGAGTTAAAACATAATCTGCTCAGCATAAGCGATATAGCTGATCACGGTTATGGCATTAACTTCATTAAAGACAAATGTATTATAGTTGATAGCTCAACTGGTAGTACTATCTTTGAAGGTATCAGGGAAGACAACATATATGTTTTCTATTTGTTAGAAGATGCTAACAAAGCAGGTAGATGCTTGATGGCCAAAAGCATTGAGGGTCAACTATGGCATATGGGATCGGTCATGCAAAGATGGACAAAATTTTAAAACTATCCACAAAGAAGTTGTTATACGGCTTACCGAACATATCTTTCAAGAAGGATACGGTATGTAGCGAATGTGAAAAGAACAAAGCTACGCGATCCACTTTTAAATCCAAGAATGTTGTAAGTACCACTAGACCTCTACAATTGTTGTATATGGACTTATTTGGACCTAGTAGAATTGCTAGTCTAGGTGGTAAGTTATATGCATTTGTCATTGTAGATGATTTCTCTAGATACACATGGGTATATTTTTTTGCACGCAAGAACGATGTTTTGTCAGAATTTGTCACCTGTTGCAAGAAAGTGCAGTATGAAAAAGGTTTCATGATTACTCGCATTCGTAGTGATCATGGCGAGGAATTTGAGAATACAGAGTTTAAGCAATTCTGTGACACACACGGTTATTTACATGAGTTTTCCTGCCCTAGGACTCCACAACGAAATGGAGTTGTGGAACATAAGAATAGAACACTACCTGAAATGGCTAGAGTAATTTTGAACCAGTTTAGTCTACATAAATACTTTTGGGCTGAAGCTGTCAATATAGCGTGCTATATTCTTAATAGGGTTCAGATTCAACCTATATCGAAGAAGACTTCCTATGAGTTATGGTTTGATAGAACACCCACTGTTTCATACTTCAAGATATTTGGTTGGAAATACTTTATTCTTAATACTAAAGACAACATGAGTAAATTTAATGAAAAGGCCGATGAAGGTATCTTTTTAGGTTATGCGGCAAAGAGCAAAGGGTATAGAGTCTTCAATAAGAGAACCATGATCATCGAAGAATCAATTGATGTCAAGTTTGATGAACTAAATCAACATTTAGACGATGACGATAATGAAGGCCAGAGTACACCAAGTACAGCTACTGCAAAAACTTCCCACAAAGATATAGAACTTTCACACCAAGAACCAGCTGATTCTTCAAGCAAAGAAGTCGGAACTAGGAATCCTGAGGATATACCAAAAGAGATGAGATTTTTGGCAGATCATCCAAAGGACTTGGTAATTGGTGAGATTACCAAGGGTGTAAGTATTCATTCCTCTAATAAAGATATAGCTTCTTGTGTTGCTTTTATTTTACAGCTTGAACCCAAAAATATTGAAGAAGCATGTAGTAATAATTTTTGGTTAGATGCTATGCAAGAGAAATTAAACCAATTCGAACGAAATCAGGTTTAGGAACTTGTTCCCAAGCCCATTGATCATCCGGTCATTGGCACCCATTGGGTATTCCGAAACAAACTGAACGCGGATGGTTTAGTGACTCGTAATAAGGCTCAACTCATAGCCCAAGGATACAATCAAGAAGAAGGTATAGACTACGATGAGACTTATGCCCCAGTTGCGAGATTAGAATCCATTCACATGTTATGTACATTTGTATGTTTTTATAATTTTAAATTATTTCAAATGGATGTTAAAAGCGTATTTTTGAATGGTTTTATAAAAGAAGAAGTTTATGTAGCTCAACCTCCAGGTTTTACTGATTTAAAAAATCCTAATTATGTTTTCAAGTTGAAGAAAGCCTTATACGGTTTGAAACAAGCCTCACGTTCTTGGTACGATCGTCTAAGCTTTTTTCTACATGACAACGGTTTTTCAAAGGGAATGGTTGACACTACTGTTTGCCATTGATTGTAAAAGTGCAGAACAATTATATAGGAGGACTAAACTTAGACTCACAATACAAACTCGCTCGTACAAAGAAAGCCTAGGAATGAAAACCTAGGTACAGTAATCTAAGTACGATTGTTTATTTTTGATTCTGGGGGGTGACGATAGAGGCTCGGGAAAGCGACGACAGCTCTGTCTTACTCCTTGGACGATCGGACGTAGCATTGGCTCCGATGAAGAAATACTCTCGGGATGTGTGGGAAGAATCCTCTGTGCGTGCCTTTTTCTCTCTATGAGTCCAGCCGGGTGGAGAGAGTCTCTTTTTCGGTCTCCGTCTCCTTCTCTGTCTCTCGCCCTTTTTTCTCCAGGGTTTGCAAGGGAATGGCACCTTGCTATTTATAGAAGTGGGGGTGTGATCATTAGGGTTTACAATTAATGCCCTTTGAAAAGTCGGCGGCCAATAATCTGGACCATTAATCTTGATTGCATCAAATCTGGACAGTTAATTTTAATTGCGCCAAATCTTTATGGACAATTAATGCTGATTGCCATGAATCTTCATAATTTGTCATGACAAGCTCGGATCTCCTGCCACGTGTTCAATTTGCTTAATTACAATAAATCTGATTTAATCTGAGTAATTATGGTGATTGCACTAAATCGGGTTATTATAATTTACGAGCAGCCATAACTCCGAGAGGATAAGACAGCCACGTGTCTCAACTGTCATGAGGATCGCCACGTGTATGAAGACCGCCACGTGTCTCAACTGTCGTGAGTGGGATGTCCTGACAGAGCCGCATGAGTCCGGTCTCTAAGTGAACCACATACGGGTAGCCCCCATGATCCTAGCAGCATGAAGGTAGCAGCCGCATGAGGGTGGCAGCCTCGTGAAGGAGGTAACCGCATGAAGGAGGCAGCCGCATGAAGGAGGCAGCCACAGCCGTATAGGGATGTCAGCCGCATAAAGAGAGCAACCACATGAAGAGAGCAACCGCAGCTGCATGAAAGTGGCAGCCGTATGAAGAGGGCAGCCGCATAGGGGTGGCAGCCGTATAGGGAGCTTTGGGATTTGGCAGATTATGCTAGCTATAAAAGATTTTCTTCTTTTTCCTAGGAACACGCCATCATGTCAGAGTCATCATTTCGACTTTCATGTCAGAGCTGTCATTTGTCAGAGCTGCCGTCAGAGTAATTAATTCAAGCTGCTACTTTATGGCCAGTTGTCGGATCGGACAGCGTGAGGCCACGTGGCGTGGAGCCATCCGAGTTGCATGAATGACTTTTGGAGCCGCATGAGGTCCCTTCTGTTTGTGAGCCGTATGGGATCCTGAAGGACTTATGAGCCGCATGAGGCTCCTTCTGTTTTGAGCCGCATGGGCTTTCTTTGTCTTTTTCCATGCTTCTATAAGACCCCCTTCAAAGTTTTCAATTTGCAAAATTAAAATACTTTGAATGAGAAGCATGGCTATATATAAGCTCTTCAGGCCGCATAGGATATTCTGACCGCATGGACTTCCTAGCCGCATGGACTTCCTAGCCGTATGGACTGTCTGGCCGCATAGGCTCCCTGCCACGTCTCCCTGCCACGTATGCATCTCATTTATTGCCCTTGATTTGCTCTCGAATTTAAAGCCGCTTTTTGGGGTAGGATCCCAAGGATCGGTTTTAAATATTCAGATTTGCCTCGATGCCCGAAGAGTCGATTCTGTTTTTTATGCAGCACGAGGATCAAAGCGTCCGTCGGTTCATGAGCCCCCCCCTTTTGTCTGCCTATAAATAAGAGGGTTTGTGGAACAGGAAGACTTTTTTACTTTCTCTCGTCTTCAACTCTTCTTGCCCTATGTTGCTGTCTTTGTCTTCCTTTCTCCGCCCATCAATAAACGATGGCCTCCAAGTCTTCCAAAGCCGCGACAAATGGTAAGGGAGTGGCTTCTTCGTCAGCCACTGCGCCCGAAGACCACCCCGACGTCCACTCCACCATTGCTGGTAAGGGTTTGGGAATATCTTATACTTCAAAATCCTAATAAAGATGGCTCTGTTGCATGCTTTATGCACAAGCCCTTAATGCGTCCCTCGTCTTCATCGGACTGTTCAATTTGTATGGGCCACATGTATGTCCCACGTCCGAGCCGCATGGGGGTTCGTCTAGTAGCCGCATAGACAATTCATAAACTGAACTGCATAATACCCGTCGAACAGAGCCGCATAAGTCTCTCTGAATCGAACCGCATGAAGCCCCCTCAAACAGAACCGCATAAGCTCATCTGTACTGGGCCGCATAAGGCTGTACTGAACCGAGCCGCATAAGCACCTCTGAAGTGAGCCGCATAATGCTCCGCTAAATAGAACCGTATAAGCCTACGCTAATTATTGCCGCATAAGCTCATATTCGAACAGAGCCGCATGAGCTCTTTTAAAACAGAACCGCATAAGCTCGTCTTTAAACAGAGCCGTATAAGCTCATGTAGACTGGACCGCATAAGCCAAAGCACTCGGTAGTTTTGTTTCAGCCATCTTTTGATTTGTTTCTTTTGTCCTTTTTCAGTGAATCTGCCAGTTAATGCAGCGGGAGAGCCTCTGGTGGATCGCGCCCAATCGGCTATGGGCTATCGATATGATCACATAGTCGAGTATGTGACGAACCAGCTTCCAAAAGAGCCTTTGGAGAGGCTGAATGCTATCAAGAAACAACCCTTTCACTTTCTTTGTGCCATGATGAACTCAGGGCAATTGGAGGAGAAATACCTAAAGCCGGTGTTCCTCTTTGGGAATGCTTTGTCTGTAAAGAACACCCGAGTGCTGGATATGTCCGACAGCTGGGATTTTACTCTTGACGGGGTAGAGATCCACATCCCTCCGATAGAGCACCATTTTCCTCTGTCATGGTTCAATATGTTACCGCTGGACAGAAAGATGGTAGACTCTTTGACTCCAAACAAGTCGGGGATGTTTGTGGGAAACATCCATTACAACAGGAACATGGGGTCAGCGTATGCAGAAAGAGAACCGGTCAGTCGATACGTGATGGGACTGGCCCCGGGTACCTTCATAAACGTATCGGATCCTAATTTCATATTCTCTCAAGCAGATACCTTCTTGTACCAGCTTGCTCGGAAAGGGTCCTATCCCGTCGGCCGGTTGGCATTACTGAACTAGATAAACCCTATCCCTGCATGGGCCAACTTGACCATATAGATTCTGCAGAAGTATGAGACTCCCCTGCGTGAGATCGGCCTCTACTATGCCCTTCGGGCACCTGTCATGGTCTACCCATAAATAAGCCGTTGTTCATGGCTCTTCTGGAGATGTACAACCGGCGGACGGGAACCTTCTTCACTCCGGAAGGGAAGCTGGGACTCGCTCTTCACGAGATGTACGTTATCTCTATGTTGCCGTGGGGGGAAGAAGTCTTTGAAGTGTACACCCCTACGAGCGAAGAGCTCGAGGATTTGGATCGGCAGTTCCCGGGCTTTGTTGCCGTGTATCAGGAATTGTTATGTCACCACAGTACTTGTCAATAGACGGCTATCAAGAAGGATGGTAGCTCAGAAGGGAGCATTCCCCACACCACCACTTGGGTCTCATACCTTTTCACACTAGGTACCTCAGGCCGGGTTTCTTCCCGAGATCCTTAAACTCAGGAGGAGGTACAAAACCTGGCATCAACTGCCAAGAGATCGAGGTCCATGGGTGACACATTTGGGAGTAAGACTGACTCCTTTAGTTATTTGTATCATGGTACTCAGCGACTATCGGAAAAGGGGCTCTTGGCGGGATTCCTGATGGTGTGGCTACGGAACTGCGTAGTCTTCGGAGGGGCAGGTTCCATTGAGAGGATCAGTCGCCACTTTATCCTTCCTGCCGTAAAGCTGGTCTTTAGGCCAAGCTGGCTCTTCTTCCGGCCATGGTGTGCAGCATACACCATGGCCTTCGTGCCTTTTCTTCCAAGGTCATCGCTTGTGATACGGTGATGGCTTTTTGAGCACATAGAGCTGCCATACCATTATCTGATGGGGTGTTTGTTAATGTACTGCCGGTCTTTGATGAGACCTGGAGTAGAAGACGGCGTTACGGCTGATGACGCTTTTATTTTCCGATTCCACCATCAGCCTTCGGAGTACAGCACTATGTCCGCCTATCGGAGGGCGCTGGCGAGAGTGGACGGATACGACTTTTTTGTGTCTGTTCCTCATTTTACTGCTGAAGAAGTGAGGAGCGTACATGTTGATGGTACCGAACCTCCTCTCCTCTTACCTGAGAAACTGCTCCTTTGGCTGCGTAATATCCGTCCAGCGCATCTAGTATATCGTAATCGCAACGTCGTCTACCTGTAGCCCTACTTGTCCAGCAGGTTCTCTTGCCAGTTCGGTTATAGCCAGCTGTTCTTTGACAGTCCTAGCTCTTGCCTGGGCTTTGAAGGTAGTGTCCTGGATGGTATCAGGGCATGGCACTATTATGACATGGTTCATACCCGAACCACCTTTTCGGTTCCTGATGGTGAGGTGCCAAGGGAGATTTTGTATATTGTGGCCCTATATCATGTTACGGCGAACAAGCCTCCCGTTATTTTTGACCCGAGTATGAGCTTCATCGTGGGTACTGGCTTAGCGGAGAAGCCCGAGGGGTCTAAGACGAGGAAGAGGAGGGCGAACACAGTTTCTGTGCCTGACTCGAAGTCCACCGATATGGACGAAGAGAATGACGAGCGTGATGTAGATAACTCTTCTCCTCCTGTGGAAGATATTGGGGCAGATCAGCCGCCTGTCGTTCCAGATAAGATGGTAGCGGATCAGCCGCCTGTTGTACCTGGTGAGGTGGTGGCGGATCAGCTGCCCGTCGTGCCTGGTCCTTCGTGCAAGAGAGGCAGGCGCGTGTCCACTGACGGTGGTAGAACCTACTCTACGAAGCAGGCTGCGGTAAGATGCCACGTGCTGTTCATTAAAGAGAGAGGTAAAGGTGATGATGCCACTTCGGAGGTGAATTAAACTGCAGCCATCTTCTCCTTTAGTCCTACTTTTTCCTGAACTGTTGTTTAATCATTTTTCTTCTCTCTGTAGGCATCAGAAGAAAGGGATTTCTCAGAACCAGCTGATGTTCCTGAAGCTGATCCGGTCATAGCTACTTTGGTTAGTGACATGTGTACCGAGATCGTTGCTGCCGGGGTTATTCCGGCGACGGTTGAAGCTCCTCCCGTTGTGGCGGTCTCCATTCATGGCAATGTGGACCCTACCGAGCCAATCTTTGAGGGGGTTGGATTTCGGCCGGGTGATGTGGACCCCATTGCGTTTACCTCCGGGACTGCTGGAGCGGAGGAACCCACAGCATTCGAATCGGATGTCGCCGTTGAGGAGGGCACGATGACTGAGATCGAGCCCCAACTTCTGCAACCCTCACCTGGTAAGCTAAGTCAGATCTTGACCAGTGAGGAGGTTTATTCGCTCTATCATCACATCCTTCGAGTTAAGATGATTGATAGTTGCTCTGGACATACAGGTACTGTCTCTTCACTGCCCATGACGGGTATTGTCAAGGAAGACTCTACCAGCCAGAATTTGGTGGGAGTGAGCGTGCCCCCTCTCTTTCTAACTTATATTGAGGGGTCCCTCGCCAGGTCGAGTTTGGAAGATCAGGTGGCGGCACAGTCGGGGCAAGGAGCCATGATTCCTGTGTCCTCCTCTGCTCATGTAGCTTCGGGGGTCGACCTCTCCGTCTTACCGAGTATCCAGGTTCTATGGGCCGCAGAGGAGGAGCTAGCTACTATCCATGCGTCTGTTCGCTCAGAATTTGTTTCCCTGGCGGCAGGGGTGGTAAGTTCTGGCGCGTCTCCTTCGACACTACCAGCTACACTTCCTCTGAAGCCATCTTATACGAAAGTTCTTGATGAGGCGTCACAGGATGTGGTTGACAGTTTCTACCGCCACTTGAAGAGAGGGGTCGAAGCTGCTGTGGAACGGGGGACCCCCTTTGCCTTGGCCCGACAATATACCCGAGGCCAGATTGACATTCTTAAAACCCTCCCTGGTGGGAAAGGGATAGCTATGCTTTTGGAGCCCAAATTGTTAGAGGTTGATCAGCTCGTGGCCCAATTTCTAGTACTGCGGCAAGCTGATCTGTCTGCAGCAGTAGATTAGGAGCGGGGCTTCCTTACCACTATTCTGGAGAAGGTAAGGGCTACACGAGATAAGTCCAAGCCGGCTATAATGAACGACCTCGGCGACCTATCTCTTCGATATGATCAGCTGAGCCATAGGAGCGAGGATTGTATAGCTCGGGAAGCGGCCGCCTCTCGCGGAATAACTGATACAAGGGAGCATATCCTCAAACTTCAGAGAAAGCTGGCCTTCTTAGAGTCTGAGCTTGAAGCTTGCCGTACGGATGAAGAGCTGATTGCCCATGAGGCTGAAAAGGTCTCCCGAGCTTCTACTAGTCTGGAGCATGCTTTGAAGAAGCTCGAAGATGGCTGGCGAGCTCATGCGCACCTAAAAGATGTGGAGCGGCTGGCTCAGGTGGCCGAGCGTCGGGCCAGGCAGGGGTTCGAGCGGTCGACTGTCTTACTGAGGGACCGTCTCATGGAATTGTGTATTGCCGAACCATAGTCGGCTTTTTTCCTTCTTTTCCTTTCTTGAGGAGGACGCGGTCCCCAGAACAAGTAGTACTTTTGAATTTCAAATAAAATAGTATATTTTATTCTACCCTTCATTTGTACTGCTTATTGTGTTTGTGGTGTTGTGGTATTCGCCCCGCTGGGGGACTGTTTGTGGAATTGCTATCCCTTGCATACCTTGGTTTCAAGTACGGATAACAAGTTTGATGGGGATACTTAAAAATTCCACAGTGAGGTGGCCATGGAAGTTCCCGGTATCAGGAGAAAGAATGTCATGGAGCAGCTGGGCTCCCGGGGCATGATGAGAAATTTACGGTCAATAGAGGACATTTGTGGTCACCTGAGATCATTTGTGGTCAATAGAGGACATTTGTGGGCCTATTATCTTTGGCTTACCCTGGGGTTTTTTTTGTACGGATAATGAGGACATGGTAAATATGAGGGTCTCTTCGATGGAGCCTTCCCACTCAGAGGTAATAAGGACATGGCATGAAGGGGCTCCATGAAGGGATACATAGAACGACTCAGAGGTAATGAGGATATGGAAGTTCTATGTGAGGGGAGGTTTGTTTTTGATGGAAGGGAAACAACTCAGAGGTAACATCGACGTGGTTGTTTCAAGAAATTTGTGGATCTGTTACCCTTTTTGTGCACTGAAAGTGCTGGTATTGGATCATAAGGAGGGAGCTCTTTTAGGAGGAGAGTTCAGAGGTATGATCATACATGACTTACTACCTAAAAGATGCGATATAGATTTATTTGTGGTGGCCAGAGTGTGAGTTCAGCGGTACTTGCAGGTACATAACTCAACAATCTTGGAGATTTGGAGTCAGAATACGAGTTCAGCGGTACCAGGGGTACATAACTCATCAATCTGGGATATGTAGGTTCGGAATGTGAGTTCAGCGGTACCAGAGGGTACGTAACTCGTTATTCTAGAAAATTTGGATTAGGAATGTAAGTTCATCGGTACCACAGGGTACATAACTCGTCATTCTGGAAGATTTGAAGTCAGGATGTAAGTTCAGCGGTACACAGGATACATAACTCAACCCACTGTAGGATGTCGTTTCAGACGTAATACTTATTTAGGAACTTGCCGTTGATGGGCAACATGAGCAAGTCTCTATTTTGTTTTGTAAGGCGGTAAGCTCCATTAGAGAATATAGCATCGATGATGAACGGGCCTTCCCACTTTGGCTGGAACTTGCAGGCAGTTTTGTGAGTCATAACCATCGGCCTCCGAACTGCCAGAACGAGATCGCCCACTTGGAATGTTCGGAATTTAACCTTCTTATTGAAGGTTCCGAAGATACGGGATTGGTACAGCTCGATTCGTTGTTGAGCTAACAGGCGCTTCTCGTCTAGGGCTTCCAACTCTTGCAGTCGGCGATGGTGATTATCATCTGTTGTCAGTCGATAGGTGAGAGCGACACAGAGTGAGGGGATTTGAGTCTCCAATGGGAGAACAGCCTCACTTCTATATACCAGAGAGAACGGTGTGTTTCCAGTGGCCGTCCGTACTGTAGTACGGTACGCCCATAAGCATTCGTCGAGCTTTTCATTCCAGTCGTATTTGTTTGATGACAAGAATTTCTTGAGAAGCTTGATGATTGTTTTGTTGAATGCTTCAGCCAGACCATTAGCCGCTGGGTTGTATAGTGTTGAAGCAATATTCTAGATTCGGTATTTGTCACAAAACCGATAGAAAGCGTGGCTTGCAAACTGCGGACCATTATCATGGATGATCCATCGTGGTAGTCCAAAGCGATAGATAACGTGATGCTTGAGGAGCTGATCATGTTTAAAGTCTTGACTTCTGCCAGCGGAATAGCCTCCGCCCATTTGGAGAAGTAATCTGTGATTGCGAGTATGAAGCGGTGTCCTCGGACGAAGGCGGAGTGATCGGACCAATGATGTCCATTCCCCATGCTTCGAATGGCCAGGATGCCACCGTCGGATGTAGAAACTCGGATGGCTGGTGGATTAAATTCCCATGGACTTGACAGGCCTTGTACTTTTTTGCATAGTCTATCGCATCGGCAACCATTGTGGGCCAGTAATAACCCATTCAGTGAAGGCGGTCTTGTAGTTTCGGGCCAGGCTGATGGGCCCCACAGATGCCATCATGAGCTTCACGCACGGCTTTTTTGGCTTCTGTATTTGACAAACATCGAAACAGTAATCCATTATAGGATCGCCGATATAGCAATTTTGTCTTTGTATCGTAGAAGAATCTGAGAGAACGTCTTCTGATAGAAGTGGCTTCCTTCGGATTCTCTGGCAGGATGTCGTAGACAACGAAGTCGATGAATGCTTGTCTCCAGTCTGGTGCTTCGTCGACTGTCAGCACAGAGTAGCTCTCAACACATTGAACATTATTCCTGGGACAGACCAACTCACGGCCTATGATGTCAACCAAGTGGTGAGCATGATTCAGAACTGCTAAGGAAGCGGCTAGGCCTGCTAGGGCGTCGGCTTCAATGCTCTGGAGCCTGGGAACGTATTCTATGAAGAACCCTTCCAAGGACGGGATGATGTCAATCGCTATTTGGTGATAGGGGATCATGTCTTCATGACGTACTTTGTATGAGCCCCGGATCTGATTAACTATTAGCTGCGAGTCACCGTATGCTTCAAGGTACTCTACCTCCAGCTCCTTCGCAAGTCGGAGGCCGATGACCAAAGCATTGTATTCGGCTACATTGTTTGAGCAGGACTCCATGAGAGAGTAAGCCCGATTAATTACTAGCCTGGTGGGAGAAATCAGCACCACTCCGACCCCAGCGACGATGTTGCCCTTGGGCACAGTTCTAGAAGCGCCGTCGAAGAACATCCGCCATACAGTATCGTGAGAGGCCACATTTGAATTGGCGACCTCGTCTGGGATCTCTTCGTCAATTCTGGCTGACTCCGATCCTGGATGAGCTGCTAAAAAGTCTGCCAGAGCTTGACCTTTAACAGCCTTCTGCGGGATAAAGATCATGTGGTAGGAAGAGAATAAAATCGCCCAGGTAGCGAGGTGAGAGCTGAGTGCGCCTGGCTTGGTCATGAGGACCCTGAGGGGGTTGACTCTTGATACGACAAGGATGGTTTGTCCCGTGACGTAGTGTCACATCTTAACCAGAGCAAGGCACACCTTTTCTATGGCAGTATATCGGTGTTCCGGCCCCATCATCATTCGGTTGAGGTAATATATAGCCTGCTTGTGGCTTGCATCATTGATTTGCGCTAGTAGAGCATCGAAAGAATGTTCTATCGCTCTTACATAGAACAGAAATGGTCTTCCAACAACTGGGGCTACCAGGACTGGAGGGTTCGTTAGATATTCTTTAATGCTGTCGAAGATACGCTGGCATTATTCATCCCGTACGAATGAAACACCCTTCTTCATGAGGTGAGTGAATGGTTGACATCGTCCGGAGAGGTTAGAGATAAACCTCCTGATGTAGGCCAGTCTCCGTTGAAGGCCTCGGAGTTCACAGAGATTTCTTGGGGGACCCATTTCCATGATTGCCTTCGTCTTCTCAGGGTCTATGTGGATACCTTGGGAAGTAATAATGAAACCCAAGAACTTCCTGCTGGATATGCCCAAGAAGATTTCGTGGGATTCATTTTCAAATTGTACGCTCGCATCAGGTCGAACACTGTCCTCAGATCATGCAGATGATCTGCCTTAGAGCGGCTTTTGACGGCGATGTCGTCGACGTAGCATTCCACTCTCTTGCGCAGGTGGTCTCTAAAGATGATGCTCATAGCTCTTTCATAGGTGGCACCAGCATTCCTTAAATCGAAAGGCATGACTGTGTAGCAATATGTGTCGATTGGTGTTCGGAATGATGTATACTTTTCGTCATCAGGGAACATTTTGATTTGGTTGTACCCCGAAAAACAATCCATGAATGACATACGCTCAAAGCCGCAGGTGTTGTCAATCATAATATCGGTAATAGGGAGGGGGAACTCATCCTTAGGACATGCCTCGTTCAGATTGCGAAAGTCGATGCTAATTCGAATCTTTCAATTCGTCTTGAGGATGGGTACTATGTTGGCGACCCAGTCTGGATGCTGTTCCTCGCAGATGAAGCCGCTGGCTATCAGTTTATTGACCTCAGCTTCAATGGCATTTATGATGTCGGGGCAGAACCGTCGTTGCTGTTGTTTGACCGATTTTGCGCCTGGACGGATGTTGAGTTTGTGTAGTGCAAACTCGGGATTCAGTCCTGGCATGTCTTTATAGTCTAGGTGAACACGTCGATGTATTCTATAGCGAGATGTATTCTATGACGAGTTGTAGTAGCGATTCCCGCTCTTCGTCTGTCACACTTTTGCTGACGAAGATGGGCTTTGGAGAGGACTCATCACCGAGATTAATTTGCACAACCTCATCCTCGGTGGGAGGCTCTCTTTGTTCCAACCGCTTCTTCCATTGCGCATCCAGTTGTTGTGCCTACGGCTCTAACTCAAGAAGTTCAGAAATGTCTTCATCTTCTTCGTAGGCGTCGACAAATGCTATATTGACGGACAAGACTTGCCTGAATACGTCCCCGATGCTGACATCCAAATCGAAAGTTGGTGATCCGGTTGAGTGTGAATGCCAGTCGCATTCCTCGTCTGAGCTTTCCGAGGTCGTTGCCGGTGTAACATAACCTAACCCACATCTGGTTTTGTTGTAATAGTCTCGTGGTTTCCCAGCCGAGATCGGCGATTGTAAAGGTAATCGTCGTTCAGTGCCGTAGTTTAAGCCTGGTGTAGTTTCCTGATCATACCCTTATTTTTGCATGAGGTACTTGGATTAGGAATTATACAGGTAAAGCGGCAGTCTCCCGGTGTCGGCTTCGAGCTCAACTTCTTCTATCATGAAGGGCTGTGGATCATTCTTGCGGCCGAAGATGATTGGATGATTATCTCCCTCGATTATGCGATAAGCGTCTTCCACTGGAGTAAGTTGGTTTGCGGTGTAGACATTTGTTACCTGTGTGTACATGTGTGCCTATACCGTGTTCCATAGCATACATTGTACAAAGCTTATTAAGTTCGAGATAATTCAAAGATAAACCTTTATTGATGAAGTAAGGTATCTTTTCCAGTGGGATTACATCATCTGCGGATGGAACATCAGTGTGAGCAGCCACATACTTGGTCAACTCTGGCTCTTCTTCAACCACCCCATGTGTCAATGAAGACTGGAAGGATGACTTGGGCAGCTTAATCGTCAATGGCTCCACTGGTGGAGCAGATGGAGTCTTTGGCATACCAGCCACCCCCAGCTTGGTGCTCGGTGCTGGGTGGAGATTTGTTGGCTAGCTAGCAGTCCCCTGCTTAGCGCTTGGCTGCTGATTCATTCTGGAAAGACGAATCGTCATCGGCTTGACAGAGGGGTTGATCTCCTCTATTTGTTGCTGTCTAGCTTTAGGCAGCCTGATTGTCAGTGTCTCTGTTATGGGTCGTGGCGCTTGGCCAGACCTTGGCAGTCAGATTATTATCTGCTCTTCTTGTGTAGAGAGGTTGATTGCATTCTTACGCAGAGTGGCTGTAAGTGGTGCAGTTCTGCCAGGTTTACGGGCTTGAAGGTGGATCGTTAGAGGTTCTTCCGATCCAGTTGCCGCCTCAGTCGGAGCTTGAATATCTCCTTCGACAAGGTGTCTTTTCGACTTCTCGTACAAGCGTGAGTCGAAGTAGTAGGATTCGACCCCTTTAAAGGGATCGATGTCAGCAAATTCTGTCATAACGAAGTCGTACTTGTCGACGTACTTGAAGCACTGGGGCAGTGTGGAGGGCACGATCATGTAATGGTGTATCCAAGGATGCCCCAGGAGGACGTTGTAGGAAGTGTCCGTATCTATAACATAACAAGTCACTTCTGACTGAAGGTCGCCGATTTGGCACTTCAAGCAAATCTTTCCGATCGGATAGCTTCTGTCTGAATTGAAACTGCTGATGGCGGTGCTTGTCGACGTCAGGCGATGCATTGGGATACGCAGATGGTGTAGTAGGCTCTTCGGGATGATGCTTAAGGAAGAACCGGGATCAATATGCATCCGGTCCACCTTGATATCGCCAATGTACCCAGTATTATATAGAGGGTAATCATGCAGGTTGGTCTTGATAAGCATATCTTGCGGAGTGAAGACGATGTTGGGCATTGTACCTGTGCAAGCACTGTCCTGGAGATCTGTGGGCGAGCTTTCCCCAGTGAGATTGGACTGAGCCAGATATGCATCGACGTTCTGGAGTGCCTCGTTCAGTGCGATGCGAACATCTTTGGAGAGCCTCAGGAGCTCGTACAGCGACAATTTGGCCGGTGTGTTAGCCAATTGCGCCAAGATGTCGAAGTTGTATGGCCTCTCCAGCCCATGAGGCGTCTCTCTTCAGAGTGGTTTGTCGAAACGAGTCTTCTTCGGCCTAGGCTTGTCGGTCGTCGAAGGCTGCGAAGGTCCTGGAGCATCAGCAGCTGTTGGCTGATGATCTTCAGCCGAGTTACCCGGTAGATGTTGGGTTTGTGCGCCGGATCGAGTAACAACAGCAGTAACTTCTTCGACCTCTGCTGTGGTTGTGTGGCATGATTTAACTTTCCCACTTTTCTTCTTGCTAGTGGAGGGAGAAGCGGACTGAGTCATTTCAAGTACCAGATCCAGATGGACCCACATGACCTCCCCTCGTGATGTGGTAAGGGGCATAAGGCCAGCATCCTGGTTTCGGAGAGGTGGAAGGTTAGCGATCTCTATTCTTCCTTTGGCTAAGGGCACTACTCCATCTCGAGTCTTCGTCGGAGGAAAGCTACCGAATTGTACCGACACCATATTGGCTGCTACGGTCACCTCTTCAAAATCGATGGCCAAGGCCTTAGAATCGATAAGATGATGGATGTATCGCTTCAGTTGGTAGCAGTCATGTGTAGCATGGTGGACATAGCTATGGTAGTGGCAGTACTTGGGGCTCTCCATTTCCGTAGGATGAGGTTCACTCCTTGGAGGAGGGAGCTGAATTCGACCTCCTTGTATGAGCATGTCCAAGATGGGCTTCACATGGCCATCCTCGAAGGAATAGGTCACCTGAGGCCACTGCTTCTCTGCCAGCTTCAGTTTAGGTTTTGGGGTTGTGCCGGCCACCATAGCCTGTTTGCCCTTGTTGTCTCGATTGTTGGAGGGGTTACCACCATTGTTGTTGTTGGTGCTAGGGCGTTTGCCTTTGTCCTCTCCTTCTGAGACGTGCAATCCCAATTGGCGAGCTTTCTTCAATTTGTCTTCAGTGCTAGTGGCGCTGATAATAAAAGTCTTCAAATCCTTAAACTAACTTTTGCCCATCCAGAGGCTGATCGTGGGAAGCAGCCTCTTTTGGCAAATTTTTATTAAGGAGGAATCAGGGTTACCGGAAGGCAACTTCATCGCAGTTTGGCAAAACCGCTCGATGTAGTTTCTTGTCAACTCCATTCTCCCTAACAACGTCCATGAGGGTGGACATTGTCACGTCTTGTCCTACTTCGTAGAACCTCTCCAGGAACATTGTCACCCCCAGTTTTCATAAACAGGGGTATTTTTGTCATTTTACATTTTTGAATATTTTTAAAATTTATTTTATTATTTATGATATTATTTTGGGGTTGAAATTTATTTTATTATCTATGATATTGTTTTGGGGTTATTTGAGTCGGGTTCGAATTTCAACTCAATCCGACTTGAAACGGGAACCCGGGGGGTAGTTTGACAATAGTGGGACCCACACACTAGTTAGGCATGGCCCACATGATATTAATTTTAGTCCACATGATATTAATTTTAGTTAGTAGTTAGACTAATTATTTATGGATAGGTTTAGTTTAATTAGAGACTTAAAACTAGACTAAATTGACCTCAACCTTTAACCCATTCCTAATTTAAATCAAATAGATTAGTGGGGGGTATTTGGACATTCAAATAGGGGACATCTCACCATTTTTGGGCAGCCACCTATGGGGGGATAAGGAGTGAGTCACTCCTTCATTCATTTGTTTTCATCCACTTTCTCTCTCTTGTTCTTCCCCAAATTAATTTAGAGATGAACCTCCATTGATTTCATCTCCAAATCAACCCCTTCTTCCACCAAATCTTCTTCATTTCTCCTCTACTCTATGGTTAGAGGGTGCTAGCCAAGTTTGGGAGGATTCGGAGCTCGTTCGTGTCCTTTTAGAATCTCTACGTGTCGGTGTCGTGTCGGAAGGATTTTTCTTGAATCTCTCTTCCGGAAGGTATAATCTCTCCTCTAATCCATCCCTACATGCATATAAAAATATTTTGAACCCATAGGAATGACCCCCATGGTTGTATCTCCATTTGTGTCCATTTCGTGTCCATTTGGAGGTCATAGGAGTGTCCTTTGTGTTGTGGTTGTATCCATGTGGGAAAATCCCAAATTTGGACACACTGTGTTGTTGTCATGTATGAATGAATTATTACATGTTTAATCTCATATTGTTGTATTGGAGATGTTTTCTATAGTGTCTTATATATATATTAGTGTAGAGAGTGAGTTCTTGATATATTATGTTATATACTTGTGTTTCTTTTGTCTCAAACTACCTAAATTCGTCATAATATTTATCCACATTTTTAGTAGCAATAGCAACTTAGAAATGTCATAACTTTTAGCTTAAAACTTCGATTTATCTCCCATTTTTTATAAGAACCGTATCGAAGTTAGCTTTCCAAATATATTTTTTAATAAGCCAAATTCGTTCTGAAACTTTCTGTAAAATTATTTGAGTGTCAGTTGTACGAAAGACGAATGCGTTTCGGTGTTTTTGCGATTCTAGGAGCTTCCGAACACGAAAATGCGATCCGTTTAAAGTTTCAGAAAGCTAATACAAAGATATATAACATATTTTAATCCTAGAATTTAATGAATGCTTAATTTGTACAGTATTCATTTTAAGTAGAAGATTACTATACGACATATGCATTTTGTATATCCTTGTATATACAAATATGTATATATGCATGTATATATATATATATATATATATATATATATATATATATGTGTATGTGTTAAGAGAATGTAATATAATATAGAGTATGCATAAATGATATAATGTATGAAAGTATATAATGTATTCAAATATGTATGTATAGGTGCATGAATGAATGCAATGCAATGCAATGCAATGCATGAATAAATGGATAAAATGCAAGCATGTGGGTAATGCAAGGTATTGAAACATGTATGCAAGTATCCATATGTAAGTAAGTAACGTAATCAAGTATGAATGTATGCTATATATGAATGCCAACATGATAGGAATGTATGATGCCATATTAGCACTTAGCACCATGTTCATATGTTAAAATCCCCTTCTACATGTTGACAGTAACCCCAAGCATGAATACACGTAAAACCTACTTACTGTTATGAGTAAACCCTTTGAGGTATAAATAAACCCTTTTGTTATGATTAACACCCACACACACACATGCTAAACCTATGCTTTACATGTTATTTCTTCTATGTGACACAATGAACCCTTGCTAAATGTTATCCTTCTAACATAACCCCCTCACACTTGAACACATTGTACTGCTATGTACACATTGCCATATCCACATTCATGTATCACTCACTCCTTGTCTTTATTCACCTTGCTTGTAATAAAAATATATATGAATATATATATAATGTGTGTTTGATAACTTGTGTAGCTTTGTGATTTTGTGTGAGTGTTAGTCTAGGCTTGGTTAGGCCTAATGAGACTTGTTAGTCTAGGTTTAGACCTAGTACTGCCTAGTTAACCTAGTTTGACTAGTACGGTTGACCAGAGTTGACCAAGAGTTGACTTTGACCTAGATTGACTTAGAATCATGTAGATTGTATTATAATTTCATTTACCATATAAATTGAACTCTTTATAACCTGTGTTGCTATAACTAGGATTCTGTGACTCCAGTTGGCCGTCTTTTCATATCAGCTGTTCATGATAACAGGCGAGTACAGTCTCTGATCGTTTCATACTTGTCACGACTTATATTCTCGCTCTAGATTACTTTTACTTGATGCTGTCACGTTATCATCACGGATTGGTACTATATGGATCTCTTTTTGGGATGTTATCCCCCTTAGCGGGCGCATCGGATACTTTATGACATGTGTTTCATGTACATTATGTATTCCTTGCTTCTGCGTTATTCATGTACACTCATGTTCTCTCATGTTCTTTCATGTACGTTCATGTACTTTCATGTTCTTTCATGTACACTCATGTTTCCTCATGTGTTTCCTGTGTAACCAAAACATCATGTCCGTAACGTAACTGGACTGGATCCTTGTGTATTGATTGTGGGTAGGGATGAGTATAAATGGTCATGTGATTTACCCATCATGTTCACTCTGTTACTTTTCATGTTTTATCATGTACAACACAGCCTTATTGGTTGATGTCCCATATGTTCACTCATGTACACCAAATTTGTACCCCCTATTTTCAAAAACAGGGGTATTTTTGTCATTTTACATACCGTCGACACTGCGGCGTAGGCTGGGCGCTGTTACGTACTCGTACCCTCACGGTGGGTGCGGGTCGTGACACGTTTTTAGTGGTGGCCCATGCAGGTCGAGTTTGTGTAGTGGTATTCGAATTAGAGTACCACTACAGCCTGCAATAGGATTAGGATATATTTTTGAAGGTACTCAATCACAGATAGGATCCCTTGAGAGATTCTTGGGACGACCCTTGAGAATCTTATTTTAACTTCGATTTGAAAAACTCTTCTTCCCTTGATTTGATTTATCTTTACTTTCTGTTGTTGAACTTGATTTTGATGATGATTGTGGAATTTTGAATCTTGATGTTAGCAGTTGCATCCGAGTTTATATTTATATGATTTGATGGATTTTTGTTCATTTTTGAATCTTGATGTTCGTTGATAAATTTGATTTTTGGGTATTCATTGTTGATTTAATTTAATTTTTGTCAAGATGAAATTATATGGGCTAGGTCATCTATGTTATGGAATCTAGTCTTCTACAGTCACATTAGCCAGCACGGTGAGGACAGTCTGACTTGGATATATTTCTCGGGTGTAGGAATTTTGGTTTTCGCAGCCAAGCTAGCGGCATCGCAAAAATGTTAAATACCATGATTCTAGAGGTACGTGCCTAAGTCGAGGACTCTGTGATTATCGTAGCCTTGCTTACTAGTATGACGAGGATTTAGAGCACCATGATTTTGGATAGACGCATATAATTATCAGATTGTACCTTAAATGCTTTTGAACATGTTTTCACTACTTTTGTTCAGTCTTTCAAAAAAAGAGGAAATTTTTGTTTTGTTTTGTTTTGTTTCTCATAATTTAACTTAGTAGTAGCTTTGGCTGTTGTTATAAACCTTGTGGGACTTCTTACTATGAATTTCTTCTTAATATAATGAATGGATGATTTTGCTAGACCTTATCTTGGATTTGATAGTTTAGCTCTGGGTTTCAAAATGGTTCCTTCTTTAAACAGATAAGCAGAACATATTTTATCGTTATTTCCTTCTTGCTATTATTCTTGTATTAAATAATAATAATAATAATAAAACTGTCTTGATTACACCAATCACCTACTTTGCAATCTTGGTAGAAATCTAAATGTTGGTCTTGATATGGAATTTAATTTTTTTTATTGGGACATGAGAATATATATATAGTGGACACAGACTCTTTGCCTGACACGTATGCATGCTACACTTGATTTCCCACCTATCTAAATACATATTAATATGTTTTTGATGTTTAAATTGTCAAAATCCCAATATTTCTGGTTTTCTGCTTTTCCAGTTTAAATTCGTAATTCAAATATAGGTTTCATGTTGTTAGTTTTGTTTACATCACTGCACATGTATGTTATACATAAGGTTTCAATTCAAAAAATAATTAGTTGAGTTTGTGTTTGAAATTGTCAAATCTAAGACTGTGTGCATATTAACCCTTAATACTGGATTCCAAATGTTTAGTTCAATTGTTGTTTTATTTTTTTTAGAATGTAATATTTTGGAGCTACGTACATTGTTGTATGTAGGGATATGATGTTAGGTTTATACTCTTACATGTTAGATTGTGATAAACATTGGGTTGGTTAATATTACACTGGTTTAAATGTTAGCTTATTTCAGATTCTTGTATGTAAATGCTGAACTAAAACTGGTCTAACCTTTCATTACTAAAGCTATAACCCTGTATAGTGACACCCACACTCTAACATAGTATACACTGCCATGTTACCTAACCCTTCCTCTCTATGTTATGTTCATATATCTATATAGATATATATAGAGTTTATGCATACATGTTATAATGTATATAGATACATAACTAAATCTCTACATCTTTATATATACATACATACATGGTTAGCCATGCATGTTATGAAAAAATGAGTTGTGTATTGTAGATTGTTTAACCAATATGCCATGATTAGTGTAACTTGATAGTTATTGTTTGAAACCCAAATCCTCCTATGTACTTTCATGTATATTTCACATACACACACGCCTATTATCTAACCATATGAACATGTCCGCATACACCCATACACACACGAACTACATAACTTGTACATAATGCTAGCTTTTTTCTCTCTAACACTATATATATAAATATATTATGATTGGATTTCCATGCAATTGGCTTTCATTCTTTAACTTTTGATTTTGATTTTCTTTAATAGTACCCCTTATTAGATAAATTGTAGTTAACTTTATTTTATTTTGATAAGTACCAGTTTTCATATAGGATGGTAGACTGCCTTACAGTCTTGATGATTGTTATTTCTGTATCTTTTCTAGTTTAGCACCCTAGATTGCTTGTGTGTTTTGATACCCTATGACCGTTTTGGTTTAACATGACTAGTATACCTAGATGAGACTTTTACTACCACCGTATGCCATGACCTTGTATGTCATCCTTTTAAATCGTATGATTGTTTAAGTTCTGAGACTTTGATTGTGGGGGGTTTGACCTAGAAGGAGTATGAACATTTTAATTTTAAGGACAAAATTTTTCTAAGGTGGGTCGACTTGTAACACCCTGTTTTCTAAAATCAGGGTAATTTTGAAATTTTGTAATTTTAATCATTTATTGATTTGACATTTAAATCTTGATATGATTTTTGGTAATTTTTAAATTATTTTAAAACTATTTAAAATCATGACTTGTGATTTTGATGTTTTGTTAGTGAAACACTAGAGACTGTTTGACCTAGAGCCTAACCATGTGATTAGGATATTTTAATGTCATTTCTGGCCTAAGGATATTTTGCAGTTGACCTCTTTGAATTATTTTGATATTTATTGCATTGGTGATTGTTGATTTTGACCTTTGATAGGTGTGATTTTGTGATGGTTGTGTCCGTATCGGACACGTATCAGTTTTTATTTACAAATGTTTGATGTGCCTCAAAGAGATTTTTTTTATTGCTAATTTTTTTTAGAAGTATTTGAATGAGATTGTTTTCTGCATGTGTTTCCTGTGATTGCCTTGTTTTAATTTCGAGGACGAAATTTTTTTTAAGGTGGATAGAATTGTCACCCCCAGTTTTCAGAAACAGGGGTATTTTTATCATTTTACATTTTTGAATACTTTTAAAATTTATTTTATTATTTATGATATTATTTTGGGATTGAAATTTATTTTATTATTTATGATATTGTTTTGGGGTTATTTGAGTCGGGTTCGAATTTCAACTCAATCCGACTTGAAACGGGGACCCGGGGGGTAGTTTGACAATAGTGGGACCCACACACTAGTTAGGCATGGCCCACATGATATTAATTTTAGTCCACATGATATTAATTTTAGTTAGTAGTTAGACTAATTATTTATGGATAGGTTTAGTTTAATTAGAGACTTAAAACTAGACTAAATTGACCTCAACCTTTAACCCATTCCTAATTTAAATCAAAAAGATTAGTGGGGGGTATTTTGGACTTTCAAATAGGGGACATCTCACCATTTTTGGGCAGCCACCTATGGGGGGATAAGGAGTGAGTCACTCCTTCATTCATTTATTTTCATCCACTTTCTCTTTCTTGTTCTTTCCCAAATTAATTTAGAGATGAACCTCCATTGATTTTATCTCCAAATCAACCCCTTCTTCCACCAAATCTTCTTCATTTCTCCTATACTCTTTGGTTAGTGGGTGCTAGCCAAGTTTTGGAGGATTCGGAGCTCGTTCGTGTCCTTTTAGAATCTCTACGTGTCGGTGTCGGAAGGATTTTTCTTGAATCTCTCTTCCGGAAGGTATAATCTCTCCTCTAATCCATTCCTACATGCATATAGAAATATTTCGAACCCATAGGAATGACCCCCATGGTTGTATCTCCATTTGTGTCCGTTTCGTGTCCATTTGGAGGTCATAGGAGTGTCTTTTGTGTTGTGGTTGTGTCCATGTTGGAAAATCCCAAATTTGGACACACTATGTGTTGTTGTCATGTATGAATGAATTATTACATGTTTAATCTCATATTTTTGTATTGGAGATGTGTTCTATAGTTTCTTATATATATATATTAGTGTAGAGAGTGAGTTATTGATATATTATGTTATATACTTGTGTTTCTTTTGTCTCAAACTACCTAAATTCGTCATAATATTTATCCACATTTTTAGTTGCAATAGCAACTTAGAAATATCATAACTTTTAGCTTAAATCTCCGATTTATCTTCCGTTTTTTCTAAAAGAACCGTATCGAAGTTAGCTTTCCAAATATATATTTTAGTAAGCCAAATTCATTCTGAAACTTTTTGTCAAATTATTTGAGTGTCAGCTATACGAAAGACGAATGCGTTTCGGTATTTTTGCGATTTCGGGAGCTTCCGGACACGAAAATGCGATCCGTTTAAAGTTTCGGAAAGCTAACACAAAGATATATAACATATTTTAATCCTAGAATTTAATGAATGCTTAATTTGTACAGTATTAATTTTAAGTAGAAGATTACTATACGACATATGCATTTTGTATATCCTTGTATGTACAAATATGTATGTATACATGTGTATATATATATGTGTGTGTGTTAAGAGAATGTAATATAATATAGAGTATGCATAAATGATATAATGTATGAATGTATATAATGTATTCAAATATGTATCTATAGGTGCATGAATGAATGAATGAATGAATGAATGAATGAATGAATGTAATGCATGAATGAATGGATGAAATGCAAGCATGTGGGTAATGCAAGGTATTGAAACATGTATGCAAGTATCCATATGTAAGTAAGTAACATAATCAAGTATGAATGTATGCTATATATGAATGCCAACATGATAGGAATGTATGATGCCATATTAGCACTTAGCACCATGTTCATATGTTAAAACCCCCTTCTACATGTTGACAGTAACCCCAAGCATGAATACACATAAAACCTACTTACTGTTATGAGTAAACCCTTTGAGGTATAAATAAACCCGTTTGTTATGATTAACACCCCCACACACACATACTTAACCTATGCTTTACATGTTATTTCTTCTATGTAACACAATGAACCCTTGCTAAATGTTATCCTTCTAACATAACCCCCTCACACTTGAACACATTGTACTGCTATGTACACATTGCCATATCTACATTAGCTTTCCTTGTCTTTTTCCATGCTTCTACAACTACACTATTTATAAAATCTTTGAATAACAATCTTCTTTTGATTCAAATCTATTTAGATGATATTATTTTTGGATCCACTGATGAATCTCTTTGTCAAGAATTTTCAAAGTGTATGCAGAATGAGTTTGAGATGAGCATAATGGGAGAGCTAAAATTCTTTCTCGGACTGCAAATCAAACAAACCAACAATTTGACGTTCATTGATCAAACAAAGTACACAAAAGATTTATTAAAGAAGTTCGACCTGGAAGCAGTTAAACCACTTAGCACTCCAATGGCGACTTCAACCAAGCTTGATATTGATGAACAAGGCAAACCCGTCGACATACGTAAGTATCAAGGTATGATCGGTAGCCTACTGCACTTAACTTCTAGTCGACCAGATACTATGTTTAGAGTTTTCTTGTGTGCACATTTTTAAGCCAATCCTAAGGAATCATATCTGTACGCAGTTAAGCATATCTTCCGATACCTTAAAGGCACTTATTCTGTCGGCTTATGGTATCCTAAAACCACGTTATTTGACCTAACCGGTTATTCTGATGCTAATTTTGCTGGATGCAAAGTGGATAGAAAAAGTACCAGCGACACATGTCATTTCCTAAAAAAGCCCTAGTCTCTTGGTTTAGCAAGAAGCAAAATTTTGTCGTATTAACAACAACTGAGGCTGAGTATATCACCGCAGGACGTTGTTGTGCACAAATTTTGTGGATGAAGAAAATTTTAGAAGACTTTGGATTATATTTCACACACATACCTATTTTCTGTGATAACACTAGTTCTATTAATTTGACTAAGAATCTAGTATGTCATTCTCGTACTAAGCATATCGAGATTCGACATCATTTTCTTATAGATCATCAACAAAATGGAGATGTAGACCTTGTATACATAGACACACAGAATCAATTGGCTGACATTTTTATAAAACCTCTAACGGAAGATCGTTTCAATTATTTACGTCGAGACAAGCCTACAAAGAGTTTGTCTGTCACCACGACTACGGTCGAAGTGAAGCGGTACTTAATTATTCTCCGGTGAATTCTCGTTAGCTGGGACAGTACTCCTACAGCTAATCTAAAACAGACGCTGAGTAACGAAAGTTAATTTATAAAATAATCTTAATTATATTATTTGAAGTTTAAAATTACTAAACTTTGAATTAAATTTTTGAAACGTGTTGATGAAAAAGGATATGGCCCACAAAATTTTATTTTAAAAACCCAAGAGAACACTAGGCAAATTCAGCCCTAGTTCGGTCCGAATTCGGCCAGAGTCCTGTTGGTGCTGTAAGTTTTTTAGTCAGAACCCGAGGCCTCCTCCTCTTTATCCCTGCCAAATTATATCATCACAGCAGTAGCAGCAGCCGAAGGTCCCTCCAAACCCTAGCTTTTCTCCATTCATTTTCTTCTAATCTACATAGAGAGATCCATCGAAAATTTGGATTCATGCGGAGAATCGTGTCCTCTACAACATACTTGATTCTCGGAAGGTATAACTCCTTCTTTCCTCCACTTTCAAATTCTTTGGGTTACCTAGTTTTGGAAAAGAATGCCTAAGGGATTCAATCCTTTCAAGAGGAAGAAGACAAATACCATTGAAGATGCATCGTCTTCCGATCCGAACATGGATTCACCCTTTTCCCTGATCCAATCGGGTGACGGCGTGTCGGATGAGTTTTATTTCAGAACTCATGACCAAGCTTTGCTATGGTATGCCGACTTCGCTATGCCTACAATATGCACAGGCGCTCCGATCAAATGGACAATATTTCCAGATCATCGTCCTTTGTTTGAGGCATTAGGGTTATATCGTCTCGTTACCCAATAATTCCCTATAGCTACTAATGCCCTTAGACTATTCTATTGTAACTTCGTGTTAGACACTTTTACCGTAAGAACTCGTGTTAGCGGGATCGATATCGAGTTCGATGATGTGTTGCTAGCGGAAATCCTTGGTATTCCAAACGAAGGTGTCCCGTTCGATGACATCACCGACTTCGACTTTCCTGAGGGCACGACTCTTATTAGTTTCAAGAATGAGCTTCGTACGTCAGCACGTGCTCGCCCTGGAAAGTTCAAGGCCAATAACTTGAACTTGTTTAACTACGAGTTACATCGCATCATATATTCCATTATTCTTTCGAAATCCACTTCAAAAGATGATGTCACTGCACTAGAACTCTCTGCCCTCTATCACATTCTTAAGGGGATTCTTTTTTCTGCCCCTAAGACTATCATCCAGATGATAGGAAGATGTCGCAGAAGAGACCGCAATCTCTCTTATGCGATGCTTATCCCTCGCATCTTTCAGAATTTTGATATCGATTTACCTACTTGGGCTCTAGACTCTGAGCCCAAGTTTCTTAAGCTTTCTCGTCGTAGCATTGCCACTACCCATACACCTCTTACACATGCTTCTGCTGCCCATGTTCCTCCTCAGACCTACCCTATGACTTTTGAGGGTATCCATCAGCAACTTTCGGATATGCAGACATTCTTTGTTAATACTTCCAGGAAATGTGAGTTTCGTGACGTGACTCGGTTCCAGGCTATTGCCAACTCGTTTGCCGATCTCCGATTTGCTCAGACAGGTCATTCTGCTAGTTCTCTTCCTAGAGACCCTACTGCATCTGGTTACCACATTGAGGATAAGGCGGTCCATTCTCTGTTTCAGCCAGGGAATGCTTATGATTAGTACCGTAGTTCTGGTGCTACTCCATACACCTCTAGAGCTGGCACATCTAGAGCTGGTCCATCCGGACATGGTGGACATGCTGACACTACAGATGATGATGACGATGAGGATGATATGTGATTTTAGACATTCTTGTCTAGTTGTCGTACTATTGAGACTGATTTTATTGTCTTTGATTACTCGAAAATGCTCCGACATTCCAAGCTAGTATCAGTACTCTTATTATTTATGTGGTTGTGATTTCTTTTGTTACTTTTGTCTGATGAACATATTATATGCTTTCTCCAGCTTATTTTTATTCAGTTTAGCATTATTTTATATTTCTCATAGCATTATCTTTTATTATGCTTCTATTTAAATAGCCTGTAAAATATTTTCTGCTTATCACATTTTTTTACTGTCTGTGACATTTATACCATGCTTGTGATAAATTTATATATATATATATCTATATTTTGTGTTTCTTCACTGATTGTTACTTATGCATATATTACGGGGGAGCTTTCTATTTTGTAATTATTTTGCTAAGTGACAATGGAGGAGAAATAAGATCTAACATCTTCGATTTGTAAGAATACAGGATATGAACAATCTACAGGGAACAAATTTTTTGGTATATTATATCGGTATAATTTGTTTTGATAAAGACCAAAGATGTTATATCGGTCAAGGTTTATCAATTATCAAAATGGGAGAGATTGTTGGCCCCCTAGTCATTGTCAAACCTGATTTTAATATTTGATCAAACTCTGTCTCGATATACGGAGCTACTCAGATGATTACTCAAGACGTTTTGGACACTTGGACACTGATCAAGATTAGATATCTACTCAGTTCAAGACCGAAGCTATGTTTGCCACTCGAGACTGTATTTATTTATGCAATATAATTTTTACTTTTATTGATTCTAGGAATTTATTGTACACCGAGTCGTACTGGCAAATAGGCTATCCAAAATTGTTTTAAAAAATGACCTATATTTTTAAAAACATCCCTTCTTTACAAAAGCTTCTGAAGGATTTTAAAAAGCCCAAAAATCATTTTTAAAATATCCCTGACCAACCCTGACAGAACTCGGCCCGAGTTCGGCCAGAGTTCGGTTAGTGAACGTTATACGACCGTTGGATTTTTGAACTTCATCTTCCTTCAATTGTGGATTGTTACAAAGTGTTCTGTCCAAATTCTGCCAGAGTTCTGCCTTTAAAAAAACTATAAATAGAGAGGAATCCTGATCATTTCAAATCACTCATTCACTTTCATCTCTTCTTTTCTATGCTTACGTTTCTTCCAAAGAGTTCTAAAAAGCTTTCATTTTTAAATCCCAAGCCAGTTACAATTCTCTAGTAAATTTGCTGGTATGGTACGGTCTAGAAGATTTCAGAGAAATTATAATCAGAGGCTTGATTGAAGAAAAACTCTTTAAAACTGAAGTTGGTCGAGTTCTTAGTATCAAAGCTCGCGTCTGTAGAAGTTAAAAGGACTTCATATGAAAACTTGCGGGATTTTCCAATAGTAGATTCAACTAGAAGCTAGAGTTCTTTCGACTGGACTAGTCCTCACAAGAGGAAAACCAGTATAAATCGTTGTGTTTGTGTTTGCCTTATGATCTCTTTTCTTTTACAGTTATTACTTTGTGTTTATTGATATTATTTCTGTGATCTAACTGCTAACAAGTTTTTAATTAGCAATATTCTGCTACATACTCTATTCACCCCTTCCCCTAGAGTATTCTACTTTACGACTTCGTTCCTACACTTTCCATGTTATATTCACAACATAATACCTCTAATAACTGCTAAGGGTCCATTTGGATAGATTTTGTAAAAAAAATTTTGAAAACAGTTTTCAGAGATGATGTTTTAAAGCTGCTTTCTAAATAAACAAACTTCGAGTTAGTGTTTGGTTACATTCATCTGAAAGAAAGAATTTTATAAAAAAAAGGTAATATTTTGTTTGGAAATTTTTTTAAAAATAGTACCAAGAATCAACAATCACGCACCAGAATTTGTAGGAATACAATATTCCTCATAACACTCTTCTTGCTGCTCACAAACAAGCTCAAAGAATCCATACAATCATAAAAACAGTTCCTACTCAATAATCGACACACAAACTGTAACCCTAAAATTGGTCAACTCAGCCAAAATTGGTCGCTAAATTCATTAGATCGTGTAAACCCCCTAAATTTTTACTACGATTTTTTTTATAAATTTTGGTATTGATTTTATTTTTCGTATTGTACGTCAAATGCGAATACGTACAATGCGGAGTATATATTCTCATATAAAGATTTTATTCTAGTTATTTTATTGTACAAGTAGTAATTTAGGGAAAAAATTGTGTTTTATGTAAATATTCTATTTACGAGGTACATAAAATTTAATTTCATGTGTATTTTAGTTTTCAAAAAAACTTATTACAATTATTTTATTCATTTACAAAAGGTATGTCAAATAATTAAATATTTATTATGATTTTTGAAATTATTTATTTATTATTTTTATTTATTATTTAAAGATAACTTGAAATTATTGATTTAATGTTAAATTATTTAAGGGCTATCAAATTTGATTTTTAAATAATTTTAAATTAAGGATTCATTTTATCTAAAATTTATTAGATTTGTAATTGATTGAAATGGTTTTAGAACAATCTACATTTAAAGATGGAATTATCCATCGGGGTTTAAATCACTAGTAGTCCTTATCCAATTAGGAGTCTTCATCCCCTATATAAGGAGAGCCCCGTTGCTCTTTTCTCATAGAATTTCACAACCAAATTTTCTACCACAACCAAAATTTGTGCATCGTGTCTGTGCCCCCTTCCCATCCACTATATTTTTCTATTATAAATACAATATTTCTCTGTCCCGTCCGATAATCCCGGACTCGACACCATTCGTGTCACGCAGAACAAACCATCCGACCCCTTCTCTATCGTGTTGGACAGCCCCCGACACGATGACACGAAACCTAACCCTGATCCTAGCTTTGCCCTACCGCTGCCCTCATCCACTGTCGCAACACCACAAGCTCTGCCATCACCACTTCCTAGCCTTTATCCTGTCCACCCAACCATCACCACCACCCCAGTCAAATCCTGTCGGCCAACCCTACCGGGGCAGCTACCAACCACTACCGCCACCATCGCCATCCGACCACGCTCCACTATACCACACCCCTGTCTAACAAAATGTCCATCGTTCCCACGTCACCACCACGACCATAAAATAGTTTGCAGTGACCGCCTCCTTCTCCTGTTAACCGGCAAACCACCCCAAAACACCCCGACCACCCACTTCCATCACCCGACCACAGCCCCAACGAACCACCACATCATCACCGTCCCCATTACTAGCGCCACCTTCAACCACAATCACCAACACCTCCGCCACCACCGACACCTTTCGTCGGCAACCCAAAACCCCCACCACACCATCGAAAAAATAAAAAAAGGGAAGATAGAAAACCCTAACCCGAAACTCACCTCCGCCATCTAGCGCCTAGATCCCGTCGCCGACTTCACCACAACTCCACGTCGTCCGAGCACTGCCATCGCCTGCCTGCTTGTCGTGCCGTTTTCCAGTGTGAATCCTCCGTCCGGCGTTCCCTGCCGCATGCTGGCAACCGCTGAGGTGAGATCCCCTTTTCGCGCGCACGTCGGTGAGCGCCCTTGCGCTCGAGTCTCCGACGTCGGCGGACCATGTCACCATTGAGCACCAACGAACCCTTTGTTTTCTCTTTCACTCCTGCCACTTCTCTCCCCATCTCTCCCGATCCTGACTTCTCTCCCTCTCTCAAGTTCTCTTTCTTCACGATAGGAACACAGCGTCAGCTGTGTTGATATTACAGTGACCACTTTATTACTTGGTTTTTTGTGCTTTGTTTGGTTATAAGTTTTGATACCTTTATTATTATTATTATTATTATTATTATTACTATTACTATTATTATTATTTAGTTTATAACTTTTTACTGGTAGAGTTACAGTAAACATTATGTACTGTTACTATCAAACTATATATCTACTATCATTATAATTATTATAATAATTATTATTAATACTGCAGTCAGTATTAATTATAATAGTTAGTTTTTGATTATTTAAATTATTATCAGTTTAATAATATACTTATTACTATGATTATTATTATTAAGGTTATTATTTTTAAAATTATATACTATTACTATTTTCATACTATAGGTGGAGTATAGGGGTTTAATCTAACTATGTGGCTTCAAATTGGTTTAGCCTTAAATAATTTACTAGAATTATTTTGTATTCATTTTACAAATATATTTTTGAAAATATAGCTTCGACCTAAAATATTAGTTTCACAAAAACTTAGAAATTAGCAAACACGATTTTTTTGATTTTCAAAAGTATTTTCTTAAAACAGATTTGTACTAATAAAATCTAGTTTTAAAAAATATTTAAAGTAATTTCCAAAAAAATTTCTAGATAAATATATATTTTCATATTAAGAAAATTATTTTCACATCTCTCTTAGATTATAGAGTTTCGATCGTGACTAATCATCCTTCCCTATTTTCTCGTAAATTTTGGACCCTTACACATCAACTCCGACTATTGGACAAACAAGACTTGTCGGAGCATCGCCCCACACAAGACAAGATATCTTGCCATATTTACTGTTTGTATTTAGTCTGCATTTTTATTTTAGATATTGGATATTTACTGGCTGTGTATTTTCAGTTGTGCCTTTGACTGCTATTCGTAATTTACTTACTTGCTTCCCGTATACTCAATACAAGTGCTAGTATTATTTTCTCTCTTGTCTTTAATTTATGCATATGGACCTAGAGTAAGAGACTACCATTTGTTAGTGTATTTCATAAACTTTGTCATGACTGTACCACGAAATATTGTGAGATATGAGTAACATGTAGAGGTACTTGCGTATTGGCTGATCAGTCATACGCATGCATTAGGTCTAATTACTTAATAGAGGCATGTTAGGAGACTTAGCAGTTAGTAGAGGTACATGGTCGTGGATAAGACTTAATATATGCATAGGGTGGGGAGAGCAGTTCCTTAACGTATGGGCCACCATTGCACTTCCTTTATTAGACTTGTGAGCTCTGCTGGAGACGTAAGACATTGATATCCTCTGATGTTCACTGAGCGTTATGGACAAACCCACTATACTGATGCCCTCTGACGTTCATAGGAGCGTTATGGACGTAGACGCCTGATTCTCGAAGAAAACGGACGATGCCAATCTCATATAGCCAGAGTACCCATGCGTCGAAGGTTTGTTCTTAACTGCATGATCACAGTAGAATGGTTAGGTGACTTTAGTTATGTCATGTCACATTCCGTTCTAGTCGTATCATGGGGCAGTGTTATATCACGGAATAGTGGGCTAACCCTTGTCCTTGTTTGGTTATAGGAATAGTACACTGTTTCGATAATGGGATATTAAGCCATGTTATGGTTGGAATAATTTACTTTCCATTATGACTTATGACATATTTTATATTTAGTTTATATGGCATGTACTTCATGTATCTTGTTACGTCCCTCTAAGGACCTGGTGAACTCTCCAGGTGTGTATTTTCGTGACTTCTTGAAGGTGTCCTAGCCAAGGCCGTGATCTTCTTCATCCCTACGAAGATGATTGCTCTTGGATCGTCTTTTGCTTCGCTCAACAAATGCATTCATTGTTCATGTATTTTATTCTCTTTTAAAATAATTGGTAATAGATTTGTCTCCGCCAAACGACTTGTAAAATAACAATTCGTAGTTGATTTATATAATTATTCTTTTATTTTGTGGATGAGATTTAGTTGTCATAGTTTACTATATTTTACAGCTTACGTATATCAATTATACGGCTGACATGTTTACATTTCTAGTCCTATGTATTCTGGGACTAGAGAGTTACATGTTTTTGTTGTGGCCCATGCAGGTCAAGTTTATCGTTTCAATTACGTTACTGTACTGAGCGAGCCTGCATATAGGATTAGAGTCTAGGATCTCATCCACATGCATGATCATCCTCCTTGATTCCAAATTTTGAGCTCTTATTCAACTTCCTTGATTCGCATCTTTCTTGAGCTCTTTCCACCGTAATCCTTACTTTCCTGTGCTTAATAGAAGTTAGGAAAATGACTACACTAGTATATGCCCATAAGTCAATTACATGGCTAGAAGGATTACATTAGCTATTAGTATACATTAGAGGTTCTATTCGTAAGGTATTACATACAACGAGGATCAAGGTACCCTATTTTCCTAAAAGTATGATCTTAATGATTAGTTAATTCCATGTTGGGTAGTATCGATAGATATAATCATATTTTGATACTACTAGGAGGTATTCACGAGAGGATCGATAGAGATTGAGAAAACAAAAATTATTTTGATTTTGAAGTTTTTTGAAAATAGTTATTATTTATTGGGGTATGAAAATCAATTTGAGAAAAATCTTAAGTTTTAAATTGTGTCGCATGATTTACGGTTGATAAAGTGTATTAAATTTTAAGTTAAGTTTGGATTGATTTGTAATACGCTAAGAGTTTATCTCGAGGTTTATTAGAAAGTTTTAAAACTTCAAAGTTATGATTTTGTTAGACGACATCAACCTACTAGAGAATGTGGAAGCTTAGTTGGGGATGTGAAAGGCAATTGAAAAAAAAAAGAAAAAAAAACAAAGGAGGAGTGTTGTATTGTTAGTGTATTTCGAAATTGATTAGAGGGTTTAAAACCTTAAGTTAAGATTTAGCTTGACGATCTAAATGACTAGAGATTGTGGTAGTTTATTTCGAGATTTGAAATAAAGGATCTTTTGAGGAAAATTCAAAGTTAAGGATTGAACTATCTCTTGATAGGAAACCAATAGTGACATGATGCCACCTTAATGAGATAGAAGTATTCCACATTAAGTTGCCACATCACCCATGACCATGATAGTTGTATATACACAAGTGTAGTTAGTCATCGACCAAACCTTGTGGCTATATCTTCATCTCGAGTTACTCATTCTTTCCCTCAAACTTAAGTCTACTATCATCATCTTATAATCGTTTAAAATTTGAAAAGGATTATAATCGTTCTACTTGACCGTACCCTAACTTAGAAGACTATCTTCTCCATAGGAACTATACCTCATGAGTCTCTAATTATTATTTTTCACGATTGCTTAACCCTTGTCTTTTTATTTTCGTGTGTAAAAACTAGTAGCTCCCAATCACTGCCCAAACCATACCACGACCATTGAACCTAACCGAATTTTTCTCCCAAATTGTTTTGCCTCCCCCTTTGAGGATTTTTATTTTAACTCCCACCGATTCATGCAAACCTTGTTTCTTATGTGATTACCTTGTGCATAGATGAAAATTTGATCATGACGCCCTTCGATTAAAAAAGGGGATTTGATTCGAAAGTCCCATAAAAAAGATTAGTGGTCTAGTTAAATAAAATGATTGTGTGATAAGGAGACGAGTTAAATTGTGCTATTTGATGGAATTAAGAAAGGTGATATTTTGCTTTGATGAGATAAGATGATATAGCACCCAGTTTTCCAAATGAGGGTAATTTCAAAATTTTGTGTTTATAATTATTTTAATAATGATATTTAATTCATGATATGATTTTTGGTGATTTTAAATCATTTTAAAATTATTTAAATCAATGACTTGTGGTTTTGACGTTTTGCTAGTGAAACCCTAGAGACTGTTTGACCTAGAGCCTAACCAAGTGATTATGATATTTTAATATTATTTCTGGCATAAGGATATTTTTCATTTGACCTCTTTGAATTATTTGATATTATTTTATTATTTATGTTATTGTTTTGGGATTATTTGAGTCGGGTTCGAATTTCATCTCAATTCGACTTGTAACGGGGACCCGGGGTAACTTACACTCTAGTTGGACCCATGCATTAGTTAGCCATGGCCCACATTTTTATTAATCAAGTTAGAAAAATTAGTCATATTCCTAATTATTAGGTTAACCATTTAGACTTTTTTTTATTGACCTTTTTACCCCCAAACCCTAACCAAAAATTGTTTTAAACACTTGTAACTAAGGGAGGGGCAAACTTGTAATATTCAATGAGGGGGGATATAACCATTGTGGCCGGCCCTAATAGGACTCCCATCTCATTTCTTTTTTTTGAGAAGTCTTCTTCCCCAAGTGCTCTCAAGCTCTCCCAAGGAAGAAGCCTTTCTTCTTGGATTTTCTCTCCTTTAGGTAATGTTTTCTTCTCTTTTATTTCTCCATTTTGCATTTAGGAAGGTTTTAACCATAGGAATGACCCCCATTGTTGTGTCCCTATTTTGTGTCCTCTTGTGTCCATTATGTGTCCTTTAGGAATTTCTATTGTATTATTGTTGTGTCTTGTGTTCATGGGGAAAACCCTCAAACTTGGACACACTTTATATTTAAAATATTGATTAAATGAATTAATTTATATTAAATCTCAGATTTGAATATGTAGAGATGTGTTCTTGAGTACTTTACATTTCATTCATGTATCTCTTATAGATGTGTTCATGTTACATATATAGATTTGTGTATGTATATATATATATATATATATATATATATATATATATATATATATATATATATATATATATATATATATATATATATTGTAAGGAAAAAAAAAAATATATATATATATATTGTAAGGAGAGTGTATCTATATTTATATATGTAATAAATGGTTCATGATGATTATATAATCAAGTTTGTGAGTGTGGTTCCTCATATTATTATTGTCGTTATTGTTGTGGATAATTAGGATATATATTGTGTATTCTTTTGGCTCAAACTATCTAAATCCGTCATGATTTTTATCCACGTTTTTAATTTCAGCCCTAACTTAGAAATGTCATAACTTCTAGCTCAAAGCTCGGTTTAATCTCTCATTTTTTTTAAAAAGAAGCGTATTGAAGTTAGCTTTCCAAAAACATGTATTAATAGGCCTAATTCTTTCTGTAACTTTCTGGAGAATTATTTGAGTGTCAGCTGTACGAAAGACAAACGCGTTCTCGGTGTTTTCGCGATTCCGGGAGTTTCCGGAAACGAAAATGCGATCCGTTTGAAGTTTCGGAAAGCTAACACATAGATCTATAACATAATTTAATTCTAGATTTTAATTCATGCTGAGATGGTACAGTATTGATTATTAGTAGGAGTTACTATTCGGTATATGCATTTTGTGCACCCTTGTGTGTAATATAATGTTCTATTTGATTTTAACCCATGTTAATGTATATACATTAAGTAATTAAATAGAGAATGCAAGCATGAGTAAATGGTTAAATAAATGATGTATGAGGTATAAGTATCCTATCTAATGTAAGCATGTATAAGTATGGCTTGTAATGAATATGTAGGTTCCATAGTATGTAATGTATGGTGCATATAGTAGTGCAAGAGAATAAATGAATGATGAATGAATGCAAGCATGAATGTAATATAATAATAGATTTAATGTATGTGATATACAAGTTAATGAGATATAATATTCTACGTTAACATAAATCCTATATTACCTAATGTACCCCCTTATACTATGTTGACACTATCACACTTGACACTTTGTTCACTTACACTTTGACACTCTTTGATATGTATACACTATGTATGCCCATTTAACCCTCACTTGCCCTTTGTCATGTTCACATACACACACATAGCCTCTTAAATAAGTATTTATGAATATAGTTAACTTAGCTATGTATGTATATTATATATATGTTAGCATATTGTGTTGTAATATATAAGTTTATATAACCATTTGAAATGCCATGATTATAGACCTAATGTTGAATACCAATATATGCATGTGTATATATGTGTAGACATATATAGCTTAAAGTAATAGATTACCTAGTGTATATCCAATGTGAATTCTTGCCTATTTGAGTATTGAATAATTGTATGCTATATAGAGTTGGGTGTATGTTGGCTTGTATAGCCTTGTATTGATGTGTGCTTGCTAGGATAGTCTTGGTTAGGCCTAGTAAGACTTACTGGGTTAGGACATGACCTAGTTTGACTAATGCAGTTGACCAGAGTTGACCAAGGGTTGACTTTGGCCTAGTTTGACCTAGATTCATGTAGAATGCATTGTAGTACTTCATATTACCCTTCTGGACATGTTGTGACTTGTGTTGTTCTAATTAGGAGCCAGATACCTCTCCTCGGACAATATCTTTACCTTAGACATTCAGATATCAGGCGAGTACATTCTCTGATCATTTCATATCTTGTTTAGGATTATATTTCCTATTTTAGATTACTTTACATGATGCTAACATGTTGGAAATACGGATTAGTACTATATGGATCTTGTTGTGCGATGTTATCCCCTTAGCGGATACATCGGGTATTCGTGTTCGTGTACTTTATCGTGAGCATCGTGTACTCCTTGTATTCGTGACATTCGTGTACAAATCGTGTGAAATTGTGTATATTCATGTATTCACATAATCTCGTGTGCGACTATACTTCGTGTGCAATAACATAACTTAGCTTGATCCTTGTGTATTGATTGGGGCGGGGGAGTAGAAGTGGTTATGTAATCAATCCAGTAGATTACTCATGTACAACCTCTGTAGATTACTCGTGTACAGCATCGTGCCGTTTACATAACCATCTTGTGCTCTGATTCACTAGTCACTGATAGTTCTCTATATAGTGTAACTATTTACTTACATTCTCTCTCTTTTTTATCATGTTATTTTTTCAGATCCTGTATCTTACTCTCTAGCATGTTTATATTTCCTAACCTGTTATGATATTGTTGAGATGTACTGTACTCGCTCCTGTCCTGACTGGACCCGTTGATAAATTTTACAGATAGCTTGGAGATTGCCTGCTAGCCTAGAGGAGACACATTAGAGGTTGTTTAGTTAGCTATTTTCAATTGTCTGGAGTTGTATTTACTTTATGGATTACTGTATCTGAGTTTGGAGATTTGAGATGTATTTTTGGATTTGTGTATCTTAGACACTTAGATTTCTCTCTGTTGTACCTCTTTTGGTTTTCATGTTTTATCATTCCTTATCATGCTCTACCTTAGATGTGATTGAGTCTGTACCTGCTATGTCACCCCCATTCGGGGAGTATAAACTGTTTAGCCTTATATTGTTAGATGCATGAGACCTAGGACAGCGTTCTACCGCCGACACTGCGGCGTAGGCTGGACGTACCCACTTCTCGTGCCCTAACTCTAGGGTGCGGGTCGTGACACATTTTTAGTGGTGGCCCATGTAGGTCGAGAGTCGCATTAGTGCGATTTCGTAGTAGCGCAACGACTTAGTTGTACTACTACGAGCCTGCTATAGGATATATAAATTAAGATGTTAGGATGAGAGGATACTCAATCACTGTTAGGATTCCTTGAGAGATTCCTGGGATGACCCTTGAGAATCTCATTTTGAATTCCGATTTAAACTCCTTTTCCTTGTTTTGATTCACCTTTTTCCTTGATTTGAACTTGATTTTGTGGATTCATTGTAGAACTTTGAATCCTGGTATTAGTTGATAATTTTGATAAAATTTTGTAGTTGTTGATTTAATTTTGTATTTAGATTAATATTTTCAAATCCAAGGTACTCAATCACACTTAGGATTCTTTGAGAGATTCTGGGACGACCCCTGAGAAACTCATTTTGAACTTCAATTGGAATTACTTTTCCTCTTGTTTGGATTCACCCTCATTCCTTGCTATTGAATTTAAGCTTGATGGGTTCCTCTCGTTTGAACCGATGAGAAGGAACATATCTTCATTATTCTTTCTCGCCATTATTCCCTTGCATTCTTATTTACCTCTTATCTTAAACTCTGTCTCATTACATTAATTACCCATATCTTGTCGTCCCTACCAGATGTACTTCGAAACCCTTGAATCTTCGTATCTTTTGCATGGGGAAGGCTAAGGAAGTGACGGAAATTATGTAGCTCAGAGAAGACATAACTGGTTATTTTATGATGATCTAAAAGAAATCAAATGTGGAGTGTTCCATATGGAAACTTGAGATAGAAATGTGGTAAAGGTCTCGAATAGAATAAAGAGATGTATACTGCCAATCTGGAAACAATTACATTTAGAGAAATTTTGGGGTTATGAGATAGTTTATAGGTGTATTCAAAACTAATGAGGATATCAGAGGTCAACCTAGTTTTAAGAACTTAGAAAATCTTGGTTATTGATTCTGGAGAAAACTTTTACTCTGAGGCTATGTAGAAGGTTAATAATGGAAAAGAGAAGTTAATTGTGTTTAATAAGGATATTAAACAAGATGTTGCGAGGAAATGACTAGGGATAGAGAGAACACAAAGTTATGGAAGTTTAGAGATTGTTGTGAAATATTTTTAGGAGAATAATATTCAAGGGTGTATGTCGAAGAAAATACGAAAGTTGATTTTATGATGGAAGATAAGTTTTGTAAGGCCTAGAGATTTAAATTAAATAATACGATGAGAACAATTTGAACAAGTTCAAGGAATTCGTAAACGGGATTTAGAGGTTTTGGGTCAAATTTAAGACAAGGTGAAAGAACTTGGAAATTTAAATAAATGGTTAATGTTGATTCCTAAATGTGAGGGCTGTGTTTCAAGAGTGATGTTTAGAAATTGGGAATTGCCTACGGTAGTCATGGTAAGGGTTTAAGTAAAGGTTAAATTTTTATATGGAGACTGGTGAGGTAAAGGCATGATTGGCAAGTTATGACCAGATGAACTTAAGAGTATCAGAAGCAGATGACTAACTCGATCTTCATTATTTTTGTGCATTAATTACCACCTCTTGAACTCCCACTTTCTAATTGAGATCCTTGGCGTTCCTTATCGTGACTTTGATATTCGGAATGTAATACTAGTTGTTACCCTCTAACAAATCTTATATGCAAGACCTAGACGAGCTCACCTTCGTGTAGGTATATCATATCCCACTAAAACTCATCTTCTTGTACTCTATTTTCTTGATATAATTTTCTGGTCAACTGGCTAAACTATAACCTCTACCATTATGCTAAATTTCTTCTTATTTTAATTAGAAATCCAGCCTTGACTCAATTCTTTCGACCCGACATGTGATGGTGTTCTGCTTGTTTTCTGAGATGCTTAACCTTGTACCTTATCTGATTACTTGACCCGTTGGTTAAGAAACTTGGACTATGTAATTCCTTTCATCATTACCACCCTTATATCTTGTGGTGCTAAATTAGCCTTAGTTTTGCAAGCTTATCTATTTTCGAGCTTGGTCATGACATATTTTATTGGGTGGCCACCCACTAACATATTGTCTAATCAGAATCGGTACATGATGGTCTGATCAACCTATTGTACTTTGGTTCGCTTTTTCATGTATCAATCTACGAGAATAGAGACATAGTTAAACTTGACCCTAGAGTCTCATTCGCGACAGCCTTGACAATTCTCCTTGAAATCTTTTTATCGCCTATGAACCTCGTATTCGTACTCAGTGGAATTAAATTTAATCATGACCTGAACCTCCATCATTGGATACTCGTGCTCATAATTTGATTTCATTGATTTCCCTTCTTGCCCAAATCTTGTTTTATCCTGAAATTGATCAACTTAGATCGTGTCAAGACAAAAATCTATTTATGATTTATTGTGCCTAAATTTTTAATTTTTGCCATTTTATGGAATAGTAACCTTTTAATAATTTCTTAGTTGCTTGTTAATGACCAATTTTTATATAGGATGGTAGACAGCCCTACAACCTTGATGATTGTTGTTCCCTTACCTTCCCAATTAGGACACCCTAGATTGTTTGTGTGTTGATACCATAGTACTATTTTAACCTAGAATAATTAGTGTACCTAGGTGAGACTTCCAACTGCTACGGTATGCCCTGACCTTGTATACTATTCCTTCAAATTGTATGATTTAGATCAATTTTTTAGACCTTGATTGTTGGGAAATAGGGACATCACCCCATTAGTATCAGTTGTAGATATATATATATATAGGTTAGTCCTTGATGTGGGGATGTGTGTCTATAAACATGTAGCTTATGAGATTATGAAAGATTATAGTATCAGCCTTGATAGGATGTACTAGTCTTTTGGTGAGTATAAATATGTTATGAGAGATAGGGGCCTATATGTCTTAGTAATGCATCGTTCATATGGTAATAGAATGTATTAATAGACGGCTAATAGGAAGATAATAGTTTGAGCATACCTATAGCCTATGATCAGTTCCTTTTCATCCTTAGTTAAGACCACTTTAAAATAGGTCCAGTCCCTTGGATATAGGTTCCAGTCCATATTTTATTGAAGTTCCATTACCGCCGTACAGCAGAGCAGTATTGGAGGTATTCTTAGATTGACACTATTTAGATGTCCGTTTATTATTCTAGTGTTAGGAAGTGTTACTTTAGATATTGGGTAGGTTAGCGGCTCTAGAAGGAGTACTATCGATCTTAAATTTCGAGGACGAAATTTTTCTAAGGTGGGTAGAGTTGTAGCACCCAGTTTTCCAAATGAGGGTAATTTCGAAATTTTGTGTTTATAATTATTTTAATAATGATACTTAATTCATGATATGATTTTTGGTGATTTTAAATCATTTTAAAATTATTTAAATCAATGACTTATGGTTTTGACGTTTTGCTAGTGAAACCCTAGAGACTGTTTGACCTAGAGCCTAACCATGTGATTATAATATTTTAATGTCATTTCTGGCATAAGGATATTTTGCATTTGACCTCTTTGAATTATTTTCATATTATTTTATTATTTATGATATTGTTTTGGGATTATTTGAGTCGGGTTCAAATTTCATCTCAATCCGACTTGTAACGGGGACCCGGGGTAACTTAGACTCTAGTTGGACCCATGCATTAGTTAGCCATGGCCTACATTTTAATTAATCATGTTAGAAAGATTAGTCATATTCCTAATTATTAGGTTAACCATTTAGAGTTTTTTTATTGACCTTTTACCCCCAAACCCTAACCAAAAATTGTTTTAAACACTTGTAACTAAGGGAGGGGCAAACTTGTAATATTCAATGAGGGGGGGATATGACCATTGTGGCCGGCCCTAATAGGACTCCCATCTCATTTCCTTTCTTTGAGAAGTCTTCTTCCCCAAGTGCTCTCAAGCTCTCCCAAGGAAGAAGCCTTTCTTCTTGGATTTTCTCTCCTTTAGGTAATATTTTCTTCTCTTTTATTTCTCCATTTTGTATTTAGGAAGGTTTTAACCATAGGAATGACCCCCATTGTTGTGTCCCTATTTTGTGTCCTCTTGTGTCTATTATGTGTCCTTTAGGAATTTCTATTGTATTATTGTTGTGTCTTGTGTTCATGGGAAAACCTCCAAACTTGGACACACTTTATATTTAAAATATTGATTAAATGAATTAATTCAGATTAAATCTCAGATTTAAAATATAGAGATGTGTTCTTGAGTACTTTACATTTCATTCATGTATCTCTTATAGATGTGTTCATGTTACATATATATATATATATATATATATATATATATATTGTAAATATATATATATATATATATATATATATATATATATATATATAAAAAAAGAAAAAAAAAATATATATATATATATATATATATATTGTAAAAAAAAAAATATATATATATATATATTGTAAGGAGAGTGTATCTATATTTATATATGTAATAAATAGTTTATAATGAATATATAATCAAGTTTGTGAGTGTGGTTCCTCATATTATTATTGTCATTATTGTTGTGGATAATTAGGATATATATTGTGTATTCTTTTGGCTCAAACTATCTAAATCCGTCATGATTTTTATCCACGTTTTTAATTTCAGCCCTAACTTAGAAATGTCATAACTTCTAGCTCAAAGCTCGGTTTAATCTCCCATTTTTTTTAAAAGAAGAGTATTGAAGTTAGCTTTCCAAAAACATGTATTAATAGGCCTAATTCTTTCTGTAACTTTTTGGAGAATTATTTGAGTGTCAGCTGTACGAAAGACAAACGCATTCTCGGTGTTTTCGCGATTCCGGGAGTTTTCGGAAACGAAAACGCGATCCGTTTGAAGTTTCGGAAAGCTAACACATAGATCTATAACATACTTTAATCCTAGATTTTAATTCATGCTGAAATGGTACAGTATTGATTATTAGTAGGAGTTACTATTCGGCATATGCATTTTGTGCACCCTTGTGTGTAATATAATGTTCTATTTGATTTTAACCCATGTTAATGTATATACATTAAGTAATTAAATAGAGAATGCAAGCATAAGTAAATGGTTAAATAAATGATGTTTGAGGTGTAAGTATCCTATCTAATGTAAGCATGTATAAGTATGGCTTGTAATGAATATGTAGGTTCCATAGTATGTAATGTATGGTGCATATAGTAGTACAAGAGAATAAATAAATAATAAATGAATGCAAGCATGAATGTAATATAATAATAGATGTAATGTATGCAATATACAAGTTAATGAGATATAATGTTCTATGTTAACACAAATCCTATATTACCTCATGTACCCCCTTACACTATGTTGACACTATCACACTTGACACTTTGTTCACTTACACTTTCACACTCTTTGATATGTATACACTATGTATGTCCATTTAACCCTCACTTGCCCTTTGCCATGTTCACATACACACACAAAGCCTCTTAAATAAGTATTTATAAATATAGTTAACTTAGCTATGTATGTATATTATATATATGTTAGCATATTGTGTTGTAATATATAAGTTTATATAACCATTTGAAATGCCATGATTATAGACCTAATGTTGAATACCAATATATGCATGTGTATATATGTGTAGACATATATAGCTTAAAGTAATAGATTACCTAGTGTATATCCAATGTGAATTCTTGCCTATTTGAGTATTGAATAATTGCATGCTATATAGAGTTGGGTGTATGTTGGCTTGTATAGCCTTGTATTTGTGTGTGCTTGCTAGAATAGTCTTGGTTAGGCCTAGTAAGACTTGCTGGGTTAGGACATGACCTAGTTTGACCTAGTTTGACTAGTGCAATTGACCAGAGTTGACCAAGGGTTGACTTTGGCCTAGTTTGACCTAGATTCATGTAGAATGCATTGTAGTGCTTTATATTACCCTTCTGGACATGTTGTGACTTGTGCTGTTCTAATTAGGAGCCAGACACCTCTCCTTGGATAGTATCTTTACCTTGGACATTCAGATATCAGGCGAGTACATTCTCTGATCATTTCATATCTTGTTTAGGATTATATTTCCTGCTTTAGATTACTTTACATGATGCTGACACGTTGGAAACACGGATTAGTACTATATGGATCTTGTTGTGTGATGTTATCCCCTTAGCGGATACATCGGGTATTCGTGTTCGTGTACTTTATCGTGAGCATCGTGTACTCCTTGTATTCGTGACATTCTTGTACAAATCGTGTGAAATCGTGTATATTCATGTATTCACATGATCTCGTGTGCGACTATACTTCGTGTGCAATAACATAACTTAGCTTGATCCTTGTGTATTGATTGGGGCGGAGGAGTAGAAGTGGTTTTGTAATCAATCCAGTATATTGCTCGTGTACAACCTCCCGTGTACAACATCGTGCCGTTTATATAACCATCTTGTGCCCTGATTCACTAGTCACTGATAGTTCTCTATATAGTGTAGCTATTTACTTACAGTCTCTCTCTTTTTCATCATGTTATTTCTTCAGATCCTGTATCTTACTCTCTAGCATGTTTATATTTCCTAACCTGTTATGATATTATTGAGATGTACTGTACTCGCTCCTGTCCTGACTGGACCCGTTGATAAATTTTACAGATAGCTTAGAGATTGCCTGCTAGCCTAGAGGAGACACATTAGAAGTTGTTTAGTTAGCTATTTTCAATTGTCTGGAGTTGTATTTACTTTATGGATTACTGTATCTGAGTTTGGAGATTTGAGATGTATTTTTGGATTTGTGTATCTTAGACACTTAGATTTCTCTCTGTTGAACCTCTTTTGGTTTTCATGTTTTATCTATCGTTATCATGCTCTACCTTAGATGTGATTGAGTCTGTACCTGCTATGTCATCCCCATTCGGGGAGTATAAACTGTTTAGCCTTATACTGTTAGATGCATGAGACCTAGGACAGCGTTTTACCGTCGACACTGCGGCGTAGACCGGACGTACCCACTTCTCGTTCCCTAACTCTAGGGTGCGGATCGTGACAGATGATCAAAAGATAGTATACTTGCAAATGACAAAAAGGTTTGAGATTGATCAATGTTGAAAATGGAATTTTTTTTTGGTGCTTAAAGGATAAAATTTTCTTTACCTTGATCAACGAGTATAAATTTCCTAGTGAAGAAAATTTTGACTTTTACTTCGTCAAAATTGATTGAAGGTTTTGAATTTTAAAATTTCGAGGAAATTATATACGTATGTTGGAAAAAAGAAGGTTAGAGATTTGTTGAATTAAAAAAAATTGGACTTACCAAAATTCTATTACGAGATATAAGATTTAAATATATATTTTTTGAAATATAAATTTTTTGTTAACTTTAAGGAAATGATGAATTGAAGGAAAATGTTTTTCAAGGAAATGAATTTTTATGTATTATAAACTTTGAGGATAGATGACGTGTTAAGTATAGAAAAGACATTGATGATTATGTTAGAAACACATCTTCGAAAATTATGACAGATTATGACAATATCCAATACAAGTATACATATTAAAGTTACTGATCAAACTTTTGAGAATTATCATTGAATTACATAGACTGGTGGTAGTATGATCGAATTTAGATATTGATTAGGGTGTCAAGCATGTGATCACTTTCCATTCTATACCCGTGATTTTATTCTCCTAGTCCTCTAAATTACAATGATTCAAATTGACTATTTTTCATTGTATTACTTTACCAACTCCTTGCTTAAAAATTGATCGTGTCATATCAAGAAACTCTCGTGTTTCCTCAACCCTACCTATCCCAATTATTTCTAAATTTCGAGGACGAAATACTTGTAAGTTGGGTAGGATGTAAACCCCCTAAATTTTCACCACGATTTTTTTATTATAAATTTTGGTATTTATTTTATTTTTCGTATTGTACGTCAAGTGCGAATACGTACAATGCGGAGTATATATTCTCATATAAAGATTTTATTCTAGTTATTTTATTGTAGAAGTAGTAATTTATTAAAATAAATTACGTTTTATGTAAATATTCTATTTGCGAGGTACATGAAATTTAATTTCATGTATATTTTAGTTTTCAAAAAAGTTTATTAAAATTATTTTATTCATTTACAAAAGGTATTTCAAATAATTAAATATTTATTATAATTTTTTAAATTATTTATTTATTAATTAAAGATAATTTGAAATTGTTGATTTAATGTTAAATTATTTATGGTAACTTAAATCAAGATTTGAGCTATCAAATTTGATATTTAAATAATTTAAATTTAAGGATTTAATTTATCTAAAATTTATTTAGAATTGGAATTGATTGAAATGGTTTTAGAATGATCTAAATTTAGAGATGGAATTATCCCTCGGGGTTTAAATTACTACTAGTCTTTATCTAATTAGGAGTCTTCACTTCCTATATAAGGAGAGCCTCGTTGCTCTTTTCTCATAGAAATTCACAACAAAATTTTCCACTACAACCAAAATTCGTGCATCGTGTCTGTGCCGCCTTCCCATCCACTATATGTTTCCATAATAAATCCAATATTTCTCTGTCCCGTTCGACAATCTCGGACATTACACCATCTGTGTCACGCAGGACAAACCACAAGACCCCTTCGCTGTCGTGTCGAACTGCCCCCGACACGACGACACGAAACCTAACCATGTTTCTAGGTTTGCCCTGCCGCTGCGCTCACGGGAGCCACTACCGCACACAACAAGCTCCGCCATTACCACTCCCTAGCCCTCATCTTGTCCACCCAACCATCACCACCACCCAGTCAGATCCCGCCAGCCAACCCTGCTGTGGCAGCTACCAACCACCACCGGCACCATCGCCATCCGGCCACGCTTCCCCACACCAGACCCCCGCCTATCAACACCCCCACCATTCCCCGTCACCACCGTAACCACAAAACACATTGCAGTGACCACCTCCTTCTCCCGTCAACCGGTGAACCACCCCAAAACACCTCGACCACCCGGTGCCATCACCCGACCACAGCCCCAACGAACCACCACATCATCACCATCCCTATTACCAACGCCACCTTCAACCACTATCACCAACACCTCGGCCACCACCGATACCTATTACCGGCGACCAACAACCCCCACCACACCATTGGAAAAAAGAAAAAGAGGGAAGATAGAAAACCCTAACCCTAAACTCACCTCCGTCGCCTAGCGCCCAGATCCCGCCGCCGGCTTTACCGCAACTCCGCGTCAGCCGGGCACCTCCATCGCCTACTCGCCTGCCGTACCATTTTTTAGCACGAATCCTCCATCGTGGCGCTCCCTGTCGCGCGCTAGCAGCCGCCGAGGTGAGATCCCCTTTTCGCACGCGCTGGTGAGCGTCCTTGCGCTGGAGTCTCCGACACTAGTAGACCACGCCGACCCCGTTGCTAGGTAAGCACCCACAAACCCTTCGTTTTCTCTCTCACTCCCGCCCACTTCTCCCCCCATCTCTCCCAATCCTCACTTCTCTCCCTCTCTCAAGTTCTCTTTCTTCACAAGAGTAACACAATACCAGCTTTGTTGATATTATAGTGACTAGTTTATTACTTTGGTTTTTTGTGTTTTATTTGGTTGAGTTTTGATACCTTTATTTTATTATAATTATTATTTTTATTATTATTATTATTATTTTTTCTTATTATTATTATTATTATGTTTATAACTTTTTACTGGTAGAGTTACAGTAAACATTATGTACGGTTACTATCAAACTATTTATCTACTATCATTATAATTATTATAATAATAATTATTATTAATGCTGCTGTTAGTATTAATTATAATAGTTAGTTTATGATTATTTAAATTATTATTAGTTTATTAATATACTTACTACTACGATTATTATTATTAAAGTTATCATTTTAAAAATTATATACTATTACTATTTTCAAACTATAGGTGGAGTATAGGGGTTAGATCTAACTATGTGGTTTCAAATTGGTTGAGCCTTAAATAATTTATTACAATTATTTTGCATTCATTTGACAAATATATTTTTGGAAATATAGATTCGACCTAAAATATTAGTATGACAAAAACATAGCAATTAGCCAAAACGAATTTTTTTATTTTCAAAAGTATTTTCCTAAATCAGATTTTTACTAATAAAATCTAGTTTTAGAAAAATATTTTATGTAATTTCCAAAAAGTTTTCTAGATAAATATATATTTTTATATTAAGAATTTTTTTTAAAATCTCTCTTAGATTAGAAAGTCTCGATCGTGACTAATCATCCTTCCCTATTTTCTAGTGAATTTTGGACCCTTACAAATCAACCCTAGCTATTGGACAAACAAGACTTGTCGGAGCATCGCACCACACCAGGCGACACACCAGGAAATATACCTTGCCATATTTACTGTTTATATTTAGTCTGTATTTTTATTTTACATATTGTATATTTACTGCTTGTTTATTTCCATTTGTGCCCTTAACTGCTGTTCGTGATTTACTTATTTGCTTCCTGTATACTCAATGCAAGTGCTAGTCTTATTTTCTTTCTTGTCTTTAATTTATGCATATGGACCTTGAGAAGAGACTATCGTTTGTTAGTGTACTTTATAAACTTTGTCACGATTGTGCCATGAAATATGTATGAGATATGAGTAACATGTAGAGGTACTTGCATATTGGCTGATCACCCATGCGCATGCGTTAGGTCTAAATGCTAATAGAGGCATGTTTGGAGACTTAGCAGTTGGTAGAGGTACATGGTCGTGGATACGACTTAATAGGTGCATAGGGTAGGGAGAGCAGTTCCTTGACGTGTGGGCCACCTTTTCACTTCTCTTATTAGACCTGTGAGCTTCGCTAGAGGTGCAGGACGTTGATGCTCTCTGACGTTCGATGAGCGTTATGGACGAACCCACTATTCTGATGCCCTCTGACGTTCACATGAGCATTACGGACATAGGTACCTAATTCCCGAAGGAAAGGGACGATGCCAATCTTATATAGCCAGAGTGTCCATGCGTTGAAGATTTGTTCTTAACTTCATGACCACAGTAGAATGGTTAGGTGACCTTAGTTATGTCATGTTATATTCCATTTTAGTCGTATCATGGGGCAGTGTCACATCACGGAATAGTGGGCTAACCCTTGTTGTTGTTTGGTTGTAGGGATAGTCCACTGTTTCGATGATGGGATATTGAGCCATCTTATGGTTGGAATACTTTACTTTCCATTAGGACTTATGACATATTTCATATTCAGTTTATATGGCATGTTCTTCATGTATCTTGTTACGTCCCTCTGAGGACTTGGTGAACTCTCTAGATGTGTATTTTCGTGACTTTCCATAGGTGTCATGTACTTCATTCTCTTTTAAAAATAGTTGGTAGTAGATTTGTCTTCGTCCAACGACTTGTAAAATAATAATTCATAGTTGATTTATGTCATTATTCTTTTATTTTGTGGATAAGATTTAGTTGTCATGGTTTACTGCATTTTATAGCTTAAGTATATCTATTATACGGCTGGCATGTCTAAGTTCCTAGTCCTACGTATTCTGGGACTGGGGCGTTACATATTTTTGTGGTAGCCCATGCATGTCAAGTTTGATATGTAACTTATCTATACTTGGCTCACTTGATAACCACTTGCAGACGTGACAATGGTTTAGGGTAGGGTCAAGAAAAATAATCAATCCGGCACAGATTGGACCTCCCAGAGAAGGGGGAGGAATTAATGATGACAGTGGTCAAAGACAATGTATCCTTGATGGTGACAGTGTGAACAATATAATGGGGTATATTCATACTCCATGTTTTGCCAGAAGCTTCGACCACGAGGTAAGTTAATTCTAATACGCTGTTGTAAAGATTTGCTAGCATCTATTTCAACAAATACCCTTAATCGGCTTGGACGAGATAGCTCCGAAGTAGCCTTCTCAATTTTCAATGGCGAACCAATCGCCGAGGTTATTACAAAGAGAGCCTCTTTGTCATATAAATGATGAGGTAGATCAGGAAGATCCACCCAAACAGGCATAAAGGAAGACTCAAAAGATGGAGAGAAATCTGGTTTCTACTTGAAAATTCTCATCGGAGCACGCGACACAAACCACGTATCTTTAGATCGACGACGAAGATAGTCTTCTTCAACCGAAGGTCGAATCGGTATGTGTTTGCGGTCAATAACCCCCGCCTTGATTATTCTCTGGAATTGAAACCCCGACAACGCCTTACGAATAACATCGATCGACGGCTTAGTATATGAAAACTTTCCAATGAGGGCATATCGAAGAGGACCTGATAGAGTTTGTTTTTCTTCTTCAGAAAAGAAGATCGCTGGGGCTCCTTTGAACGATGTCACCGTTCTAGGTTCCAGGCGAGGAGAATCCTCAACCCTAGCAGCGACCACATCTACAAAGGACTTGGCCATTGGATGCCAGCCCGGCCAAAGAAGGAGCTCCCAGAGAAGGGGAAGGAATTGGCTAGCAGATTTGGATTCAATATTAGTACGCATACGTTCACATATTTCGGTTGTCCTCTTATGACAGATCGTCATAATGCAGGGATGTACGAAGTGCTCTTAGACAAAATCCGACACAGATTGGAGGGGTGGCACAATAAAACACTTTCTTCCAGAGGCAAGTTAGTCTTAATCAAGAATGTTTTAGCATTGATTCTGGTTTATACTTTGGCGGCATACGATCCTCCTGTTGTTGTATTATATATACTAGAGAATATGTTCTCTAGCTTCTTTTGGGGCTCGAATGATGGGACAGCGAAGCGTACTTGGCTTGGTTGGGGGTGTATTGCTCGTACAAAGGAAGAAGGAGGACTTGGTGTACGAAGATTGGAGGATGTCATGACTGCAATGACTATTAAACTCTGGTGGAAGTTTATAACACAGAGTAGCCTCTGGACACAATTCTTCAAACAGAAATATTGCTCTCAGGAAGACGCTACTGATGTACAGCTAACCTCTAATGCAACTCATGTATGGAAGAGACTTATACATGGTCGTAATCTAGCAAGCCCACACATATCGCAGGTAGCGGGTGATTGGAGATGGGGGTATGCTCGATCTGGTATGTTCTCGGTAGCATCGGTGTGGGATGTTGCTCGAACTCACAGGCCATTATTACTATATTTCAAACATCTTTGGAATACTTGTATACCTATGAACTAGTCTATTCTGTGTTGGAGGGTTTTGCATAATAAACTCCCACTGATGATAACATTAGAGGATTTGGAGATTGAGGTGGAGAAGGTCCTGAGGAACCAGTGGAGGTGTTGGATCGACGGGAGAAGGTCTTGAGGAACCAGGTGATACCTTTGGTACGCGACATATGGAGGCATCATTCTCCAGGAGAGTCTACCTGGGAGCGGGAGGATGAGATGCGCGAGCGGTACCCTTATCTTTTTGGACCGTGAGGTATGCTTTCTATCCTTCTCATCAGTTGTATTTCGCCTTTCAATTTCGAGGACAAAATTCTTTTAAGGAGGGTAGATTTGTCACTACCACATTTCTAGTTTGTAGGTAAATTTGTCATTTTTGGGGTAATTTAAATTTATTAGAATTAATTAGAATTTATGGGAATTTTTAGGAATTATTTTGGAATTGTTTAGACTAGTTTGACTTTTGACTAGTATTGACTCATGTAGACCAACCTAGGAGCTAACCCTAGTTAGTTGGCCTTGGTTAGGATTTGTGACTCTAGTCTAACCTAGCCTAATCTATGGTTAAGTCATTAGAACCTTTTAGATATAGAAATTAGAAAGCCATAAGCCATGACTTATGACTTAGAGTCCTTAATTAATTAAAACTACCTTAGCCTTTGTAACTTGGCCCAAGGCCCAATATTTTGGCAAAACCCTAACCCTAAGGATGTATGGCCGGCCACCTATTTGCCTAGGGATCCCCATCATATAAAACCCCTCCTAAAATCTAGGGTTGCCTCTTTCTTAGGAAGAGCCCTAATTTCAAGGAGGTTGGTTTTATTGCATTTTAATTTCTAGAACTCCTTTCCTCTTCCTTTTTCTTTCTAAATTGTTCCAATAGGTCCTGATATGATTGTTCTTGCTGTTGCTAAGGTCTCATCTCAGTTTGAAATTGTTTTGGATTGATTGGGTCATCTAGTGGAGAGCTTTGAATAGGGGATTCCATTGGAAGTTCATCAAGAGGTAACTCACTCAAATCTCTATGGATTTTCAACTAGTCTTCATGAATATGAAGCCCTAGGGTCCCCCCTAAGGTCTGGATAGTTTTGTGTCGAGTATCAGTAGTTTTGTGTCCGTTCTGGATACGTATCAGAAGCTAGGACAGAGTGTTCGACGAAATGCCTCAAAGGGCATTTCGATCGGGTTTGTCCAATGTTTTTGAATAGGAAATACGATTTTGATCTTGTTTATAGGTTCCTGTCCTTGTGTCGTAGTTTTCGTGTCGTTCTGTGTCGATTTTGTGGTGTGGACATGCGCGTACACACACTCGTGCACGTGCTACAGTGCTCCCCTGCCTATCGGGGTCTGTAGCGGACACGACACGACACGTTTTGGGCTGAAACTTTGGTGGCACTTGGGACTCGTGACTGACATGTCACAGACCAATTTTCAGCTCGTCTTATCGAGCGGTTTGAGAGAAATCTCAACCGCACCGATTTCCCAGTACACTGCACAGTGTGGTTTATTCCTACTGATACGGGTTTCGTGTCCGACCCTGACACTTCATGGACACAGGCCAGTGGGCCCATGAGGTAGCCCTATAGGTGGGCTACCCATGTGTATGACCACGAGATCCTCTCGTGTCTTGTGTCGTGCACACGACACAAGTGCACGTGTGCACGAGACAGTGCACTGACAGTGCACTGTGTGTGTCATTTTTGATGTTCTTGATGTGGACACACCGTGTCTGGCCTTGGGTGACACGAAATAGATGTGTGGGGTTGTGCACAGGGGTTGCTTTCAATTACCAACCAATGTATTGGCATTTTAGTTTGTTTTTAATCATCATTTCCAAATATTCCCAAAGTCTGATACATGTTTACATTCTCTGATTTTTTTCTAGTTTTTGAATATGGATTTTGACATTCATTTTGATTAATTTAAATGTAGCTACTTGCTTGTTTAAGTTTCTATTATGGTCCTCCTATAAGTTATCTACCTGTGTGCATGTTTTGGAATGATTTTGTTGAGTTTTGAATTCGAAATGTGATTGCAAAAGTTGGACTGTTTCAGGAAAACTGAAAATTGATTTCCTGAGTTTTCATTGATGTTTAGAACTCAAATCTGAGTTCATAAAAAACCTGAGATTATTCCTATGTTTAACAACCTGAAAACTGAGTTTTGGAATTGAATGCAATGTTGGATTGATCACTGTAAATGAAACTGAGACTGTTATTGAAGGATTTGATTTCCTTTCCTATTGTTTCCTACACTATTTAGCTACAGTCCTGTTTTAAATTCAAGTGTTAACTAATTACTTATGGCTGAACATGGGTTTACCTGTCATTAGTTTCATCATTGATAGTTATCAACCTGGAATTGTTTTACACTGTCCTACCTTTCACTGATTGCATATTCCTGTGACACTGGAACACAACACACACACTTTTCCTCCCTCTTTCACTGTTATGAAATTCCTACACACACAAGTATACACACACACACTTTTCACTATGAAATTCCTGCACACACAAAGTATGCATACACACACTGTTTTTGTTTTCCTTACACTGTCTTATGTAATTCCTGTACACTCTAACCATAAAACACACACACATGATATATATTACCCTCACCCATACACATACATATCTCACACACTCACCTCACTGTCCAGGTTACACACACACACAAGCACTCACATTCACACACATATACTCTCTCTCATTCTCTCCTTATGCCTAGTCCTTACATGTGTAGACTATATGTCTAGTATGTAGACATATATGATAATGTATGTATCTATATATAGTGTAATGTAAAGTGTGGATTAATATATAAGTTATGAGGGTTGTGAGTATGTAGATTGTGATGATCTATTGATGTATGGCTATCATAGGCATGTGTTGTATTAGGTAGGAGGCATAGATCATGGGGTTAACTTTGTGTATGTGTGGGAGTGCTAACTAGGCTTGATTGGGCTAAGATGGGTTAGTACAGACTTGTTAGACCTAGTTAGTTGAGTTTAGACTTGATTAGACTTGGTTGACCTAGTTTGACTTCTAGTGTTGACCAAAGTTGACCAAGAGTTGACTTTGGCCTAGATTGACCTAGAATCATGTAGAATGCATAATAGGATTCCATTTTACTATTCTGGACTTGTTGTGACTTGTGCTGTTCTGATTAGGAGCCAGACACCACTCCTCGGACGGTACTTTTCATATTGGACACTCAGATACAGGCGAGTACATTCTCTGATCATTTCATATCCTGCTTAGAATTATTTTCTGCAGTAGATTACTTTACTTGTACTGTCACGTTGGTCACACGGATTGGTACTATATGTATCCCTTCTTGAGATGTTATCCTTAGGGAGCATCGGGTACTACATGTTCTGTGCGTTTCACTTACATGGCGTATCATATGCTTCATTGGTTCTTTGATCACTTACGACATATACTTTTATGATCGTAGAGTCTTCCTAGAATCCTTATCCCATTTATGGGACTACTATGTATCACCTTCGGGGTCTATCACCTTCGGGATCTATCACCTTCGGGATCTATCACCTTCGGGGTCTACTACCCTTCGGGGGCTGTTACATAGCATCATATAACATAACCTGGCTGGATCCTTGTGTATTGATTGGGGGTACGGGGGAGTATAAATAGACATGTGAATAATACACCAGTAGTGTAGCATCAGAATCATTCCATAGTGTAGCATCAGAATCATCCCAGGCCATTTACATGTTCATGTTGTACTCTGATTCACTAGTCACTGCTAGTTCCCTATGTATAGTAGATATTTCTATTACAGTTCTCTCTCTGTTTACATACTGCATTTCTTTCAGTACCCGTATCTTATTCTACTGCATGTTTATATTTTCTAACCTGCTATGAATTGTTGAGATGTACTGTGCTCGCTCATGTCCTGACTGGATCTGTTGAAAATATTACAGAGGACAAGGAGGAGGCTTGCCTGGACACTTACTACGGGACAGCCTTAGATGACACCTGCGAGCTGGACCCTCAGGAGGACCCAGCTCTAGCTGAGGAGATCACCCCGATTGCCTAGACTAGACTAGTTAGACTTATCTTACTTTATGCAGTCTTGAGACATGTCTTAGTTAGATTTTATTTGGAGTTATGAGTTGCATATATTCTTTCATCTGAGACCTTGTACTGTTGGATATTGCTGGGATTATCTTAGACTACTGTTATTTCATCTATTTACTTCCTTGAGTTCTATTCTATTTCGTGCTATCTCTTCCTTAGTTGTCATTGAGTTTTACTATTATGTCACCCCCATTCGGGGAGTATAAACTGTTTAGATATATACTGCCAGATGTTGTGACCTAGGACAGCGTTCTACCGCCGACACTGCAACGTAGGCTGGGCGTTGTTACGTTCTCATGCCCCTACTCTAGGGTACGGGTCGTGACAATAGTGGATCCAACCATGACACATCATGACACACAATTCTCTGAGAGGGTAGCTAGCCAGGAATCATGTCTACACAATGCACAAGGAACAAGAAAGACTTGCACAAGATATACCAAAGACCACAAGGAATAACATCTCATGACGGGATCCAAATAAATACCAATCTGTGTGAACAATGTGTCAAAAAAACAAGGATATCTACACTAAATATAAGAAACATAGACGATATAATAAAACAAAAATAGAATGTACTCGCCTAAGATCAGATGGAAATATGTTAACTATAATCTGGCTCAGAGTGAAATCACAGACCTAAAGATGAGATATATATAAGCTAATTAGGGTTCAATAGTGTTAGGCATGATTATATAGTATAAGGTATGTAATCTAGGTCAATCTCAGTCCAACTAAGTCAAACTAGGTCACACTGAGTCATACTAGGTTAAACTAGGCCACAGAAAGTCAAACCAAGTTAAACTAGGTCAAACTGGGTCAATGGTTGACTTGCAGTTGACTTTTAGTCAACTGGTCAACTCTAGGTTAAACTAGGTCAAATGTTGAATCTACTTCGACGTTCAGTCAAAGTAGTCAACCATGGTCAAACATGGTCAAGGCTAGTCTCTATAAACATCTACAGGGTCAACACATTCAATTTCAGTGGTTGTAAAATCACTGGAATCGGTGGATCTCAAAATACAACAAAAGGAGAAAAATTATAACAATAGGGTAAAAACCTACATATGTTGTCAGATGGTGAAACAACCATCACCAACGTGTCCAGAATGGTCAAATTAGCTAGGATAGCCTATCCATAATTCCAATTTGGACACAGAAGCAAAAAGGTAATTTCGGATCAAAACGGTGTCCGTGTCGGACCCGCTTTGCACCAAAAAATGTGCAAGAATACTAGTCCACTAAATCTAACAAATTATATGTTCACGAATCCATAATGACGATACGAACACAACGGTATATCCATAATTAGATTCTGTTGACCTGATCTCAAATTGGTTCGTTGACCAGGACATTGAAATTTCGATTTACACGAAAAAGCGTATCGGAGCCAATGACCTCAAAACTCAGCAAATTATATGTCAACGAGTCAGAATGACGATACGAACTCAACGGTATGTCCAGAATTGGATTCCGATGAGCCGATCTCAAAAGGACCCGTTGACCCGGATATAGGTATCTGACTTGCACCGAAATGCGTGTCGGAACCAATGTCCTCTAAAACCTAGCAAATTATATGTCAATAAGTCTAGAATGATGATACGAACTCACCGGTATATCCGGAATTAGATTCCGATGAGCCGGCATCAAAAAGTCCTGTTGACCCGGACTGTGGGGCCCGCTTTGTACCGAAATGCGTGCCAGGGCCCACGTCTTCCAAATCTAACAAACTTTATATAAAAATGTGCTAGAATGATGCCATGAGTCTACTGGTGGTACCAAAAATTGAATTCAGAGTCGTGGGTTCAAAAATGGAATTTTACAAGTTGGAAATTACGAATTCGGACGGTCAATTTTTACGTCAAATTCAATCAATCAAACGTTCTCACAATGAAACAAAACTTGAGGAGTAGGAAGAGGGTTATACCAGCTGCACATAGGAACCAGTGGCACGCCAGACGGAGCTGCAATGGAGAAGATACGAACCGACGAAGTTGGCTCCACAAAACTATCCAAAAATACACAATTTAAATCGTCAACTTGGTGGCCGGTTTTGATGTATCAAACTATAAAATTAACGGACGATACTTGAGGAGAGTGAAGAGCTATATACCGAGATTGTGACGGAGCAAAGAGTTCACCGATCCAACGGTCGGATTGTCCAGAAAATCCGTACGAAGTCGCTGCCCCGAGACGCAAATTCTGAAAATCGAAACGCGTGCTACGACGAATCCCATGCAAAACACACGAATCGACCAGCTTTTACGTCGAGAAGAAAGGCGCTGCCCCCGGGGGGTTCGCCGGGGTCGCCCGGAGCTAGAGAGCCGTCCACGACGGCCCGCGGTAGCCGCCGGCGCAGCTACGGCCGCTGCTACTGCTACTGGTGCAGCTACTGCGCTGCTACTGTTGCTGGTGCAGCTGCTGCATGCGCGGCCAGGGCTACGGTGGCGCGGTGCGGCGCCGGCAGCCCAGCGGTGGTTGTTGGCCGGGGGAGGAAGGATAAGAAGGGTGATGCTGGCGGTTGATGGTGGTGGTGGTGGATGGTGATAATGGTGAGAGTAATGGTGATGCTGGTGTAGTTGTGGTGATGGGGGTTTGATGATGATAATGTTGAAGAAGAAGAAATAAAGGAGAAGAAGAAAATGGTGATGAAGAAGAGGGAGGAGTCGATTGAGAGAGGGGGAAAAGAGTGTGCTGGAGATGGGGATGGGAGAGTTGGGGTGTGTGTCTGTGTTTGTTGATGGGAGTGAGAGAGAGAGTTAGATTTTATGGGCGTGTGTATATATATTATATAAAAAGATTGAGAGAGTTAGATATTAATTAGAGAGAGGGAAAGAGGAAAAGTAGAGAGAGAGAGTGGTGAGGTGGCCGGCTGTACATGGGGGGCTTGTGTGTGTGACTAAGGAGAGAGAGTGTTATATTTTTTTATATATGTTATAAGGAGAGAGAGTGTGATATATTATATTATATTATATATATATATGTATATATGTGTGCGTGTGTGTGTGTATATATATATACAAGAGAGAGAAATTGATATTTGTGTAAAGGGAAGGATATTTTTGTGTACGGAAAAAGGTAAATATAATAGTGGTGTGTATGGGCAGTTATGATAGGGCATACACCAAATTAGATTGGGTGTTGGGCCATGTTTGGTTGAGTTGGGCCAAGATTTAATTAAAATAACAAATTTAAATCAAGTAAAATCATAGAAGATATGGGAGCACAAGGGAGATCAATTTGGTGGCATGCAAGTGGCACATGCGTAGTAGACTCAAAATAGGCCAGGACCATATATTGGGTCGACTTCATTGGACCGATGTCGGGCCCAGAAATTAAGTTGGACGTTAAGCCACGAATTACGACAGACGATAAATTGGTCTAAATTTACCCAAAAGTTGTGCGAAGAAAATGGAGCACAAGGGAGCAAGTTCGAGTGGGACATGATATATCAAATTGAAGATAATCTCGTCTACTACAAACTTCAAAAAGAAAGTTTTCAGAGGCTGTCATCGCTGATGCTCTAGAAATCAAAGTCACGGTAAAGAGCATTTAATGATCAAAATTAATTAAATCAAAATGAATTATCGAAAATAATTCATTTATAAAATTCAAAAAATAAATCCCGGAAATTTAGGGGGCTTACAATCAGTAACTAGGGATGTCAAGTTTACCTTGTTTTTATAAACCCCCAAATCTTGTTATTTGCTATAGTGTGAATCTCTACATGTAGCATGACGAGGCAATTTACATATAGCAGGATATGTGTTTAAGTGTAGAGAGGCCAAGTATGGAGAATAGCAGAGTTTTGTTTAGCTCTATAGTTATGTCTTGAATGTCAGACATCAGTTGGGCATAACGTAGTTTAGGAGGAATATGTGTCCTTGTGTAGTCTGCCATATGCAGTAACAGAGGGTGTGTGTATGTCAAGTGTCCAGTTGGAAGTGTACTTGCGAGTGGTAATTAAGGGCAGAAATAACCCTGTAGAGCAGCCGACAGGTTAGGGTGTGTAGACAAACAGGGTAATAGCAACAACAATGAAGGACCCATGTGTAAGGGGTTAACCGAATATTGGTGCAGCCATTACAAGCAGATACCTGCAATAGAGTTCTACAAATAATGAGGGAGTGCAATAGAACTTGTAGGGCTGAATGTAGGGATTTGTGCGATATGGGCATAGACATAGGTAGAGCAACCATGTATTTGTGTATGATAAATAATAGCAGTCATAAAGTGTTGTATATGGGTTAGTGTCTAGAGGAATTTGTGTCACCTACATGTAAACTAAGTAGATTACAAGGGTACTGATGCATTAGATGTTCCTCTTACAGCAGATTGATATGGATAGGTTAGATGTCCACCTATTTCAATTTGGGGCTAACATGCTAATTACCTTTTTGTACTATACGAACTAATGCAATAGTTGGTTATCCAACCAGTCCACATATGATATACTTACTGGACTAAACATCATGTCACCTGGATACTTAGTATACTAGGAAAGACTTGCCCCTATTTTGGGTATCAGTAGTTGGGGACATAGGGGTTATCAAGTCGAGATGCAAAACCAAATGTCTGAGGGGTTTTAGAAGAGGCTCGTATCATATGATCATACAGAGGGAAATAGATATGGCCATATTAGGATTCCACCGGTACAAATTCATGTAGGAATGAGACTAGAGGTAGGAGGCAAGTTCTACTTTTTACATATCCAATTGTACCCAAACTGGTACATACAGGTACCTAACAACCTAATTAGATAAAGCTTATTTTGTACTTTTAGATTTGCGTATTGATCTTATTGAACTACCTAATAGGTTAATTAGACTCCGATTCAGTGCTTGACCCGTGCCAACAGCTCGGGATAACAGGCAAGTATACCTTGTCGTTTCTTTACAGCTTTATTTATATGCTTACCTTCTGTCATTATCCTGTTGATTCTGATTTGATTGCTGACATGTGCTTCTTTATAGTCAGTCTTGTAGCCGTATCAGGCATGTTCTTCACTTCCACTTGATTGAGTGGTATCATAGGATGACTGCGTTATAAACTGAACTGCTATTCCATATTTTGATTGTTTACAACCTGCGAGTCCACATTCGGGGCGAGGGTTGACCGTTTGCACCTGCGAGTCCACACACGGGGCGAGGGTGACTTTATCTTAAAACTGGCCTGCGAGTCCACATTTGGGGCGAGGGTTAGTGATTAGTTTAAACCTACGAGCCCACACTCGGGGCGAGGGTTTGGTATTCCATTGATCTCTTGTTTACTTGTTTTCCAGCAGTTCATTTATACGTAGTTGTTTATATATTCATGTCTCGTGATCGTTTAGTTTTTACCTGTTTATATCCTGGATTTTCTTCATGCATGATAAACTGTTAGAAAGGCTTGTATATTATGTATCTTGCTAGTCCTCTGAGGACTTGATGATATTTTCAGGTTAGCCGCACTTGAGCCAGGTGGCGACGAGCAGTGTTGAGCCAGCATTCAGAACATAGTATTGTTGCGTTGATGTTTAGCGTAGTTGGTTTCAGTTGTATCGTTCCTGTCTTATTTTATTTTGTCTACTGGTAGTGGATTTGTGTCCACCGGACATGGTTTGAACTACTTGAAATTCAGTTATATTATTCAGTCCTTTATTTCAGTTGTATTTATTGGATCTGGATGTGACTTTACTTTCTATAGATGAGATCTAGATTACCTTGTTGGACATAGTTATTGTGACTTGTATATACTAGACAGTGTTCTACCGCCGACACTGCGGCGTAGGCTGGACTTGGACACGCCTCGTATCCGAAATGCGGGTGCGGGTCGTGACAATACTGTCCCAGCTAACGGGAGTTCACCAGGGAACAATTAAATATCGCTTCGCTTCGACCGTAGTCGTGGTGACAGACAAACCCTTTGTAGGCTTATCACAAAAACAGTTTTTGAGTATTGAAAGATAATCGATAAAACAAAATTAATTAATATTATTGATATCTAAAAAATTTAATTCTCGACGTAAATAATTGAAACGATCTTCCGCTAATGGTTTTGTAATGATATCAGCTAGTTGATTCTCAGTGTCTATATATACAAGGTTTATATCTCCATTTTGTTGATGATCACTAAGAAAATGACCTACTGGATTCTTAGTCAAATTAATAGTACTAGTGTTGTCAAAAAAAATGGGTATGTGTGTGTATGGTAAACCAAAGCCTTCTAGGGTTTGCTTCATCCACAAAATTTGTGCACAATAATGTCCTGCAGTGATATATTCATCCTTAGTCATTGATAATATGACAGAATTTTGTTTTTTGCTAAACCACGAGACTAGAGCCTTGCCTAGAAAATAACATGTGCCATTGGTGTTTTTTCTATCTACTTTGCATCTAGCAAAATCAGCATCTGAGTAACCGGTTAGGTCAAACGATGTAGTTTTGGGATACCATAAACCGACAGAAGAAGTGCCTTTAAGGTATCGGAAGATACACTTAACCGCGCACAAATGTGATTCCCTAGGGTTAGCTTCAAAACGTGAACACAGACAAACGCTAAACATTATATATGGATGGCTAGCCGTTAAATAAAGTAAACTACCAATCATACCTTGATACTTATGTGTGTCGATCGGTCTGCCTTGTTCATCAATATCAAGCTTAGTCGAAGTTGCCATTGGAGTGCCAAGTGATTTGACTGCTTCCAGATCCAACTTCTTTAATAGATCTTTTTTGTACTTGGCATGATTAATGAATGTCCCATTATTGGTTTGTTTGATTTACAGTCCGAGAAAGAATTTCAGTTCTTCCATCATGCTCATCTCAAACTCATTCTGCATACACTTTGAAAATTCTTGACAGAGAGAATCATCAATAGATCCAAAAATGATATCATCTACATAAATTTGAATTAGCAGAAGATTTCCATTAAAAGATTTTATAAACAGTGTAGTATCAACCTTGCCTTTTGTAAAACTGTTGTCAAGTAGAAAAGAGCTTAGACGATCATACCAAGCACGAGGGGCTTGTTTTAAACCGTATAAGGCTTTCTTCAACTTGAAAACATAATCAGGGTTTTTAAAATCAGTAAAACCTGGAGGTTGAGCTACATATACTTATTCTTTTATAAAACCGTTTAAAAATACACACTTGACATCCATTTGAAATAATTTAAAGTTATAAAAAAATGCAAATACACACAGCATATGAATGGATTCTAATCTCGCAACAGGGGCATAGGTTTCATCATAGTCGATACCTTTTTCTTGATTGTATCATTGAGCTACGAGTCGAGCCTTATTACGAGTGACTAAACCATTCTCATTCAGTTTATTTCGGAATACCCAGCAGAAGCCAATGACTGGATGATCAATGGGCTTGGGAATAAGTTCCCAAACTTGATTCTGTTAAAATTGGTTCAATTCCTCTTGCATAGCATCTAACCAAAAAGTATTGCTATATGCTTCTTCAATAGCTTTCGGTTTAAGTTGTGAAATAAATGAAACACAGGAAGCTATATCTTTACTCGAGGAACGAGTACTTACACCTCTGGATTGCTAGTTCCTTGGGATGGTCTGCCAAAAATCTCATTTTTTTGGCTCATCCTCAGGATTGCTAGTTCTAGCTTCTGGTCCTGTACGTGATCTGCCAGAAGGATCAGCTGGTGCTTTGTTTGAAGGTTCTGCAGGTGCTGTACTTGGTGTACTTATGTCTTCATCATCATCATCGATTGAATGTTGATTTAGTTTGTCAAATGTAACATCTATCGATTCTTCAATGATCATGGTTCTCTAGTTGAAGACTCTGTACCGTTTGTTCTTTGCCGCATAACCTTAAAAAAAAAACCTTTAATAGCCTTTTCATCAAACTTTTCCAGATTGTCTTTAGTATTAAGAATAAAGCATTTACAACCAAATATTTTGAAATATAAAACAGTAGATGTTCTATCAAACCATAGCTCACAGGGAGTCTTCTTCGATATAGGTCAAATTAGAACCATATTGAGAACATAGCAAGATGTATTAACAGCTTCAGTCTAAAAGTATTTTGGTAGACTAAACTGGTTTAACATTACTCTAGCCATTTTGGATAGAGTCATGTTCTTACGTTCCATAACTCCATTTTGTTATGGAGTTCTAGCACAAGAAAACTCATGCAGATAACTATGTGTGTCACAAAATTGCTTGAACTCTGCATTCTAAAATTCGTCGCCATGATCGCTTAGAATACGAATGATGATGAAACCTTCCTCATTTTGAACTTTCTTGCAAAACGTGACAAATTCTGACAATACATGCAAGAAAATATACCTACGTGTATCTAAAGAAATCATCTACTATTACAAAAGCATATAACTTACCATCTAGGCTAGCAATTCTACTAGGTCCAAACAAATACATATGCAGTAATTGTAGAGGTCTAGTAGTACTTACAGCGTTCTTGGACTTAAATGCGAATCGGGTAGCTTTGTTCTTTTTACATTCACTACATACCGTATCCTTCTTGAAAGAAATGTTCGGTAAGCCTCGTACCAGCTTCTGTAGATAACCTTAAAATTGTGTCCATATTTGCAAGACCGAGTCTCATATGCCATAGTTGACTCCTATCACTATTGGCCATTAAGCATCTACATGTTTTGTTAGCAACTTATGATAAATAGAGAACATATATATTGTCTTCCCTGATACCTTCAAAGATAGTACTATCAGTTGAGCTATCAACTATAGTACACTTGTCTTTGACGAAGTTAATACCATAACCATGGTCAGCTAAATAGCTTAAGCTGAGTAGATTATATTTTAACTCGGTAACTAGACAGATATCTTTAATCACAGGGTAGGGGGCCTTACTAATATTGCTGATACCAATTATGTACCCTTTAAGATTATTACAAAGGAAATGTATCCTTCTTTCTTCTTCGACAGTTTTACGAATAATGAAGCGTCACCAGACATGTGCCATGAGCAACTGTTGTCGAGGATCCATTTGCTTCTAGTATGTGAAGGGTGTTTCACCTACAAAAGAATTTACAGATGAAAACTTTGGTACCCATTTCTTGTAGGGTCCTAGAATATTAGTTTTCGGTATCTATGCATAAATCTTTAAATCAACATGCTTTCTAACTCTGCATGCAGAAGAGATATGACCAATGGTGCCACAATAGTGACATCTAGCATGTTGAGTGTTGAATGCAGTATGTTGTGTATGATCGGTAGGTTTTGGTTTTCTAGTATAAAAGAATACATACCCATTAGTCTTCTTGAACAATGGTTTGGTTTGGTCTGACAGTGTTAGGTTTGACAGTGTTTCGATGTTTCGGTAAGTGACGTGTTAGGATAGGAAGCAGCTAGCTCAGGCTATTTTCCTAACCTAATTTTCAACTTTTTGGAAGTGTCATAGAATACAGTATAATCAGCAGTAAGTGTATCATTCCTGATAAGTACTTGCTGAAGACTCTTCTTCCCTTTGAGTAGATCTTCCGCTAATTCGGTGATGGTCTTGTCTTTCACTTCGGATAGTCTTGTGGTCTCCTGTAGTAACATCTTAACAGAAGAAAGCTCACCTACCTCACTAGAATTATAACTACTTATAACCTCAGCTAGTAGGTCGGTAAGTTTTCCTATTTCACCTTTGTACTCTTTGAGTACCTTCTTAGAGTTTTGGTATTTACTATATAGTCTTCTGTAATCCCCTAAGAGGTCAGTAAAGGCTTCATCTAATTCCTCAAAGGTAAAATTATCATAAGTATTAAATAGCGGGTTAGTGGTTACCTGATCGTAAGCCATCAAGCACACATTTGCAGCATCATCTGATTGTTCATCTTCTGTGTCACTAGCTTCACTTTTATGCCATATGCTTTTTTTGGCATACCTTCTGGATGTACATTTCTTCAGGTAGCCCTTTTCGATTTGTTATTTTTTCTGGTTGATGATGATGCTGGTGGACAATCCTTCTTCATATGTCCTTTCTTCTTACAGCCATAGCAAATAGGATCTTCTTGTTGTTGTTGCTGTTGTTGTTGTAGTCCTTTATTGTTCTATTAAATCTCATAAACTTCTTAAACTTTCTTACTATGAGAGCTTGATTTTCAGAGTCAGAGTCACTATCGTCGGAATTATCTTCAACAGTTCTTCTATGTTGAGCCTTGAAAGAGATAGACTTCTCTGACTTCTCCTTTGGTGCAACATCTTCAAAGTCTTGAAGTTCCAGCTCGTGAGTGAGTAGCTTACCCATGAGTGTTTCAAGAGACATTGTTAAAAGGTCGTTCACTTCAATAATTGTTGTAGCTTTTGGAATCCAATTCTTCGTAAGAGATCATAGAAGTTTGCGAATCTTCTTATGGTTACCATACTCTTTGCTTAATAATGATAGAGGATTTACAATATCCAGGAATCTCGTAAACATCTGAGTGACAGATTCGTTTGGCTTCATCTAGAACGCCTCATACTCTAGAGTAAGTCTGATGATCTTTGACTCCTTGACTTATTTCATTCCTTCATGGGTTACTTCGAGAAGTTTTTGTACTTCATTTAATGTTGTGCATGTAGACACCCTGTTAAATTCAGTCCTGTTTAAAGCACAAAATAAAGCATTAATAGCACGTGCGTCAAGTCTAGCCTTTTTCTTTTCATCCTCAGTATACTTATCATGGGGTTTTTCAACCAATACACCTTCAATAAGAATTCGAGGAGACTTTTTATATCCATCAATAACAATAGACCATGAGTCAAAATCTATAGATTTCATGAAGAAACTCATCCATGTTTTCTAATATGTATAATTTTACCGTCAAATTGTGGAGGTTTGTTTGTGGCTTGACCTTCACTTGTGAACTTCACATTTGCCAAGTGTTATACTGTGGTCTATGTAACAGCTAAAATAATAAGAATATAATTGTAATGTTACCTTGCTTTACTTATATAATCCGCTTTGATACCAATTCATGAACGAATCGTAAAGCGTAATACTCTAGAGGGGGTGAATAGAGTACGCAGCGGAATATAGCTAATTAAAAAGTTAGTAACAAGATCACAGAGAATGTATATATCACAAGTAAATAAATGTAAAGGCAGAGATTAGAAAGCAAATACAAAAACGGCGATGTGTACTAGTTTTTCTCTTGTGAGCACTATTCCAGTCAAAAGAACTCTAGCTTTCAGTTGATCCGCTATTGAAAAATACCGTAAGTTTTCATACGAAGTCCTTGCAACTTCTACAATATGAGCTTTGATACGAAGTACTCGACCAACTTCAATTGTGAAGTGTCTTTCTTCAATCAAGCCTCTGATTACAATCACTCTGAAGCTTCTAGACCGTACCGTACTGGCAATTCGACTAGAGGATTGTAACTGGCTTGGGATTTGAAAATGAAAGCTTTAGAACACTTTGGAAGATTTTTAAGCTTAGAGAGAAGAGATGAGAAAGTGAATGAGAGAGTTGAAATGATTGAATCCTTCTCCATTTATAGGTTTTCCAAAGTCAGAATTCTGCCCGAATTCTGACAGAATTCCGTCAGAGTACTATGAGAGAATCTCGACAAATAGCCGTTGCATCCTTAACTACAGGAAGACCAAGTTCAAAAATCAAACATACACTAGGCGAATTCTCGCCAAATTCCCCTCTCTGTATTTTTGAATTTTTGGCCATTTTTAAAAACAGTTTTTGGATTTTGGCTTTTAGAAAAAAAAGTTTAAGCAGTTAGGAGCTTTTGTAAAATGGTTTATTTTTTAAAACATAGGATATTTTGAAAACATTTTTAGGATAGCCTATTTGCCAGTACGACTCGGTGTACAATGTATTCCTAGACTCAATAAATATAAAAATTATGTTGCATATGGAAATACAGACTCATACGACAAAATTGTCTTCGGTCTTGAACAGATAGGTAGCGATTCTTTGGCAGTTGTCCAAATAATCCAAGAAGCCCTTATATTGGGACAGAGTTTGATTAATTATTAAAATCAGGTTCGACCGTGACCAATGGCCAACACCGTTGTCATGAATTATCCTTCGGAGAACTCTAAAACGATAGATCACATGATGTTTGATAAAGCTAATCACGTTAGATGTCTATACTTCACTAAGTGGCACTGCCTCTACCCATTTAGAGAAGTAATTGGTTATTGCTAAAATAAACCAATGACCTTTAGATGAAGATGGGCTAATAAGGCCAATAAGATCAGCATAAATTTGACAGGATCTGCATTTACGGGCATAGTCTACCACATCAGCTACTATAGTAGGCCAGTAATAGTCGATCCTTCTAAGCCTATCCTACAGTTTAGGACCTGGTTGATGTGCTCCACAAGTACGATCATGAGCTTCATGTAATGCTTGCTTGGCTTCATCATTAGATAAACATCATAGTAGAAATCGGTCATATGAATGACGATACAATGTTTTAGATGCCACATCATAATAAAAAGGGACTGAACGTCTTTTGATAGAGACAACTTCCTTTGGATCATTTGGCAGGATTCTATAGACTACAAAATCTATGAAAGGAAATCTCCAATCTTCAGAAAGAAGGACTGAATTCACCTTGAAGATGTGTCCAACATGCAAGACATTTTAGCGTAAAATAACTCTCGACCCATCACTGTGAGGAAATATTGTTTCTTAATGGAATAGCCAATGAAGCTACGAGACCAGCGAGTGCATATACTTTCATAATCTGTAACCGAGGTACATACTCTATAAAGAAACTAACGAAAGTTGCATCCAACTCGACCTTAGCTCGATAATAGGGAACAAGATCTTTATGGCAAACTTTATATTTCCCTCTAACTTGATTAACTATCAACTTAGAATCATCGTAGTCTTCCAGATACTATATATCCCATTTTTTAGCTAACTAGAGACCAATGAGCAAAGCATTATATTCTGCTACACTATTAGAGCACGCTTCTCTAAGAAAATATCCATGAAGAATGAGTAATTTATCCGGAGAGACAAGGACTATTCTGACAACATCAATAATATTGCCTTTGGTTCATATTCTTAATACATAGTCAAAGAACAATTGTCATGTATGGTCCTCGATCTCCATATTAGATTCTAAAACTTCATCCGGAATATCATCATATAGTTTCGAAGTTTCAGGTATTAGATGAACGGCCAAGAAATCAGCTAGAGCTTAGCCTTTTACTGTTTTTAGGGGAACATACACCATGTCATAAGGTGATAATAATATTTCTCATGTAGCAAGTCGTGAATTGAGTGTACTTGGTTTAGTCATTAGCACCCTGAGAGGATTTACTCTTGATACAGCGTGGATTGTCTGACGACTCACATAATGATGTGTCTTTTCAATGGCAACCATTAAAGCAAGGAACTCTTTTTCTACTGGATTGTACCGATGCTCGGCACCAATCATCATCAGCTGAGATAGTAGATAGCATGTTCATGACCTTCATCACTCTTTTGTGCCAGAAGAGCTCCTAAGGCATAGTCCATTGCTCGAACATATAGCAAAAATGTCTTCCTACTCTCGAGGCCACCAAAATTAGATGGTTTGTAAGGTATCGTTTAATGTCATTAAAATCTTGTTAACATGCTTCACTCCAGACAAAAGTAAATCCTTTCTTCATAAGCTGTGTGAATGGTCAGCATCGACCTGAAAGATTTGATATGAATATCCTGATATATACTAATCGTCCTTGTAATCCACAAAGCTTTTTAGGATTACGTAGAGGTTTCATGTCAAGGATAGATTTCACTTTGTCAGGGTCAAGATAAGTACCCTTTGAGGTTATAACAAACCCAAGGAACTTACCACTAGATACTCCCAAAAAGGACTTAGCCATGAGTTGATGTCGACGCATTAGTTCGAACACCGTTTTCAAGTCTTGAATGTGATTGCCCTTTAAGCGACTTTTGACTGCAATGTCATCCAATTAGCACTCAACCATCTCTCATAAATGTTTACAAAATTTGTGCTCATGGAACGTTGGTATGTAGCTCTTACATTCTTCAAATCAAAGGACATCACCGTATAGCAGTATACCGCCAACGGTGTTCGAAATAATGTGTGTTTAAAAAATCTTATCATCTGGAAATATCTTTATTTGATTGGACCCTAAAAAATTGTCTATAAAAGACATACGTTTGAAGCCACAAGTGTTGACAATCATGACATATGTAATTGGAAGGAGGAACTTGTTAGCCCAATGATTATATCATATTTTTGAATATGGCTAATAAATTAAGTTTAACATAATGACATCACTAATATTCATATAATCACTATCATGTTGCTACTTAAACTTAGCATTGTCCTAATGTTAGCATTATCCTAATGTTCTATATCATATTTCCATGTTTGTATCATAATACATCATACTGCTTGGTTTCCTAACATGTACTTTCAGACATGCAGTAAACATGATCAAATCGGAACATATGCCATGGAGAATTATTAATGGGCCAAATATGGCATTATATAAGAAGATTTCTCTGAACCACCCAACGACCTATCTGGGGGGCCAAAGATGGCATTATACAAGAAGATTTCTTCAAGTTTGCTCAAATATCAGAAAAAATACGACATCAAAGGACTATTAGTTTTCCTATTTTATCAATATAATTTTTACCTTTATTGAGTCTAGGAATATGATGTACACTATGTCGTACTGGCAAATAGGCTATCCAAGAAATGTTTTCAAAATACCTTTTCATTTTGACAACAAGCCTACTTACAAAAGCCCAAACTACTTCCTAACTGCTTGACTTTTCAAATTTTCCAAAAACAATTTGCAAAAACCCTTACAGAACTCCAACAGAATTCGGCCCGAATTCGGCCAGAGTTCGGTTAGTGCCCGTTGGATTTTGAACTTGGTCGTCCCGTAGTTACGGATCTTACCGAGATTTTCTCATAGAGTTTTGTCTGAATTATGCCTAAATTCTGACAGAGTTCTGCCTTTGGTAAAACTATAAATAGAGAAAAAATTTAATCATTTTAACACACTCATTCACTTTCATCTCTTCTCTCTAAAGCTTACTATGTTCTTTCAAAGTGTTCTAAGCTTTAATTTTTAAATCCTAAGCCAATTACAATCCTCTATCGATTTGCCAGTACGGTACGGTTTAGAAGCTTCAGAGCGATTGTAATCAGAGGCTTGATTGAAGAAAGACACTTCACAATTGTAGTTGGTCAAGTACTTCGGATCAAAGCTCGCGTTGTAGAAGTTACAAGAACTTCGGATGAAAACTTGTGGTATTTTCCAATAGTGGATTAAACTGGAAGCTATAGTTCTTCCGATTGGAATAGTCCTTACAAGAGGAAAACCAGTATACATCGCCGTATTTGCATTTGCTTTCTGATCTCTACTTTTCATTTACTTACTTGTGATATATTATCTGTGATCTTGCTGCTAACATTTTTAATTAGCTAATTTTTGCTGCCTACTCTATTCACCCCCTCCCTCCAGAGTATTATGCTTTACAATTCGTTCCTACAATTGGTATCAAAGTGGGTTATACAGGTAAGCGAGGTAACATAGCCATTATATTCTTTATTATATAACTGCTATTACATAGATCACTACAAGTATGTACTTCACAAATGAAGAGCAATCCACAAATAAACTCCCATTATTTGATGGAACAAACTATAGTTATTGGAAGATACGAATGAGCTTTTACCTGAAGTCTCTACATTTTGACTTATGGTCAACTATTGTCAATGGCTACAAAAAGCCTACTATCACTTCTATTCTCACATCTTCTATAATCAACAAGCCTTATTATAGTAACACGGAGGAAGAGAATAAGTTAGCTAGCCTTTATGCAAAAGTTATGCATACCTTTTATTGTGCTGTAGACATAAATGTATTCAATCTTATTAATACTTGCACAACATCTCATAAAATTTGGAAAGTTCTTGAAGCTACTTATAAGTGCAAGTATGAAAGCAAAGCTAGCAACTTCAGAGAGGAGGATAGTCTTCATAATGATACAAAAATGTGCATGATGCAATTAGGATTTAAGGTACAACACAATCCCTTATACGAAGAAGAGCTTGTATGTGACAACTGCAAGAAGATAGGCCACAACCAAGAATATTGTACTACTGCTATAAAGGAGAGTCACTATGAACAATCAAATGAAGGAAGATCATCGTCTCACAAGTATGCTAACACGAGCATATGGTGTGAAAGCGAAGTAACAGATTCTGAAAAAGAAGAGAGACATCATCAAGCTGCAAATTTATGCTCAATGGCCTTATCTAACGAGGTACAAAATAATTCTTGTTATGAAGAGAGTGAATTTTCTCATGATGAATTATCTGATGCTTTCAGTGATCTAGTAGAAGAGCACAAGAAAGTATTAGATAAGTATAAGCAAGCAAGAATGGATATTCAATCCAATAAGCGTGAGAATGAAAAGCTTATTTGTTTATTGAATGATGCTAGAAATACTTCTTCTGATAATTCTACTATGATTTCCACACTTGAGTTTAGATTGCATGAGGCACTTGATTGCATTGAGAAAAGTACTCAAGAAAATGCCAAACTTAAGAAGGAATTAGAATCAGAAAAGAAGAAGTATTCTATTGCTTCATGTAGAATTGATGCTCTTAATGCTAAATATGATGAGATCTGTGCTCACTCTAAAAAGTTAAAGATTAGACAGAAAAAATAGGTAGTACAACCTATGACTCAGTCTAACACAAGACACGTAGCACATCACAAAGCCACACACGACAGATCTTTTATAAAGAAAGCAAGCAAAGCTAAAGATTCACACAACCATGTTTTCTATTACACGTATCCACGCACATCATATCACACCACTACACGTTCTCATACTGCTGCACATAGCACTATTATTAATACTTTCTGTCATTACAGTGGTATTAATGGATACGTTTCTAATCATTGTCAGATTAGAAAACTAGTTGATATGAACTTGTGCAAATGGGTTCCCAAAGCTAACAAATATGGATCCAAGTATTGGATACCAAAGTCTTCATCTAATATTTCAGGTGGAGCTAGTTATGCTGAACCATGGAACGTGTTGGTGGTTGCACAACTGCAAAGGTCATCTTTCATGCAATTGCACCAACATAAGTGTGGTCACTTGAACCACTTTAGTAACATGCTAAATAATTTATTTTATGATTTTATTTATAGAATCTGGCATGTTCTTATTAATGTCTTTCTATTTGATATCTTTTAGTTGTTTATTGTTTGAATCAATGTGAGATATAATCCTAACTTGACTAGGTGTTTAACTTAAATGATTAGTTCACACTATATAGTATTTTATTTTCTATTAGTGTGACACACTTGTCTATGTATGCACTTTACTCTTAATGTTATTCTTTAAGCATGCATACCACTGTAGTCCATAAGAGCTTAATTGTTTTTGGATAAATATGTTTTTGACTCTTCATCTTTAATATATATATTTTTGTATAAATATCTTTATGGGGATATTTGAGTTAAGTTCAAGTTCTATATTATTTTAAAAAAAGTTGTTTCAAACTTATGCTTATCTCCTACTTTAGCTATTGATTACTTGGAACAAATTTATGTTTTTCTCTCCTTATTAGCTTCTTCCTCAAAGCCTCTTTTAATGATGTTTTTCTTGGCTTTTTTGTTGACATTTTGGGTACATGACTCTTATTTAGATAAAATTTTCAATATCTAGATCTTGATAAACCATTCTTTGGGTATTTACTTCTTTTATATTTAGGGATTTTGGATTTCGATGTTGTTCGATGATACTGCATATATTCTTTTAAATCTAAGTTCTTAAAAGTAGAGATCATTTTGGCCACAAACCGAAAGGGTCCTTCTGACATACGGGTATAAATAGACTGAAGCGACACGGTGTACTAGTCTTCAAACTACCGCTAGCTGGAAACCGGCCCCTACAGCTAACCCGAAGTGATTAATACTTTATAGACTTAAGATTTATTAAAGGTCTACTTGCAACTATTATCTAGTTCTGGATCCAAGGTACTGAACCCAGTCTCCTAGGTTCCAGAATACATCAACGTATCTAGTTCCTACATTTTGATTTACAAATATTTTATATTTTATTATTACCCAATGATTTTATAGCACATATGAATAAATGTAGTTGATACATCTTATACCGTATGCTACATTGTTCTAAGATTTTTTTGGTCCATAGAATATAATTGATTTCATATTGCACAAATTCTTCTTAAATCCTCGGTTATTAAAGAAGAGATTTGTTTTGGGTACAAGCCTACAAAGGGTCTGTCTGTCACCAAAGCTACGGCTAAAGAGAAGCAGTACTTAAGTATTCCCCAGTGAACCTCCGTTAGCTGGGATAATACCCCTACAGCTAACCCAAGATTGATCAACGCTTTATAAACTAATAATTTATTGAGATTTAGTTGTAATTATTATCTGATGGATTTTGGAATTTATATTTGATGGATAATATTATTTAATTTTACAAAAGGTAACATACATTGATCCTCCATAGGTTAATGTTTGTCATCTTTTGATATATTCATTTTTCTATCACACTATGACTTGATGATCTTGTGACTACTCATTGAATATTATGGTCTTGTTATTTTGTCTTTAGCTTGTGTAATATTCATGTTTTTATCTATTTATTATATTTTTTATTCAAGTTATTTACTGTCTACAACAGTAACTCTTCGCGGGGTGAAGTCAGGCAAATTGAATCTCTCTCTCAAAGCATTTCTTTTCTTTAACCTTACGGTTCTCAGGTGGACACCGTGCTAAGGCTTTAAAAAGGAAAGAAATGAACTTTGATAGGAAGACCTAATATTTTTGAATTAGTTTCCTACTTTTGGAAATATATTTTGTTTGTTCAGCTTTAAGAATTTATTTATTGAATATTTCTTTTTGCCTAAAGATGATATTTGTTTTTAAGTTTTGAACTAGATGCACATATTGTAAGGGGGAGTAAATTAATTACTTCAATTCTTTTATGCCCTTAATATGTGGTATACCTAGTTCATCATGGACATATATTCTTTTACTTAGCACATATTGTTGATTTGTTCATGATTTTTTATTTTAGTAAGACTATGAGAGAATATATGATTATTTATTTATTTTTAAATTCTCTCATTTTTTAATTTTTTTAGTTTCTAAAATTTATCTTATCAAATATATTTAATCATCCTTATTTGATTATTCCTTGGGTTTATATTGATTTGGCTTTTCTTATTGAGGTTTATCTCAAAGTTCATGATTATCTACATTTAGTCTGATTATACTTTGCTGGGGAGCATTCCAGTCGACTGAATTTTTCCTTCTCAAGTATTTTGTCTTTATTACCTTCATGTTTATCTAATGGATATACATATATCATGCTACGGTAATTGAATTCAAATGCATGAACATTGGTATAGATTTATTCTAGTATATTTATTTTTATTTATTTTCAATAATTATACTCTTTATTGATGTGATTCACTGATTTGTTTGGGCAAATTATGAATCATATTTTTTTTGTGATCATTGTTAAAAGTATCATTATATTTTTATTTTTTTTGTACACTAGATATGCGAATTTTTTCTCATGAATTGTTTATGACCAATGATTGATTTCTACTATATTGATATCTACATTTTAATTAAAATCCTTTATTGGTCTATTTCAAAACTGCAGTTACATTTATACATCATATTGTGTTTTGAATGTCATTTTAGATTTCTAGTTGGTAAACTATTTGTTGTTTCATTTAATTTTTTTTTAAAGTTCAACCAACTATTTTGTGTTCTGATAAGTTTTTTTTATACTTTAGTGATGCATTTTTCTAAACTTGTCACTACAATGTTCTCCTAATCCTTGATCATGATTATTTTTCTCTTCCTCCTTTACCGATGCTTGAGTTCGTTTTATCTCTTATTACGGGGGAGCTTATTTTTTTATCATGTCAAAGGGGGAGAAATAAGTTTAAGTTAGCACACAATATTCTAGTATTATGTATTTATTAGTGTACATGCCTCTATCGTATCTATCTTAAACTTAACCGATTTGCCATAATCAAAAAGGGGGAGATTGTTAGCCCAATAATTATATCATGTTTTTGAATATGGCTAATCAATTAAGTTTAACATAATAACGTCACTAATATTCATGTAATCACTATCATGTTGCTATTTAAACTTAGCATTGTCCTAATGTTAGCATTATCCTAATGTTCTATATCATATTTCTATGTTTGTATCATAATGCATTATACTGCTTTGTTTCCTAACATGTACTTTCAGACTTGCAGTAAACATAATCAAATCAGGACATATGCAGTGGAGAATTATTAATGGGCCAAAGACGACATTATACAATAAGATTTCTCTGAACCACCCAACGACCTATCTGGGGCCTCGCATCGGAGGTTGCGCTGCACGGTCAGCTGACAGGGGTCGAGGGGACAGCACCTCCCGTGGGGGTCTGGGGGTGAAGCCACCGAAAGGTATTAAGATTTCTAGATCTGTTTATCTTTGGACGACCGCCGTCAAGGAAAAAGGCATCTTCAAGTTTGCTCAAATATCATAAGAAAGGCGCCATCAAAGGGCTATTGGTTTCCTATTTTATCAATGTAATTTTCACATTTATTGAGTATAGAAATAAGATGTACACTGCATCGTACTGGTAAATAGGCTACCCAAGAAATGTTTTCAAAATATTCTTTCATTTTGAAAACAAGCCCGCTTACAAAAGCATAAAATACTTCCTAACTGCTTGACATTTTAAAATTCCCAAAAACAATTTGCAAAAACCTTAACAAAACTCCAACAGAATTCGGCCCGAGTTCGGCCCAAATTCGGCCAAATTTTGGTTAATGCCCGTTGGATTTTGAACTTGGTCTTCCCGCATTTACGGGTCTTGTCGAGATTTTCCCATAGAGTTCTGCCCGAATTCTGACAGAGTTCTGCCTTTAGAAAAACTATAAATATTGAAGGATTTCAATCATTTTAACACACTCATTCACTTTCATCTCTTCTCTCTAAAGCTTACTACGTTCTTTCAAAGTGTTCTAAGCTTTAATTTTAAATTCCAAGCCAATTACAATCCTCTAGTCGATTTGTCAGTACGGTACGGTCTAGAAGCTTCAGAGCGATTGTAATCAGAGGCTTGATTGAAGAAAGACACTTCACAATTGAAGTTGGTCGAGTACTTCGTATCAAAGCTCGCATGGTAGAAGTTGCAAGAACTTCGGATGAAAACTTGTAGTATTTTCCAATAGTGGATTCAACTGAAAGCTAGAGTTCTTCCGACTGGAATAGTCCTCACAAGTGGGAAACCAGTATACATCCCCGTGTCTGCGTTTGCTTTCTGATCTCTGCTTTTCATTTACTTACTTGTGATATATTATCTCTGATCTTGCTGCTAACATTTTTAATTAGCTAATTTTTGTAGCCCACTCTATTCAAACCCCCCTCTAGAGTATTGTGCTTTACAATTCGTTCCTACAGAACTTATTTTTGGGACAAGTTGAATTGAGCTCTCGGGTAATCTATGCAGACTCTACTTTTTCCATTCTTTTTCAAAATTGGGACCACACTAGCAACAAAATCAGGATATTGTTCTTCTCAAACAAAACCGCATGCTATCAGCTTTTTGACTTCAATATTAATTGCATCCATTATTTATGGGTGAAATCTTCACTGTTGTTGCTTAACCGGTTTAGCTTAGGGTAGAATGTTGAGTTTATGAGTAGCTACCTTCGAATTTAAACTAGGTATGTCCCTATAACTCCAGATGAATACATCAATATATTCCTTTATAGGGCTTATCAATGCTTAGTTGTCCTCATCATAGAGACTTTTACTTATAAGGATAGGATTCGAAGGGGATTGCTTTCCTATATCAATCTGAATGATCTCATCTTCTGTTGACAGTCTCATTGCTCGAACCCTAGCTCCCATTGTGAGTGCATTCGTTGTGCCCACAGATCATTCCCAAATGATTTTATTGGTTGGTTGTCTTTATCATTTGAAATAGTCGACACCATGTTAATAGAAAATGTTTGTTTGAACACCCCCAATGCTACTGCCAGAATCCCAAGACAGCAATTCAGAAGAATGAGAGGGTATTTCATCATCTGATTTTGAAGTTTTAGGAGTTGGTGTTGGTGTAACATAGCCTAATCCACGTCGAGTACAATGATAATAATCTTATGGTTTTCCTTTTGGAGCGGAAAGACGTACAGGATGACGACGTCATCTTCCATAATTCAAATTCGTAGCTGTTTTTAGATTGTAGCCCATCTTTGGATAATAATTTTAGCTTGAGAAGTATATCAATAAAGTTGATGCTTTTTAGTATCCTCTTCCGGATCAACAGTTTGTGTAGTCCTTTTAGCCCTAGCTTTGCTAAAGATTATATGTTTTTCATCTTCATGTCTTGTCGGGACTACGAAGCAAGCATCCTCATATATATTACATGATACATCTATTTGGAAAGATGAAACTACTGGAATAGCTAGGGCTTCATATACCGACATGGCTTCTATAAATCCTGTAATAAGGAGACCAACAACAATATAGTGTGAAAGAGGATATTCTTTATTCACAAAGTACAAAGCTTCCTTCTTATCTACAGAGCTAACTGAAGGCTCAGTTTTAACAGTAGGTTTTACAAGATTAGTGATATGTGGCTGACTTATTGGAGTAGGATGCTTGTTGTGTTATAACCAATAGTGGTTCTTTCTTTGTGCGATTAATTATCAGAGGTGTAGAAGCATAAAAATAGCGCAGATAGTATGAAAGCACAGAAGACAACAGTTGCTCCACAGAAGCGCAGAAGACAACAGTGGTTTAAAGCTTAAAAGACAACAGTCGTTTCGCATACTTCACCGAAGCGCAGGAGACATACAAAGATAAGTGTATATAGGAAAGTTCTTTATTAAAATCATGTTTACAAAAGATCTTTTACAGACTCTTCAGGATTACATATAAAGACTAAACCCAAAAGCACGGCCTACAAAGTATGCAAAGCGTACAGACCCCAAAATGCGTAGCAGTTTCAAAGCGAATCACTTCCTCGTCAGAACGAGCCACTTCCTAGTCAGACGCGGAGGAACTCCAATATGGCTAATGAAGCAGCTATTGGCCCGAACAAGAATGTAGCTCCTGCTTGCAACACTGCTCGCGGCTCTTCCAACATAATAGGACGTGCAGCCCCCCACTCCAATGTGGCTAATGAAGCCATTATTGAGTGGGGCAGAGCACAACCTGTGGCTCTTCAGGTTGGCAGTCAATCCAAACCCGGTAGCTCAGATCTCGAAGGCCTCAAAGATGTTGTTCAGGTTCGAACTCTATATGCCAAATGCTCAAGTGCATCTCGAAACTCAGTTTTGGTTCTTCTACAAAGCCACAACTTCTTTGAACGAAGAGATATACAACCAACAGTCGACTTGTCCATGGCCTGTGGCCGTCCAAAGCTAGGTCGGGGTCGAGCATGACAGGGAAATAATAAGAATGTGTGAGCAAAGTGTTAACTGAAAACTCCTATTTATGTGTCACGATCCGTACCCGCTTTTTCGGATACGAGTCGTGTCCAAGCCAGCCTACGCCGCAGAGTCGGCGGTAGAATG
>JANAVB010018198.1:4817608-5045108 GCA_029216955.1 Iris pallida
TTTACCAGAAGCGCAGCTCGTATAGACGCACAGTTCTATGAGGTGGCCTTATTCCACGTGGACACTCTGGCATCTATATCTTTTTAGGTATGATCCAATCGGTTTGTTTAAACTGCTGTTCCTACGATAAGAACAAAGTTTGTTCTGTTGATAAGAGCAATCTCAGGACGGTTTGTTTAAATCTTCGCTCCTAAGATAGGAGTAAAGTTTGGTTCTGTTGACAAAGGCAATATCCAATCGATTTGTTTAAACCACTACCTCTAAGATATGGACAAAATTTGACTCTATGGATCGGAGTAAAACCCACTCGGCTTCATCCGGTCAAGATTATCGAGCCATAAGCACACGCCATGTATCATTTATTTGGTTATGTCAATAATTACCCGATATCTTGATAGAAGAGAATCTTAGCATCCACCACGTGTCAGTTCAGAAGCAGCCCCCACCGTGCAGTTACAACAAATTCTTTCATATCTTCATACGCAGCGCTCATGTGCGCCCAGAAAAATTCTATGCACATCGCATATGTGTTGATCTATAAATAGAAGGAGTTGGCCTTCGTAAAAAGGGTCGACATCTTTCTGATTAGCAACCCAGAGTACCACTCTCGAGCATTAGAAAGTTAGAGCAAGTTCAAGCCATCGTCAGATCATCAACGTAGTAAAGGAGCCACTGTTGTGCTCGATCTGAACCATCACACTTTCCTAGAAATTTTTGTACTTAAATCTACTGTTTATGAGTCTTTTTTGTACTTTTTATACATTTGAATACAAAAAGTTCATTCAACTTTTGTCATAGCAAATAAGTTGGCAACTCTGTTGGGAACTTCCTTCTCCTCTGATGAGAAGGTGGTGACACAGACTAACGATAACTTGCTAGTGTCTTTCCAAAAGATGTTGCTCGTACATTTTGAACAACAAGCTTTTGAAGACCTCCTCTCTAAAGAGAAGTCGAGCCCTTCGAAGTGGTTCATAAAATCGAAGAAGACTCGACGTACCTGGTTGCCCAAGACCGCTGCGACGAGCGACAAGATGGAGGGAGACGCGCTCCAAACCTCCCTGAATGACGAAGCCCTGAAGAGGCCTCCGCCTGTTGCTGCTGTACTGCCTTAGCCGACTTCAGTTGCTGAGAAATGCAGTGAGGAGTACAACTCCTTAGCTGCACAATCGACAAAGGCACAACGCAGGAAGAATGGTGCAGCTACCCACCCGTACAGAAAAACGGCTGCACAGGGTAAAACTTCTGTCTTTGACAGAATTGTGTATCCTCCAGGAGAACCTATGTTGGATTCTGAATGCTACGAACCTTCTAAGGGTAGCGTGAAGAAATCTAAGGAAGTATGCACCTTGTGTGATCAACGTGCTATGCCAACATCCATGTTGGATTCTAAGTACCATGCACCTTCCAGGGATAACATAATAAAATCTAAGACAGCATACGTCCTGCGAGACCAAAGTGCTACATCAACCACTCAGTTGGAATCTGAATAATACGCACACTCCAGGGGTAGTAGAAAGAAGTCCAAGGCAACACGCGCCCGCACGATCATCGTGCTACACCAACAGTTGACCAAAGGCCCGCGTTGACAGTCATGCACACAGCCGACGGATAGCTATACAAAAATGGTTCGAGGGCCTCGATGCCTTGATCAGTAAAACCCCACTATCACTTGAGCGCGCATATGCATGATTCAAGCCAGGGGTACGAAATGTGGGAACAGACTCATGTGAGCAGCTTTGCTATGCGCATGAAGTGAGTCTGTCTCACCAGCAACCCTCTAATCAGGACCTAGGCGTATCTCATGTACAGGAACTGAGAAGAGGTAAGCTACCTTCACGTCGGCATTCATGCGCGTAGCTTCCTATCACGTATGAAAGGAGCATAGAATTGGAGGCCTCTGATCTGCGTAAACTGATTTCTCACAAACGTAAGGTGAGAAAGAATTCTGCCACACACGATGTAGCTGGCCCAAGGCACACCTACGCCAAGATCACCATCAATTGTTACTGCTACCAAATAACAACATCACCACCGAAGAGACAGTCTGTCTTCCAAAGATCGCGATCGATTGCGTCTGTACATCAGAGACTCGGCAAAGGATCATCGAGTGAAGAAGAAGATGAATTCCCTATTGCGTCATGGAATACGGCATGGGGTTCTCCTTCTCTCAAGAAGCTTGCCAACAACCCTCCCGCCTCGGCCAACAAATCTAAAGGCCGACTTAGAGGCAACAGACCGGCGGTGCCCAACACGGGTGTATTCTAACACACCCATAATCATGTCAAACTCTTGTCGCAGGTTGGAGGTAGCCAACCCCCTACCATCCATGAGAATCCTTCATTCCAACCCGAGGAGAGATTGTATGGAACTGACACAGATGCCTCCGTAGGCACAAGCATCCAACAGGCTGGGTGTAGCAATTACAATGAGTCAGGGGACAATCACAATCTACCTGTCTACCTTAAGGATGACGAGATTCAGCTGTCTGAACCAGAGAGTGAAAGACCCACCGTCTCCTATGGTAGCCCCAGTTCTCACTGATGAGGAGTTAGGGAACTACATATGCGCTAATTCTTAGGTGCATTTTCTAGATGATATAATCCCTCGGGATAAATTTTTGCATTTCATTAATAGAAAGTTATCTTTGAATTACTCTTGTGCCCATTTAAACACTTGTATTTCTTAGAGAATGCTCTGTATATGTTACAAACCCAAGTGACAACTGCTAATCTGGCAAGCCGAGTTGTCTCTTCCCAAGATGCTTACTTTTTGGTTCCAGCAAGGAAGAAAGATAAGGAACCTATCATATTTGATCGAGTAGAACATCCTTAGAGACTTACTCCCGCAGAATCGAAGCCCGACAAGGCAAGATGCAGCTCTACCGTTATACTGCTCAAGCCAAACACCTTATCCAAAAGATCGGTTACGACCTGAACAGCAACAGAGGATTGAACTATGGCAAAGCTCGACACCTCCCCTTACGGCTTCGTGCTCCGAAGGAAAAGTCACAAAATTACTACCAGCGTACTCGCCGATGGTTGTGTTATGTTACACCCACAACAACTTCGAAAAGCTCCAAGACGGAGGTCATGATGCATTCTCACTCCTCCGATTCCTCAACCTGGGACTCTGAAACCAGCATCGATCCAGCCTCCAAGAAGATATTGTATGTCAATATGGTCTCTGCAGATCCCCCAATCAAGGACGAAGACCAGATGATCAAATTCTTCGAGGATGAACCCTAGGCTCAACGCCTAGGATCCCAATGGGAGTAATGTTTCGAACAGAGAGAACCTCCCTGTAAAGCCCCTAAAAATTTTACTATATTTTTTAAATTTATATTATACGTCAAGTAGGAATACGTATACACATGATTTTGCTTTTATATAAAAAGTTTTATTATAAGGTTTTGATAGAACAAGTTAGTTTTCGAAATACTTATAAAGTAACTTTTTATACATAAACTTTTCCTGCCAAAAGTTTGTCAAATTTTTATATTTAATAGAAAAATATTTATTATGTAAATATTCTAATTACATGCGAGTACATGAAATTCATGTATATATTTTGAGTTTTCAAAATATTGTTTTTCTTAATTATTTTAATTTACTAAAAAGGTATTTCAAATAGTTTAGTATTATTGTAATTTAAGAATTTAATTATTTTTTTTATAAAAGATAATTTGAATTTATTATGGTAACTTAAACTTGGATTTAATTTTATTTATCAGATATTTTAATTTATGTGAATTATCTATATTTAAGTTGGATTTAGATTTATTTGGATTTAAATTAGATTTTGATTTAATTGATTGATTTAAACTAAAATGTGGAAATTTTCTATTGGGGATTTAAATCATTCCTACACTTTATCCAATTAGGAGTTTCTGCCCCCTATATAAGGAGATCATCCACATTGCTTTCCTCCACAATTATTCTACAAATTTCTACCACAAGCATGACTGCATCATGTCGGTATCCAATCTTTTTCGTGTCAGCCGTGACGGCTTCGAGTCCGACCCCGGGTGTCTTCCACTATCTTTATTTTTACAAATACATCGTCTGCTATGTGCCCGACATACCGGACACGTACGCAACTCTTTTCAATCTAATCCCCGTGTCCGACACTTGGACCTATTCCCCAGCCATCCATCTCCCATCACAGCCTCAACCATCGCACCAGCACCTTCTCCCTCTTTGTTGTCCTCCGGCCACTCCGGCAACAATCGACACCATCTCCAATGCATCCTGACCGACGTCCCCGCCCACGACCGACCACAACATCACCGGAGTTCACCACCACCCTAGCCTCCTCGGCCCACCACAGACCAGCCAATCTTTCATCATCACTACGCACAGCTACCGCCCTAAGCCAAACAACACCACCACCGTCATCATCATCTCCACCAGCAGCTACTGCGGCACCCCAATGCCGTGACCCGACCACCCGCTGCTACCTCCGCCGAAACCCCACCATCAACCCTGATCGCCACCATCGCAGTTTCCAAAACCCCAGGTGCGACCCCCACAGAGCATTAGGCCAAACACCATGCCTTGACCACCCCTGTTCCCGGCTGTGGCGACCGCCACCAATTTCCATTACGCCACCGTCCGAACTCATCTCCGACATACCGTACCATCACCATCACCACCATCGACATCAAAACAAGAAAGAAGTCAAAAACTCCAAATTACCTCCGTTGCCTCCGCCTAGCCTTCTTCCACCTCCGTTCCGCCGTTCGACTCCCGATCAACCGATTTTCAAAATCCAGTACCCAGCGCCACAGACCTCCCATCAACTCCTCGCGCATGGCCGCCTACCTCCGCCCGACTAGCCTGGTCCGCCCTTAACGTGCGCATAGCACCGCCCATCGAGGTTTTCGAGCCACCGCCGCTAAGTCCGCCTCCCTGTCCTCCCACCAGTCGTCCGGCACCGCCGTCTACGATATCGTCCATACTGCATCGGCCGCCCGCACCGCACAGAACTGCCGCCCAATGCGCACGGCGAGCGCCGTCCAACGCCCTCCCAGGAACCTTGCTCTCCCCTGGCGCCCGCTTATGCCCTTTTCTCCTGCCCTCTCGCGTCCCTTCCTTTCTCTCTCCCTCCTTCCTTTCCCAGCTCCTATTTTTCCCAATCTAAATTTCCTTTCTCCCTCTCTTCACTAAACAGCCACTTCCGAAGATAGCAGCAACACTGTTGTTCTTTGTTTTTTTTTCTCTCTTTTCTTTTTCTTTTTTTATTTTCCTTTCTTATTATTATTTTCATGATTTTAATTTCAGGATTGTATTATTAATAATATAGCAACAAAGGTTTTATCTTATATTATAGTTACTCTTAAATAAAAATAATTATATAATTTTTTAAATTATTATTTTGGTATAAAAGAGAGTATATTTACTGGGGCCTTGAAAATGATTACTTTGTTTTATTAAAAGTTATTTTGGGTTGGAATAATTTGGGCTATATGAATTTTACTGTGTAGAAAATTTTACATGGCTTTTTAATTTATAAATTTCACTGGGCTTAACTCTACCCTTACTTTCAAATGGATTTTTGAAACCCTAAAATAAAAATAAATTATTTCAATAGTATTTTCTACCTCTTTTAACATTTAGCCTTATCCTAAGGTGAACTTTTTTATTCCAATATATTTTTACTTATAAAAACGCAGCTTCTATCCGCAATGCCTATTTTGACAAAACGTAGTTTTTGCCTAAAAAATGATTTTTTTTTGAATTTTCAAGTATTCATCCAAAGGTATATTTTGACTAAAAAGAATATGTTTTCCAATATTATAAAAATAATTACTAAAAGTCATATATGTATCAGCATCCAAATATCTTCAATTATCTCATGTCCATGACTAGACCCCCTTTTTCCTATTTCCTCGCCAATTTTGTACATCTTCCTACCGACCCTAGCTAATTTGATTATTTAGGACCCGATGGAATAGTCCGTGCCATCATCAGAGGTCGTCTGGCGTTGTTGTAACTTCAAATTCAAAGTATGTGCCACCATGATCATTGCACCACCTCGGACGTCACACCAGGTAAGATACCTTGCCATTAGCTGTTTATTCTACTTTAGCTCATATTCATGCATTATTCATTATTTATTTTTCTGTAAAATAAACTATTCTACACTGTTATAATTAGATAGATTTTACTGTGTAGTTCTATTTCTCAGACTAATTATTTTTATGCGTTAACCTTAAATTTAAGGGACCACCCTTGTTTGTGTTGCATACATTGGCCTTGACACGTTTATGCTATGAAGTCATGTGTCGCATATAGAACTCGGATATGCGTGAATGGCTGGCCACCAGTACATATAAGCCGTACGATAGGATTAACCGCTAATAGTGTTTGCATTATTAGTTCGACTTAGCGGTTAATAGAGGTTCTGTGTTATAGATGCAACATAGTAGGCATTGGGCGAAGAGGATATTTCCTTAGCATATGGGCTATAATACACTTTCCTTTTGTGATCCGGATGCTCCGCTGGAGATACGGTGTGAGATGACCCTTATTCTACTGACGGCCACTGACGTTCTTCGAAATGTCATGCTCTTACTGATTGGGCCTCCGGTGCCCCAAAAGAGGACCATGTCGATCCCATTTTAGCCAGGGCCCATGCGTTGGAGGATGTTCTTAAAACTGCATACACTTAGACTGGTTAGGCTACCTTATCAGTTAGATATAAGTACTCTTGGTTTGGGTACTTGTATCTGACCGTGGCTTGGAACAGTAACTTGTCGCAGATTAGTTTGCCACATCTTGTCCTTGTTTGGTTATAGGTGTGGCTCACTAGTCCAATGATAAGGTACTAAACCTTGTTGTGGTCCGGATACCATATTGGGTTCGTAGCGTAGAAAGATACATCATCGTGAATTAGGGTGCAATCTCTTGTCCTTCTTTGGTTGGAGGGATGGTACGCTAATTCAAGGGCGGAGTGTTGAACCATGTTATGATATGAATGACTTATTATTTAGCAGTATTTATTCAATTTATATGGCATGATATTATGTATCTTGTTACGTCCCTCTGAGGACCTGGTTATCTCTCCATGTGTGTGTTCTTGTCTTCCGCAGGTATTCTACCCGAGATCATGATCTTCTCCATCCCTTCGAAGTTGATGTGTCTTGGATCTTTCTTGCTACTTTCGCTAAATCATTTCATACGTCTTATACTTCTTTTCTTTTAAATAGTTCATAGTAGATTTGTCTCCACCCAACATATTGTATAAAGACAAATCATGGTTATTATTTGATATCTTTATTTCTTTTATTTTGTGGATGAGATTAGCAGCGGTGGTTTTACTGTATTTACAGCTTACGTAAATTTATTATACGACTGGCATGTCTACGTTCCTAGTCCGACATATTTTGGGACTGGGGTATTATATATTTTTGTGGTGGCCCATGCGGGTCGAGATAAATTGTTTGGTTACTTTACCGTACCAAGCAAGCCTGCATATAGGATTAGAGTCTAGGATCTCATCCACATACTTGACCTATTTCCTCGATTCTATTTTCAAACTACCGCTTGACTCATTGATTTACATCTTACTTGATTCCTTCTATCATGATTCTTATCTTCCTTTTGTGCTTGCTAGAGGTTAGGAAGGTGACCCCTACTAGATAGACATGTCTTATTGTCCCAAAACACTATTAGTTTCTCTTGTAAGTTGGGTAGAATGCCTTACCACCTAACCTTCCATACGACCTTAACTAATCCTTAGATACAAAGACTGTTAGACGATTGTATAGGCCAAACTTCAGATGAGACTTGGATTTAAGAAACACAAACAAATTCTACTTCCTTTCAATCTTAATCTCACGTGCCTATATTTTTACTATCTTGACTAATGTTGTTACTATAGTATAGTTTTTGCAAGCTTATCCATTTATCGAGCTTGTTCAAGATATATGCTATTGAGCGCACGCTCACTGACATATTGTCTAATCAGAACTGGTGCATGATGGTCTGATCAACCGAGTGCACTATGGTTCACATTTTATCTATCGTTCTACATGGATGGAGACATAGTTGAGTTTGCTCTCTAGAATCTCATCTGCGACTGCCTTGGCAAATTTTTGTTGAATTATTCAATCGCCTTTGAACCATGCAGTCATATTCGATAACATCTTCTTGGAACTCTTATTCGTTTTTCTTTCACCTATTTTAGAAAGATAAATGTTCGTACTTGATATCCCCTTAGTTGCCCTACCATCTATTGTCAAGATAGTTAGCCACTAACCAACCATTGTGACTAAATTCCCGTCTTGAGTTGCTCGTCCTTTTTGCGACCCTAGATCCATTATCGCGACTTTCTAATCATTCTTGAGACTTAAGAATGATTCAAATCATTTCCTTAATCACACCCTAAACCTAGACGACTGTATCCTCTCAAGGAACAATATCTCCTAAGTCCCTAAATTATTCTCTTTGAACGACTCGATTCCTTACTATTCTCTAATTCGTGTTATCACGATTTTATTACCTTAACTAGTGACCATCATTCATTACCTAAACTATATCCGATATTTATCTTCGTGGATCTCGAAATCACGATTTTCTAATGCATGTTATGTTGAACGTCGTTTCTTCGTCTCGCCCAATAATTTGATCGTATTTCTTTATGGATATACTCTTTTACCCTTTCAACCCTACCTACCCTAGTTATTTCTTAATTTCGAGGATAAAATTTTTGTAAGTTGGGTAGGACGTAAAGCCCCTAAAAATTTTACTATATTTTTTAAATTTATATTGTACGTCAAGTAGGAATACGTATACACGTGATTTTGATTTTATATAAAAAAGTTATTATAAGGTTTTGATATAACAAGTTAGTTTTCGAAATACTTTTATTGTAAGTTTTTACACATAAAATTTTCCTGCCAAAAGTTTGTCAAATTTTCATATTTAATAGAAAAATATTTATTATGTAAATATTCTAATTACATGCGAGTACATGAAATTCATGTACATATTTTGAATTTTTGAAATATTGTTTTTCTAAATTATTTTAATTTACTAAAAAGGTGTTTCAAATAGTTTAGTATTATTATAATTTTCAGAATTTAATTATTATTATTTTTTTTAGAAAATATAATTTGAATTTATTATGGTAACTTAAACTTGGATTTAGTTTTATTTATTGGATAGTTTAATTTATGTGAATTATCTATATTTAAGTTGGATTTAGATTTATTTGGATTTAAATTAGATTTTGATTTGATTTTGATTTAATTGATTGATTTAAACTAAAATGTGGAAATTTTCTAATGGGGATCTAAATCATTCCTACACCTTATCCAATTAGGAGTTTCTACCCCATATATAAGGGGAGCATACACATTGCTTTCCTCCACAATTATTCCACAAATTTCCACCACAAACATGAGTGCATCGTGTCGGTATCCAATCTTTTCCGTGTCAGCCATGACGGCCTCGGGTCCGACCCCGGGAGTCTTTCACTATCTTTATTTTTACAAATACATCATCTTCTTTGTGCCCGACATACCAGACACGTACACAAACGCTTTCCAACCTAATCCCCGTGTTCCACACTTGGACCTAATCCCTAGCTAGCCATCTCCCATTACCGCTCCCACCATCGCACCAGTACCTTCCCCCTCCTTATTTCCTCCGGCCACTCCGGCAATAACCATCCTGACCGACATCCCCGCCCGTGACCGACCACAACATCACCGGAGTTCACCACCACTGTAGCCTCCTCAGCCCACCGCAGACCAGCCAATCTTCTATCATCACCACGCACAGCCACCGTCCTAAGCCAAACAACACCACCACCGTCATCATCATCTCCACCAGCAGCCACCACGGCACCCCAATGTCGTGACCCGACCACCCGCTACTACCTCCGCCGAAACCCTGCCATCAATCCCGATCGCCACCGCCACCATCGCGGTTTATAAAACCATACGTGCGACCCCCACAGAGCATTCGGCAAAACACCACTCCTTTATCACCCCGGTTCCCGGTTGTGACCAATTTCTATGACGCCACTGTCCGATCCCATCTCCGACACACCGTACCATCACCATCGCCACCATCGACATCAAAACAAGAAAGAAAACCAAAACCCCAAACTACCTCCATCGCCTCCGCCTAGCCTTCTGCTACCTCCGTTCCGCCATTCGACTCCTGATCATCCGATTTCCGAAATCCAGCGCCCAGCGCCCTAGACCGCCCATCAAATCCTCGTGCGTGGCCGCCTACCTCCGCCCGACCAGCATGTTCCGCCCTTGTCGCTCACACAGCGCCGCCCGCCTAGGTTTCCAAGCCGTCGCCGCTAAGTCTGCCTCCCCGTCTTCCCACCAACAGCCTGGCCCCGCCGTCACCAATATCGCCCATACTCCGCCGGCCGCCCGCACCCCACAGAACCGTCGCCCGACGTGCGCGGTGAGCGCCGTCCAATGCCCTCCCAGGAACCTCGCTCTCCCCTGGCGCCCGCTGAGGCCCTCTTCTCCTGCCATCTCGTGCCCCTTCCTTTCTCTCTCCCTCCTTCCTTTGCCAGCTCCTATTTTTCCCAATCTAAATTTTCTCTATCCCCCTCTTCACTAAATAGCCACTTCCGAAGAGAGCATCAATACTACTGTTCTTTGTTTTTTTTCTCTTTCCTTTTTTTTTTCTTTTTTTTTTCCTTTCTTATTATTATTTTCATGGTTTTAATTTCAGGATTGTATTATTAATAATATAGCAACAAAGGTTTTCTCTTATATTATAGTTACTCTTAAATAAAAATAATTATATAATTTCTGAAATTATTATTTTGGTATAAAATAGAGTATATTTATTGGGGCCTTGAAAATGATTACTTTGTTTTATTAAAAGTTATTTTGGATTGGAATAATTTGGGATACATGAATTTTACTGTGTAGAAAATTTTACATGGGCTTTTAAGTTATAAATTTTACTGGGCTTGACTCTACCCTTACGTTCAAATGGATTTTTGAAAACCTAAAATAAAAATAAAAATAAATTATTTCAATAGTATTTTCTACCTCTTTTAACATTTAGCCTTGTCCTAAGGTGATTTTTTTATTCCAATATATTTTTACTAATGAAAACACAACTTCTATCTCCAATGCCTATTTTGACAAAATGTAGTTTTTGCCTAAAAAACAATTTTTTTGAATTTTCAAGTATTCATCCAAAGGTATATTTTGACTAAAAAGAATATGTTTTCCAATATTATAAAATAATTACTAAAAAGCGTATATGTATCAGTTATCCAAATATCTTCAATTATCTCATGTCCATGACTAGACCTCTTTTTTTCTATTCTCTCGCCAATTTTGTACATCTTCCTACCGACCCCAGCTAATTTGATTATTCTGGACCCGATGGAACAGTCTGTACCATCATCAGAGGCCATCTGGCGTTGTTGTAACTTCGAAGTCAAAACATGTGCCACCATGATCATTGTACCACCTCGAGCGTCACACCAGGCAAGGTACCTTACCATTAGCTATTTATTTTACTTTAGCTCATATTCATGCATTATTCATTATTTATTTTTCTGTAAAATAAACTGTGCTATACTGCTATAATTAGATAGATTTTACTGTGTAGTTTAATTTCTCATACTTATTATTTTTATACGTATTAACCTTAGATTTAAGGGACCACCATTGTTTGTGTTGCATACATTGGCCTTGACACATTTTTGCGACGAAGTCGTATGTCGCATATAGAACTCGGACATGCGTGACTGGCTGGCCACCAGTACGTATAAGCCGTACGATAGGATTAACCGCTAATAGTGTTTGCATGTTTAGTTTGACTTAGCGGTTAATAGAGGTTCTGTGTTATGGTTGCAACATAGTAGGCATTGGACGGGGAGGATAATTCCTTAGCGTATGGGCTACTATACACTTCCCTTTTGTGATTCGGATGCTCCGCTGGAGATACAGTATGAGATGACCCTTATTTTACTGACAGCCACTGACGTTCTTCAAAATGCCATGTTCTTACTGATTGGGCCTCTGGTGCCCCAAAGGGGGTCCATGCCAATCCAATTTTAGCCAGGGCCCATGCGTTGGAGGATGTTCTTAAAACCGCATACACTTAGACTAGTTAGGCTACCTTATCCGTTAGGTATGAGTACTCTTGGTTTGGGTACTTGTATCTGACCGTAGCTTGGAATAGTAACTTGTCGTGGACTAGTTTGCCATATCTTGTCCTTTTTTGGTTGTAGGTGTGGATCTCTATTCCGATGAGAAGGTACTGAACCTTGTTGTGGTCTGCATACCATATTGGGTTCATAGCATGGAAAGATACGTCATCGTGAATTAGGGTGCCATTTTCTGTCCTTATTTGGTTGGGGGGTGGTACAGTAATTCAAGGGTAGAGTGTTGGACTATGTTATAATCTGATTGACTTATTATTGAGCAGTATTTATTCAGTTTATATGGCATGATATTATGTATCTTGTTACGCCCCTCTGAGGACCTGATTATCTCTCCAGGTGTGTGTTCTTATCTTCTGCAGGTATTCTAGCTGAGATCGTGATCTTCTCCATCCCTTCGAAGATGATGTGTCTTGGGTCTTTCTTGCTACCTTCACTAAATTATTTCATATATCTTATACTTTTTTCTTTTAAACAGTTGGTAGTGGATTTGTCTCCGTCCAACATATTGTATAAAGACAAATCATGGTTATTATATGATATCTTTATTTCTTTTATTTTGTGGATGAGATTAGTAGTTGGGGTTTTACTGCATTTACAGCTTACGTATATTTATTATATGGCTGGCATGTCTACGTTCCTTGTCCTACGTATTTTGGGACTGGGACGTTACACTCCCATCGAAGACGAAGTCGTTCAAGTCGAACTAGGAGACGAGGCTTTACATAAACCTATCTTCATTGGCAAATATTTGATTGGAGAAGACAGAATCTCTAATACAGCTTATCCAAGAGTACATCGATGTCTTTGCTTGGAGCTACGAAGACATGTCGAGTTTAGACCTGCAAGTCGCGATGCACCGCCTCAACATCCTGTCCAATACGAAACCTATCAAACAGCAACAGCGTCGCTTTCACCCTAACATCATGGATGCTATCGAGAAAGAAGTCAACAAACTCATAGAAAGTGGATATTCGCGAAGAGCAGCATCCGAATTGGGTGGCTAACATGGTCCCAATCACAAAGAAGAATAGGACAATTCAAGTCTGTATAGACTTTAGGGATCTCAACTCGGCCTATTTAAAAGACAAGTTTTCCCTCCCAATTACTGACGTAATGATCGACAATACTTGTGGTTTCGAGTGCATGTCCTTCATGGATGGGTTCTTGGGCTACAACCAGATCAAAATGTTCCCTGAAGATGAAAAATACACTTCATTCTGGACTCCAAAGGAAATCCACTACTACACAGTGATGCCTTTCGGCTTGAAGAATGCAGGAGCAACATACCAGCGGGCTGTGAGTACCATATTTCACAAATATCTTTAAAAAATGGTGGAATGTTATGTGGATGCAATTTTTATTAAGAGCCAGAAGAAATCCAGCCATCAGGACGACATGAGGACTGTGCGACTTGATGCGGACACATGACTGAAGATGAACCCAACCAAGTCTTTCCTGGAGATTTTCAGCGGCAAGTTCTTGGGCTTCACGTTACGGCTAAGGGTATTCATATTGACCCTGAGAAGACCAAGGCCATCATGGACATGGCTCCTCGAAGAATCTCTATGAGCTATGGGGACTACAGGGACGCTTACCCTATATCAGGAGATTCAGAGCAAATCTCTCTGGACGGTGCCAACCCTTCACTAAACTAATAAAGAAGGGTGTTTCTTATATCTGGACAGAAGAATGCCAGCGCGCGTTCGATGACATGAAGAAATACCTTACTAGTCCTCCAGTACTGGTAGCACCGGTTGTGGATAGGCCATTTCTGCTATACGTCCGAGCTATGGATTATTCTCTTGGTTCTTTGCTAGCCCAGAGGAGAAAGGAGGGCCACTACCAGGCAATCTACTATCTAAGTAGGACCATGATTGGTGCCTAGCATCGCTATAATCCTGTTGAGAAGGAATGTCTCGCTCTAGTCTTCGCCATTAAAAAGATATGACATTATGTGGCTGGAAAGACAATTCATGTCATATCCCTAGTTACCCCCTCAAAGTTCTCATGATCAAGCCAGCAGCACTAAACACGCGATTAACCACATGGGCAATCCTTTTGACGCCTTATGACATGGTGGTTGTCCCACAAAGGCGATTAAAGGTCAAGCAATGGCCGACTTCTTGGCTTCACATCTTGTACCGGAGACGTCAAAGCTCTACGATGGCATCCGTGACAAAGCCCTAGAGTCGAACGTGATCACAGACAATCATGTTTGGCAAATATTTTTTAACGGTACTTCAAGAACAGGACCCAAAGGCGAGATCATCGCAGGGGTCGGAGTCATTCTCGTCACTCCCGATGGCCTAGTCATCCACCGTGCATATTATCTCATGGAGTCCTGCACCAATAATGTTGTTGAGTATAATGCTCTCATCATTGGGCTCCATCTTGATAAACAATTATGGGTCGAATATATCGAGGCCTACGACAATTTGAAGCTGGGTATCAACCAGGTTCGAGGACAATATGAGGTCTGGCATGAAGATCTGATCCATTACCATCAGGGGAAAATCGATATTATTTCCACCTTCATAAGGTTCTTTATAAAACATGTACCTTGATTGCAAAACTTGGAGGCCGACGCCCTCGCCGGTCTCGTCGCTTCTCTGGCAACTCATGTCGAAACCCAGTACTCCGTTACAGTGATAGGTTGGGAGCTTGTCTGCCGAAATAACAATCTACGTACATGTCGGAGCTACTCTATACAGGTAGACACTAATGTTGACGTTCGGGACTGGCAATTCTAGTTCATAGACTAAGCAGTCTATGGAATCCTACCCAAAGACCCGAAGGAAGCCATGTCACGACCCGCACCCAGTATTTGGGCATGAGCTGTGGGTACATCCAGCCTACGCCGCGGTATCGACGGTAGAACGATGTATAGTTATCTCCACAGTTTACAAATACAACCACGCAGTTTATATTTATTTTCACAAAGCAAATCAAATCACAGAGGGTGCAAAATATAATATGAGATCTATAAATAGTTTAGAGAGATAGATAAAGAATAATCTGACAAAACTCCAATATCAATCAAAATGTACCAAGAGTCACAATCTCCAAAGGCAGAACAATGTTCTAGAGATTGTAGGTCCTAAAAAATCAAGTTGCACCTATTAACAAAGTCAGAAAATCAAGAAATACAACTTTTAAATGAACTGCACAGATATCAGATTGCGCATCATTCAGATTGCGTACACCAGACTGCGCACACCTTCAACTGCGTAGGTTGACGTGGCAAATAATCATCATTACCTGACAAAATCAAATCTTTCTGACAGCTGAAAGCACAAAGAACGTGGAGACTGTTCGTTTATTGTGCCGCACAGAGCTCGAGGACCGCTTTACATGCAGCGCAATCCAGTGCCTGCGTGATCCAGTGTCTGCGCAATCCATTTCAGCGCAATCCAAAGTCAGCGTAATTCTTACATGCAGCGCAATCCAGTGCCTGCGTGATCCAGTGTCTGCGCAATCCATTTCAGCGCAATCCAAAGTCAGCGTAATTCATGTGGCTCACTTCATCATGTCAACTGACAAAAGTACACATGGCATTCATGCCATCAATTGATCGTTACATGGCAACCGTCTTCACATGATCATTTGTATTTCAATCAAATGATGCCATGTGTCTAAGACAGTCAGCCCACGACCAGACAACTGCCTGTGCAGTCTGATGCTGCACAATCCAGTTCCTGCGCAATCCAACTTGTGCCATTCAGAATAACTAAAAATTAGTTATTTCCAGAACTTTATAAATAGAGTTTCAAGTCTTCATTCAAGGGGATCAGATAGAGAGATCAGACATAAAGTTCAGAAATACCAGAGAGTTCAGGAATTCTTGCCCAAGTGCTGCTGCATTCTTCCGAGGCTTTTGCCTTCAACTTTCGAGGCTTTTGCCTTCAATTTCAACTTCAGAGGCTACCGTCTTCAAAGTTCACATCGTCCAAGGGATAAAGCAATCGTCTTCTAGATTGGATTCCTACAGTTGTACTTTCCCAGAATTCTTGTAATCTTTACAAAGTTTGTATCAATAAAGTTTTATACTTTTGTTTTTGTAAACAAAATGGCAACTCTGCTGGGGACGACTTTCTCCTCCGACGAGGAAGTGACAACTCAATGTGACGTAGCGTCTATCGGAAAGACGCAGAAGACTCTGGTTGTAAAGGTCAACCAGACAGCCTATGAAGCTATGATCAACTCTAAGACCACTCCTCGCACTGTAACCACTTCTGCCACGAGCAAAGTGCACCCAGTGTGGATCTCCAAGACTGCTGCGCAGTCCATTAACTCTGCCAGCAAGACTGCTGTGCAGTCTGCCAAGAAGCCTGCTGCGTAATCTGTTGCACAGTCTACAGTTGCTGACACTAAGACTGTTGTACAATCTGTCTTTGCCAGGAATGCTGTGCAATCTGCTGTTGCCAGTACACAAGAGACTTCATATGCTGCCCTATCAAGGGGCAAGACTCCTCTACCTCGGGCGCAGTTGGCTGCCAATCTTCCTGAGCAAACCAACATTCCAGCAACTAGAGTGCACCCCAACACTCAGTGGCCAGAACTCCTGATGCGCAAACCACAGTGTCTGTGGCCAGAACCAGAAACTCATCTGCCAAAGACTCTCTTGCGCAACCTACCAGTGCGCCATCTATTCATGCGCAAACTGTGCCTGCGCAATCTAAGAAAGATAGCCCTTTGGCTAATCTTTCTTCTTCTCACAACAAGGGAAAGAATGCTGCTCATCTCCAACACCCTGCTGCTCCTGCGCAATCCACTGGAGGTAGTCTTTTGGATATTCCTCTTTCTCAGAACAAAGGAAAAGGCCCTTTGGTCTTTTCTCAAACTTTCTCGTCCCTTGACTTGGAAGACAACAGAGGGAAACGCTTTTTAGCTAACCCTTCTTTACAAAACAAATGAAAAGGCCCTTTGGTCTTTTTTCAGTCTTCTTCGGTCTTTACTGTAGAAGATCACACTGAACGTGCCTCGGCATCAGTCAGTACAAAAATTCTTTCAAACAAGGATTCTTCTCTACATGTTAAAAGAACTTCTACTGATCAAAGAGGTATTCTGCCTACTCCGGTAGCAGAGTTCCAAGATCTCCCAACCCTCAAAATCTCCCGTTCAAGACAGGAAAAATTGCTGGTGTCTCAAACAGAAACCCCTGGGGGTGAGTTTGTTGATTTAAGAACTTATCTCAATAGGCCAACTTCGGGAAAACGTAAACAGCCAATGCCGAAGATCAAACATCATCAGAAACAAACTTCCAGCATCAAGAACCCAGACACCTATGCCAATGAATTGAGCACTTCCCTGTACACTCAAGGGACAAAACATTGAAGAACCGGAACCATGTTCCGAATGTTATTAAAGAACATATCCCTCGAACTTCTTCTCATCCCGTTGCTGTTCCCGATCTCCGAAAACACCTCAAGCAAAGGCGGGACAACACTTCAATACTTCCAATTCAACCAAGTGATTATCATCATTGTAATCACAAGGTTGTTATCAAGTGTTGTTGTCAAACAACTAGACGATCTGTCTTCGATCGTCTGAACTTTTCTAACTCTGAACCTATGTCGGAAGATGAAGGTGAGGTTCTGTACGCTTCTGTCAACATGACTTTCAGAGACACTGGGGGTAGGAAGTGTTCTAAGCACGGGAAGCCTCGCAAGCCAAGTGTCACACCCCAGAACCAGAATACTGGAGAGCGGGGGCAGACATAGCCAGCTACGTATATGAAATGGAATCCATCTCGCTATACGGTCACGACTGTCTAGATACATGAGGGTTTATCTACAAGCCAACAGTCTCTTAAGGTCATGAACAAGCCTAGTGTCTCAATCACAAGCAAGTAAGTAAAAGTCACAAGATGTATGATCATTAAATATACAATAGTAAGGCGTCCCAAACATTACATATTCAGTTGATCATGAAGCTCGTCGTTACAAAATGTCAGGACTAGCAAGAGTTTAGTCATACATGATCAACCCTAGGATCTGTTAATCATGTTACAGCCCGTAGGCAGACAGTAAGTAAAAGTACAATCGAGCTAACACGTGCTCGTCGGCTAAACGCCTCAAAAGAATAATTTTATAATAAAGTGGGAGGACAAAAGAAACCCATTCGTTGCCAGGGATACACCTGGTGGTCACCATCTGGCTGGAAGTTAGGTGGATCCTCTGGAGCTGCTCCGATATCTGGCCATACAAAACCAGCTGGGTCAGACCCCAGTAAGAGCAAGTGCCACAAAGGAGGCTTCACTTAGAAACTAAAACCAGCATATAGTAAGGAACATTAAAGTTAAATTATCAGAAATAACAACAATAATTGAGTACGAGGAAACCATTCAAGTAGCCAGACTACAACCCTTAAACCAAACAAGGACCGGGGTTGCAATCCTTCACCTGAATGGAAATCCGTCTCAAATACTATGGATAAGGTAATAATACAATAAACGAAGAGAAGACACAGAACTGCTCCGGAAGCCAGGTTACAACCCTTAAACCAAACAAGGACCGGGGTTGTAACCCTTCGCCTGAACAGAACTGGACTCCTGATCTTTATTGTTAAGGCCATTATAGACAATCATGTTGCTGAAGTAAGATAAAACATGACAAGCATGGCACGGGGTACAAGTAAGGCAATAACCGAAGGGAAGGCACAGAACTGCTCCGGGAGCCAGGTTACAACCCTTAAACCAAACAAGGACCGGGGTTGTAACCCTTCGCCTGAACAGAACTGGTCCTCCAATCGTTATTGTTAAGGCAAGCATCAATAATCGTGTCTTGTCACGATCTTGCACATGATCAGGATAAGACTAAGCTAGAATAACTTCATCCAAGCAATCACGGCCAATCAAGAGTACGGCTTGATACTTTAACTAGCTAGGGTTATCACAGGCCTAGTTACTAGCAGATGCAATGAGATTATTTCAACAGCCACAAGCCCTGTAGAATATCCAAGTTATCCAGGTCAAATGTCCGTTTATGAAGGGTACACCACATGACTGTGTGCTGGAAGTGTGCGCTACTCGTCGGTAGGCTACAAGTCCACTTAATGCGCCCAGATAACGGGATTGCCTGTAGCTGATAATCTTTTCATGTCTACTGAATTATTCTAGTTTATTACTCTTAGTTAATTACAGCAGGTATCCCTGACCGTGGTACTCAGGGATCCCCTCCTAGACATGATGCAAGACAATACTGGTTTATTGTGCAAACGCAATCATCCACGGTGTCCAGGTTAGTCATTCTTGTCAGGCCATGTCACGTTAGCCGTCGCAACGGCAATTCGAGATAATCATGTCAGGTATGCTTGTCCTGCCATGCCGTGTTCAATTATTATTAACAAACCTATTAAATAAATTCGTGATTATCAAGTTCATGACAAAAGGCGTAAGGATATAAAATGGGCGTAAGATATCTAATAAATTATCAATATACAGGGCTATAGAAGAGCCAAGCTTACGGAAAATAAAACCAAACTGACATGCTGACCTAAGACCAAGTCAGCCAAAGGTCATACGCTCAGGTCAAGCCACGCTCAGGCCAACCTACGCTCAGGCTAGGGTAGGTCATACGCTCTCAAAAGGCAGCGTATGGGGTCCATACGACTCCTTATCAACCAAGCGAGCGTATGCGAGTCATACGCTCCCAAAAGGCAGCGTAGGAGGTCTATACGACTCCTTGTCAAGCAAGCGAGCGTATGCGAGTCATACGCTCCCAAAAGGTAGCATATGGGGTCCATACGACTCCTTGTCAAGCAAGCGAGCGTATGCGAGTCATACGCTCCCAAAAGGTACGTATGGGGTCCATACGACTCCTTGTCAATCAAGCGAGCGTATGCGAGTCATACGCTCCCAAAAGGCAGCGTATGGGGTCCATACGACTCCTTGTCAAGCAAGCGAGCGTATGCGAGTTATACGCTCCCAAAAGGCAGCATATCGGGTCCACTGCACTGCGCTAAAGAGCGCGCACAGCTTAGTGACGCAAGCTAAAAAGCTCGCGCACTGCTCAATGTCTTCTCCAAATCAGCAGGAACTCCAAGGTTGAACCCAAAGCTCCGAAAGCCCATAACTTGGTCAAAACAAGTCCAAATCCAACTTTTTAAAGGTTAAAATTAGGTAGAATAAAATTCTCTACCACCTGGAACCATCAGAACTTGAAAACAAGGAAGTTTAATAGATCAAACCATGAAAATTTGAAAATGACTAAATTCTAGATCTACAAAAATCCAAGCTTCAAAGTCGAAAATGACAAGTTCTAATGTGGATTCGAAAGTTGCAAAGAAGAGGTTAAAACAACAAAATGGTGGGTTTCCTCATGAAGCAAGATTGCACTTGCCTAGGCTAGGGTTTTTTTGATTGGTGGTGGAGAGTAATGAAGAAGAAAGGAAATAATGAGGAGAGAGAATGGGAAGAGGTTAATAAATGGGGTTGGTTGTGGTAGGTAGGGGGTTCACCCTTGGTTCATGATGAACCAAGGCTAATCAAGCCTAGCCGAACCAACCCAAGCCAATCCAAACCAAGATGAACCATGGCCTAATACGAGATAAAATACGTACGCGTATTCTTAAATACGTAATACGAACAACAGGCATTACAACTCTACCTACCTTAAAAGAATCCCGTCCTCGGAATTTAATTAAGATGTTAGAGAGACTAGAACGAGCTATACTAATTACATGCAAACTATAACTAGGCAAGCAATCACTCATTCAAGCAAGAAATCGAAGACCTGAGGCATAAGGAAGACATTATACCTCATGAGTCAAACAAGTCGGGATACCGCGATCGGATATCTTCCTCACACTTCCATGTTGACTCACCCAAAGAGTGGTGACCCCAAGCAACTCGGACTAACTTGATAGTCTTGTTCTTGAGGATCTTCTCTCTCCGATCCAATATAGACACGGGCCTTTCCTTATACGAAAGGTTGGTACCAACAACCAATTCTGAATGATCTAGGATATGGCTCGGGTCTGGGATATACCGCCGTAATTGGGATACGTGGAACACGTCATGCACCTCGCTTAGCGACGACGGAAGAGCGAGACGATAGGATACATCTCCTACTCGCTCCAGAATGTCAAACGACCCTATATACCTAGGACTAAGCTTTCCCCGTACGCCGAAACGAATGACGCCACGGTTGGGCGAAATCCTCAGGAATACATGATCGCCGACCGAAAACTCGAGAGGGTGCCGATGAGAATCGGCCCAATGACGCTGGCGATCTTGGGCAACTCGAAGATGATCTCTGACACGCCTGACCACTTCAACTGTCTGGGCAATTATTTCTGGACCGAGCATCTGTCTCTCTCCAACATCATCCCAGGCTAGCGAGGATCTGCACTTCCTGCCATACAGTGCCTCGAACGGTGCCATCTGGATACTGGCCTGGAAACTGTTATTATACGAGAATTCCACCAGGTGCAAGTGATCTTCCCATGAAACACCGAAGTCAAGTGTGCAAGATCGTAACATATCTTCAAGAGTCTGGATCGTGCGCTCCGACTGACCATCTGTCTGTGGGTGATATGCTGAACTGAACTGGAGATGAGTCCCCAAACTCTCTTGCAAGCTACACCAAAAGTGCGACCTAAACCTAGAATCTCGGTCCGAGGTGATACTGACTGGCACACCGTACAATCTGACAATCTGTCTAAGATACATCGCTGCTAGCTGAGCCGTCGACTGACCAACTCTGAATGGAAGAAAGTGAGCCACTTTCGTGAGTCGGTCAACTATAACCCAAATAGCATCTCTACCAGCTGGGGATCTAGGTAGTCCAGCCACGAAATCCATGGTCACATGCTTCTACTTCCACTCTGGAATCGGCAAGGGCTGAAGCAGTCCTGCCGGTCTCTGATGTTCAGCTTTAACTTGTTGGCAATCCAAACACCGAGAGATAAACCGCGCTATCTCCCGCTTCATGCCATTCCACCAGAAATGCTGCCGGATATCACGGTACATCTTCGTACAGCCGGGATGGATGAAATACTGCGAACTGTGTGCCTCTGACATGATCTCCTGCCGTATATCTCCGCTGGGTACATAAAGATGCTTACCATGTCGAAGTGTACCATCCTCATGAATGCATAACTCTGGTCTTCGTCTCGCCTCACACTCTGCTCTGAGTCGCTGAAGCTTGGAATCTGCCGATTGCGCCATCCGGATCCTCTCGACTATAGTGGACTGAACTTGCATACTAGCCATCAAGGCCATACTGGAAGGGAGAACAACTTCAATACCCATCTTCTGAAGATCTGCTAACAGCTCTGGTTGCGCTGTTAGAAAATAAACTCCCGCTCTCCTGCCCAATGCATCCACAACAACATTGGCCTTCCCAGGATGATACTGCAGGTTGACATCATAATCCACAAGAAGCTCCAGCCACCTTCTCTGACGCATGTTAAGATCCTTCTGGGTGAAAACATACTTCAGGCTCTTGTGGTCGGTGAAAATCTCCACCCTGTCTCCATACAAGTAGTGCCTCCACAATTTGAGTGCAAACACCACTGCTGCCAGCTCCAAGTCATAGGTTGGGTAATTCCTCTCATGATCACGAAGTTGTCGTGACGCATAAGCTATTACCTTCCCATGCTGCATCAGAACACATCCTAAACCTCTGCCTGAAGCATCACAGTACACTGAGAATCCTCCGATCCCATCTGGAAGTGTGAGAATAGGAGCCGTCATTAAGCCTCGCTTCAACTTCTCAAAAGATTCTCGGCACTCTGCTGTCCAAGCAAACTGTACATCCTTGCGAGTTAACTTGGTCAGCGGCGCCGAGATCCGAGCGAAGTTCGAAACAAATTGCCGGTAGTAGCCGGCCAATCCAAGAAAACTACGAACCTCTGCAACTGTGCTGGGCACTAGCCATGACTCAATGGCCACGATCTTCTGGGGATCCACTTCTACTCCTCCTCTGGTGATGATATGACCCAAGTACGAAATGCGATCGAGCCAGAACTCGTATTTACTAAACTTGGCATATAACTGGTGCTCTCTGAGGATCTGAAGAACTATACGGAGATGCTGCTCATGCTCCGCCTCACTCTTGCTGTAGACCAGAATGTCGTCTAGGAATACGATCATAAACTGATCCAAGTAAGGCATGAAAATGCGATTCATGAGGTCCATGAATACTGCCGGCGTATTGGTTGCTCCAAAAGGCATAACAAGGAATTCCCAATGCCCGTATCTTGATCTAAAAGCTGTCTTCGGGATGTCCTGCTATCTGACTCTGATCTGATGATATCCTGAGCGCAAGTCGATCTTCGAGAATACAGCTGCCCCTTTAAGTTGATCAAATAAGTCATCTATTCTCGGGAGAGGGTATCTGTTCTTGATTGTCACCGAGTTCAAGGTACGATAATCTACACATAATCTGGACATACCATCCTTCTTTTACACAAGAAGCATCGGGGCTCCCCAAGGTGATCTACTAGCACGAATGAATCCCTTGGTTCTATGCTCTTCAATCATCTTGTATAATATCTCCAACTCTGATGGCGCCATCCTGTAGACCCTCTCTGACACTGGGGCTGTCCCGGGAATCAAGTCTATAGTGAACTCGATCTCCCGCTCCGGAGGCATACCTGGAAGTTCTTCTAGGAAAACATCTGGAAACTCCTCGACTATCCTGGGCAATTGAACTGCTGCTACTGCCATCCGCAATATCGGAGGAGATGACTCAACCTCGCCTCGAGAGAAGGAAAACTCCGGCTCTCCTGGAATGCTAAAAATGACCCTGCCAATGTGGCAGTCTATCCTAGCATACTGGTCTCTCAACCAATCCATCCCTAAGATCACATCATAATCGGCCATCGAGAATTCTATCAATCTAGCGGGGAATTCTCTACCGCTAACTACGATCCGACACGAGGAAAACACTCTATCTACACCCACAAGTCCGTTACTAGTAAGTATATTAAGCCTTACTGATAATGACTCGGGCTCCAATCCTGCCCGTGTCACGAATTGTGCAGACATAAATGAATGCGATGCACCAGAATCAAACAAAGCTGAAGCTGGAAAGGTGTTGACGAGAATAGTACCTGCCACTACCTCACCTGGTGTTACTCCTTCTTCTCCTATGGTCAAGGCCAGCACTTGACCATGTCCTCTGGGGGCGGGTCCCCTCTGCTAAAAATTCCTCTGCCTGCTCTGGATCAGGGCTTGGGCCTGAGCATACTGCTGCGGTCTCTGCTGGTGGAATGCCTGGGCCTGCGTCAGCAATGGCCTCGGGAGCGGGTACTGCAACTGCTGCTGCTGCTGGACTGGCACTGGTCCTCTAACTGAAGGACTAGAGAAGGCTGATGAACTCCCCATGTTCGGGCAGTTTCCAACCCTGTGGTCCGGGGCACCACAAACCAAGCACAATCCCTGTGCTCTGTGACACTCTGACACCACATGCCCTGGCTTCCCACAGTGTAAACATCCCACTGCGGAGGACTGCTTCTGCTTCTGTTGCTGAGGGTGCGTAGGGGTAGAATGCTGAACCGACGTCACCGAGGCCGCCCGCCTCGGAGCTCCAATAGTTAAGGCCCGGGCTGCCGGGGCCGGTGCTGAAGACTGATTCATCTGGCCGTGAGATCTCTTCCGACCTCCGACCCTATCCACAATCCTCTGGGAGGTGTACTCATGCCTCCGGGCTGCTCCCAAGACTGTATCAAAAGTCTGATGCTCAAATTGCTCTACTGCCAACAAGATCTCTAGATGAAGTCCCTGCTAGAACCGCTGGGCTCTATCATACTCGGTTGCCACCAAGGTGGGAGCAAACCGACTGAGTCTGGAAAACTCGTCCGCATATCCGTCGACCGTCATGCCTCCTTGCTTCAGATTGGTAAACCTCGTCTGTAAGTCATACCGAGCCACAGCATCAAAATACTTTGTCTGGAATCTCTCTCTGAACACTGCCCAAGCAATGGGTGCCACTAATCCCTCGGCCTGCGCCGCCCACCAACTGCGGGCAAGATCTAATAGCTGCAAGCGCACAACGGCCACCTTCTCGTTTTCTGGAGTCCTGGCTGCTTCTAGAATCACCTCTGTGTCCTGAAGCCAAGCATCTGCGGCGATAGCATCTTCACTACCTTCAAAGAATGGAGGGTTCAAGCGCTTGAAGCTGTTGGTCGTGCTGTTACCCTGATGACCAACCCGGGCCAAAGCATCCGTCACTGCCTTTTGCAAGGCGTCTCCACGACAATCTTGGGAAGCTATCAATGTCCTGAAGAGTCCTACCAAAGTGCCGTCATCAGGTTCTATAGGCTGAACTGACTGAACCAGTGGCTTTCCGCCAGAAGGTACGACTCTGGAGGCTATCCCGGAATGCTGGGCTTGATCTCCAGGTTGCTGCTGGTCCGCGGGAGGTGCTCCGCCTTGCTGGTCAGTAGGACCACGAACAATGCCGCTGAAGAAGATGACATAGGGAACAATAAGGAAGGACCAGGACAGATCAACGATACAAGCATATGATCAGGACAAGAATCCAGGGATTCAGAAGATATGAGCAGAGATCAAGGATGAATACTGATTGAGACATCTATTCGGCAACCCTCACATATCTTGATTTACAAGACCTGCGTAGGTCACCACTTAAACCATGTCACGCCCCAGAACCAGAATACTGGAGAGCGGAGGCAGACATAGCCAGCTACGTATATGAAATGGAATCCATCTCGCTATACGGTCACGGCTGTCTATATACATGAGGGTTTATCTACAAGCCAACAGTCTCTTAAGGTCATGAACAAGCCTAGTGTCTCAATCACAAGCAAGTAAGTAAAAGTCACAAGATGTATGATCATTAAATATACAAAATGTCAGGACTAGCAAGAGTTTAGTCATACATGATCAACCCTAGGATCTGTTAATCATGTTACAGCCCGTAGGCAGACAGTAAGTAAAAGTACAATCGAGCTAACACGTGCTCGTCGGCTAAACGCCTCAAAAGAATAATTTTACAATAAAGTGGAAGGACAAAAGAAACCCACTTGTTGCCAGGGTTACGCCTGGTGGTCACCATCTGGCTGGAAGTTAGGTGGATCCTCTGGAGCTGCTCCGATATCTGGCCATACAAAACCAGCTGGGTCAGACCCCAGTAAGAGCAAGTGCCACAAAGGAGGCTTCAATTAGAAACTAAAACCAGCATATAGTAAGGAACATTAAAGTTAAATTATCAGAAATAACAACAATAATTGAGTACGAGGAAACCATTCAAGTAGCCAGACTACAACCCTTAAACCAAACAAGGACCGGGGTTGCAATCCTTCACCTGAATGGAAATCCGTCTCAAATACTATGGATAAGGTAATAAGACAATAAACGAAGAGAAGACACAGAACTGCTCCGGAAGCCAGGTTACAACCCTTAAACCAAACAAGGACCGGGGTTGTAACCCTTCGCCTGAACAGAACTGGACTCCTGATCTTTATTGTTAAGGCCATTATAGACAATCATGTTGCTGAAGTAAGATAAAACATGACAAGCATGGCACGTGGTACAAGTAAGGCAATAACCGAAGGGAAGGCACAGAACTGCTTCGGGAGCCAGGTTACAACCCTTAAACCAAACAAGGACCGGGATTGTAACCCTTCGCCTGAACAGAACTGGTCCCCCGATCGTTATTGTTGAGGCAAGCATCAATAATCGTGTCTTGTCACGATCTTGCATATGATCAGGATAAGACTAAGCTAGAATAACTTCATCCAAGCAATCACGGCCAATCAAGAGTACGGCTTGATACTTTAACTAGCTAGGGTTATCACAGGCCTAGTTACTAGTAGATGTAATGAGATTATTTCAACAGCCACAAGCCCTGCAGACTATCCAAGTTATCCAGGTCGAATGTCCGTTTATGAAGGGTGTACCACATGACTGTGTGCTGGAAGTGTGCCCTACTCGTCGGTAGGCTACAAGTCCACTTAATGCGCCCAGATAACGGGATTGCCTGTAGCTGGGAATCTCTTCATGTCTACTGAATTATTCTAGTTTATTACTCTTAGTTAATTACAGTAGGTATCCCTGACCGTAGTACTCAGGGATCCCCTCCTAGACATGATGCAAGATAATACTGGTTTATTGTGCAAACGCAATCATCCACGGTGTCCAGGTTAGTCATTCTTGTCAGGTCATGTCACGTTAGCCGTCGCAACAGCAATTCGAGATAATCATGTCAGGTATGCTTGTCCTGCCATGCCGTGTTCAATTATTATTAATAAACCTATTAAATAAATTCATGATTATCAAGTTCATGACAAAAGGCGTAAGGATATAAAATGGGCGTAAGATATCTAATAAATTATCAATATACAGGGCTATAGAAGAGCCAAGCTTAAGGAAAATAAAACCAAACTGACATGCTGACCTAAGACCAAGTCAGCCAAAGGTCATACGCTCAGGTCAAGCCACGCTCAGGCCAACCTACGCTCAGGCTAGGGTAGGTCATATGCTTCCAAAAGGCAGCGTATGGGGTCCATACGACTCCTTGTCAAGCAAGCGAGCGTATGCGAGTCATACGCTCCCAAAAGGCAGCGTAGGGGGTCCATACGACTCCTTATCAAGCAAGCGAGCGTATGCGAGTCATACGCTCCCAAAAGGCAGCGTATGGAGTCCATATGACTCCTTGTCAAGCAAGCGAGCGTATACGAGTCATAAGCTCCCAAAAGGCACGTATGGGGTCCATACGAGTCCTTGTCAAGCAAGCGAGCGTATACGAGTCATACGCTCCCAAAAGGCAGTGTATGGGGTCCATACGACTCCTTGTCAAACAAGCGAGCGTATGCGAGTCATACGCTCCCAAAAGGCAGCATATAGGGTCCACTGCGCTGCGCTAAAGAGCGCGTACAGCTCAGTGACACAAGCTAAAAAGCTCACGCACTGCTCACTGTCTTCTCCAAATCAGCAGGAACTCCAAGGTTGAACCCAATGCTCCGAAAGCCCATAACTTGGTTAAAACAAGTCCAAATCCAACTTTTCAAAGGTCAAAATTGGGTAGAATAAAATTCTCTACCACCTGGAACCATCAGAACTTGAAAACAAGAAAGTTTAATAGATCAAACCATAAAAATCTGAAAATGACTAAATTCTAGATCTACAAAAATCCAAGCTTCAAAGTCGAAAATGACAGGGTCTAATGTGGATTAGAAAGTTGCAAAGAAGAGGTTAGATCAACAAAATGGTGGGTTTCCTCATGAAGCAAGATTGCACTTGCCTAGGCTAGGGTTTTCTTGGTTGGTGGTGGAGAGTAATGAAGAAGAAAGGAAATAATGAGGAGAGAGAATGGAAAGAGGTTAATAAATGGGGTTAGTTGTGGTAGGTAGGGGGTTCACCCTTGGTTCATGATGAACCAAGGCTAATCAAGCCTAGCCGAACCAACCCAAGCCAACCCAAACCAAGATGAACCATGGCCTAATACGAGATAAAATACGTACACGTATTCTTAAATACGTAATACGAACAACAGGCATTACACCAAGCCAACGGTATTTGGATTTACTCTAAGAATCCTCTGAAGGAGTATTCCAACATAGCAGATCCCGAAGTCGAGACACAATCGGTCAAAGGAATCTTCAAGATCCTTCCGAACGTCTTCTTCTTTCTCACTCTGGAGATGATTCTTTTTCCGACTATGATGCATACAGCGAAAGCTCAGAACAGACAGTGTCTTCCACTGTTCCCAGAGAAGTAACAGCTTACATTGTCAATGAAGATCCTGATGCTTCCAGTTCAGCTAGTCAAGAACAATGAATAGCTGTACTAGAAGATAAGTTGAAGACAATGGCAAAAATGGTCGCAAGTATGCATTCCATCATTGTGGCTCAGCACACAGTGCCACCGACAGTACCGCCTACAAATCCTGAAATCATAGCATCATCGGTGCCTGCTAATATAGGGCTGGAGGTAGCACCTCTTCCGGTACCTCCTGTACAAGTCCAACCTATATCCAGTCAGTCAGGTGCTGGGGGTAGTGCTTATCATGCTGTTCCTTCTCCTAACACTGTGGTTCAGCCTGCTCCTTCTACATCAGTGGAAGATGCCAATGAAGATGTGAAGCTCCTGCGAACTCAGTTCAAAACTTTCAAGGAGAAGGACAACTTACAGAGGTTGGGGATCAAGCAACCTTACCCAGTTGAATGGAAGGAAGTCCCGTTTTCTCCAAAGTACAAGATCCCAACTATCTCTCTGTTTGATGGCAGCACATCTCCCAGTCAGTTCATCAACCACTTTGAGGTTATGACTGTTCAACTTCAACCAAATGACTCTCTTCTTACCAGAGTATTCGTCGGCTGTTTAGCTGGCGTAGCATACGATTGGTATAGAAGCTTGCCCGATGGTTGTATCACCTCATTCTCCGGCTTAAAGCAAATCTTCTTGGAACAATTTTATGAGGGGATCAATGACATGATTATGTCAGCCCTCAATAAAATCAAACAAAAGCACAATAAAACTGCTGAAAGTTTCATCGAAAGATTTCGTCGGAAAGCTTTGAAAATGCCACCGGGAACTCCGGCTGCTGTCACCATAGACACCTGCAAAGCAAATCTATTGCCTATCATCAGCATGTGGATGGGGTCTACTCAATTCCAAGATTAGTCATCCTTCATTGTCAACGCTAAAGCAGCTGAAGTTAGCGCCGACAAATTCAAGCAGCTAGGGGTACAAATGTCTAACCCCGACCGGGATGAACATCAATCATCAGGCGGTGGCAATCGCCAGAACAACCGCAAACCAAAAGAAACTTTGAACATCAATTTGAATAAGAACAAAGAATCTCTGGCGGTTAACGTGCTCCTCCTACATCCACTTCTACTCCTTCAGTACCTCCACCGAGAGAACCTCATCCTAAAGTACAACATTCCTTTGACGAGAATGACACAGCTAGCATTTTTTATTACATAATTAAAAGCAATAAAATCTAACTTCCAGATCCAAAGAAGCTCGATAAAGTCGGTAAGACTGATCTTCCCAAGTACTGTGTCTATCACAGGTTCATCGGACATCCCACTCGAGCATGTTATGTGCTCAAAGGCAAAATCCAGGAGCTGGTCAACGCTGGCGTCGTCACTCTGCAACAAGAGGAGAAGACTGTTACTACAAACATGGTATCAGTTCACTTTAGTGACTTCCCGCCCCAGATGGTGCAGCATGGCGTCATTCCTATCCCCAAAGCTACTCTTGAGATTGAGAATCTCCCTCCTCCACAAAATGAAGGTCTCGTTCCTTTGTCTTTTGACAATGGCGAGATTATGTGGATTCATCCGGATCTTGCTTCAGAGTTCGAACTTCCCTCTTCCTCCAAGAAGAAAGATCGCTCCAAGGGCAAGACAAAGACTTGCAATATGGTATCTTTTGACCCCATAGTTGACGAGGAAATCCTGTTGGGCACCAGATCAGGGAAAGCTTATCTAAAGGTTTATCCTGAAGTCCAAGAGAATCCTGTTTCTTCCTCTGAACATGCTCCGGTGCAGCCTGCTTTTACTGAGGATATTCCTACTACTTCCTCACCGGTGGTGATACCCATTCCTCCCAAGCCGACGGTCGCTGACAAAAGCAAATAGCAAGTCCACTTCGATGAACCTTTGAAGAAGACATCTCCTTCCGGACTTGAAAAGCCTTACAACTTTGATATCTTGGCTCAGTTGGCCAATACACCGGCCCGGTTGTCAATTTTCGAGCTCTTACGTCTTTCTAAAGAGACTCGAGAAACTCTGAGTGAAGCTCTCATGCAAGCAGAAACTTGTCTAGCCCTTCTGAAGAAGCCTACAGCAGAGCCTGTCTCTTGCCTCCATTATCATAGTATGTTGGAGTTAATTCCAATCATAACTTTCACTCAAGATGACTTGTTAATGGAAGACAACAGGCATGACCGTCCTCTCTACTATACAGGATATGTCAACTCGATGAAAGTCGATCGTATTCTGATAGACCCAGGGTCTGTCCTTAGCATCATGCCGAAGACAATATTAGATGCGTTGAAGATCCCTGTACATAGTCTCTCCAGTACAATCACCACCATCCTTGGATTTAATCAAAGAAGAACTGAACCTTTGGGCAAGATTCGCCTAAAACTCCAAATAGGCAATCTGCGCACAAAAGTGACCTTCGATATCATCGACAATCATGGTTGTTCTTATAATACTTTATTGGGGAGACCATTCCTACATGAACACAACATTGTTCCATCAACTCTTCATCAATGTTTCAAATATGTTAATGACAATGGAGAAGTCCAGAAGGAGGTTGCTGATCTCTATCCTTTCAAAGGCGTTGAAGCGTACTGCAACGACGCTCGCATGTATAAGGATAAATTCATGAAGGTTGTCTTGTCTCTGGATACTGAAGAAGAATCAGAAGTAGTGCCCAAAGATACCCTTATCATACCTGTTAAAGGACGTGTCTCTCGTCCTCAATCTTCCAAGCCACTGGCTGTTCATTTGCCAGTTCAGAAGAAACCAACAAATGATGATCAAGATCAAAGGGAGCTCACCTCTTCTGAGCCACTTGTTATCGACTTACGTCATAACAAAGATAAAAAGTAGCATGCTTCTTCTGAACCCTCTGTTATTAATTTAACTCATAACAAGGAGAAAAGGGAGCTCACCTCCTCTGAGCCGCTTGTTATCGACCTCCGTCGTAACAAAGCTAATCCTCCTCCATGTTCTTCTTCTCCCCCTCTTGTAATCAATCTGACCAAGCCTGCCACGGCTAAAGGTCCTATTGTAAATACGAATGTACAAACCAATGAAAAAGCATATACTTTTCAGTATACTGATGTCATTTATCATGCTAAATGCTACTTGGATATGTTAGGTAGCTTTCAGTCATTTACAATGGGAGTTGTACAATCTTTTCAAACGAAAGTCTCTTTTGAACACCCAGATGATTCATATCGAATTGTTTCCGCTCGAAAGAAAGGCGAAAGTCCAATATTTTTTAGTAAATGACCGGAACAACAATTCAGCTATACGGATGATAGAAAAGTAAACGACACGGGGCATCTTCAACTCCGTCGTTATAGTCAACAATCAAAAGACATCATCCGAAAGATGGGTTATGATTTCAAGGGCGGCCTCAACTACGGGAAAAGTAGAAGAACTCCTCTCCGTACGGTTATTCCGAAAGGAAAGTCAGAGATGTACTACAACAGGACCAAAAGAGGTCTCGGATATGATTCACCTCCATTATTATCCCCAGCAGGTTCTGAATCCGATAGTGAAGAGCGTTCTAACTTTTCTGATTCCAGATCGTGGGATTCTGACACCAACATTGGTCAAGTTAATCGATTAAATGTATCTTCTAACAAGGTCTCCGTCGAACTTCCAGAAGGCTATGACGAGGATATTGAAGAAAGTTCTAAAACAGATCCTTGGGCCCAACGAATGGATACCCAATGGGAACTCTGATTCGAACAAAGGGAACCTCCTACAGAAGATCAATTAGTTCAAATTGATGTAGGAGAGAACGGATCACCTCGTCCAATATTCATCAGCAAGAACCTTCCAGAAGAGGATAAACAAGAATTAATTCTTCTGATTAAAGAATATATTGATGTCTTTGCCTGGAGCTATGAAGACATGCCAGGACTGGATCCTAAAGTTGTTACTCACAAACTGAACATCATACCGAATGCAAAATCGGTCAAACAACAACAACGGTATTTCAAGCCAGAAATGATGGACACAATCGACGATGAAATCAAGAAGCTCATAGCTTGTGTCTTTATCAGAGAAGAGCAGCATCCTGATTGGGTAGCCAATGTCGTTCCAGTTCTAAAGAAAATCGGCAAAGTTTGAGTTTGCATCGACTTCCGGGATCTTAATGAAGCATGTCCAAAAGATGAATTTTCTCTTCCTATCACGGATGTCATGATCGACAATACGTGTGGGTTCGAAAGAATATCTTTCATGGACGGATTCTCCGGATACAATCAAATTCGAATGAATCCTGAAGATGAAAAGCATACTTCTTTTCGCACTCCTCGTGGAGTCTATTGTTATAGTGTGATGTCGTTTGGTCTCAAGAATGCTGGTGCAACATACCAACGAGCCATGAGTACCATCTTTCGAGATCATCTGCGCAAGACAGTCGAATGCTATGTTGACGATATTGCTGTCAAAAGTCGTCTGAAGGAAGATCACATTCAAGACTTGAGAACTATCTTCAACCTCATGCGCCAACATCAACTCAAAATGAATCCCACCAAGTCATTCTTGGGTGTCTCTAGTGGTAAATTTCTCGGCTTCGTCATTACCTCTAAGGTTATACACGTGGATCCCGAGAAGATCAAAGCCATTCAAGAGATGCGTCCTCCACGCAACTTAAAAGAGCTACGAGGATTCCAAGGTCGACTTGCGTACATCAGGAGATTCATTTCAAATTTGTCTGGACGCTGCAGACCATTCACTCAACTCATGAAGAAGGGTGTATCTTTCATTTGGACCGAAGAATGTCAACGAGCATTTGACGACATCAAGCGGTATCTCATGAATCCACCAGTCTTGGTGCCACCAATCTCTGGCATACCATTCTTAATGTATGTCCGTGCTATGGGTCATTCATTGGGTGCTTTACTTGCCCAAAAGAACAAAGAAGGCCACAAACAAGCTATCTATTATCTCAGTCGTACTATGATTGGTGCTGAACACCGTTATAGTCCGGTCGAAAAAGAATGACTAGCTCTCATGTTTGCTGTTCAAAAGACTCAGCATTATATCATTGGTCAAACTATTTATGTCATATCCCGAGTTAATCCTCTTCGGGTGCTGATGAAAAAGCCCAGCATACTCAACTCTCGGCTGGCTACATGGGCCATTCTGCTAGCCCAATATGACATGATATATGTTCCTCAAAAATCTGTCAAAGGTCAAGCACTGGCAAATTTCTTAGCAGCCCATCCGATTCCAGAGACATCCAAACTTTACGATGAAATTCCAGATGAGACTTTGGAATCTAATACAATCTCTGAAGAATTTCCTACTTTGCGTCTATTCTTTGACGGAGCATCCAGGATTGGACCCAATGGTGCCATTGTAGCAGGAGTCGGAGTTGTTCTCGTCTCTCCAGATGGGTTAGCTATTCAAAGAGCCTACTCCTTAGATGAGCCTTGTTCCAACAACGTGGCAGAATACAATGCTCTACTCATCGGCCTTTAATTAGCCAAACAATTGGACGTCGAGTATCTTAAAGTCTATTGCGACTCTAAGCTGGTTGTTAATCAGGTTAGAGGAACCTATGAAGTTCGTTATCAAGATCTAGTGCCTTATCATGAAGCAGCAATCAACATGGCTACGTCATTCAAAGCCTTCTTCATAGACTATGTTCGGCGAGCTTGTAATACTGAAGCAGATGCCTTGGCCAATCTTGCGGCAGTCTTAGCTATCCCTATCAAAAGACAGCAAGTAGTGGTTATTTCCAATCGTGAGTTGCTTTGCATTGAAAACAATCGTAATATTGAGTTCAGTAATCTTGCTGAAACCAATGTTATCAATGAAGATTGGAGAGTTCCTTTCATCGACTTTGTAGTTCATGACATACTCCCTGAAGATCCTAAAGAAGCTAAGAGTATTCGTCAAAGGTCTCTACGATTTTATTACAATCAGACCACTAAGAGTCTTTATCGACGAACTTATGACGGCTTACTCTTGCGCTGTCTAGCTGGTGATGAAGCAAAATAAATACTGCGTGAAGCTCACGACGGTGTTTGTGGAGTACATCAACCCGGTCCTAAGCTACAGGATCGTATCCGATGCATGGGTTACTACTGGCCCTCTATGGTATCAGATGCCATTGAATATGCAAGAAAATGTCGAGCTTGTCAAATCCATACAGATTTTATTATTCATCAACATTCAAAATTTCTGCATCCGACGGCTACTTCCTGGCCTTTTGAAGCTTAGGGTATGGACATCATAGGTCCTATCAATCCTCCTTCTTCTAGAGGACATCGATTCATATTAGCAATAATCGATTATTTCTCTAAATGGGCTGAAGCTATACTTCTGGCTGAAGTCAAGACTAGCAGCGTCATCAACTTCGTTAAACACCATGTCATCTATCGATTTGGTGTACCTTGAAGAATTATCCACGACAATGGACCTCAATTTACCAACCAGAAGTTTACCAAATTTTGCGATGATCACCGAATTGACAATGTCGCTTCGACAGCCTACAATCCTGCTGCTAATAGATTAGCTGAAGCTTTCAACAAAACTATTATCAAGCTGCTCAAGAAGTTTGTATCTACTAACAAACGGAACTGGAGTGAAAAGCTTGGTGAATGTCTTTGGGCCTATCGAACTACGGTCCGCAATGCCACATGCTTTATGCCTTTCTCTTTGGTGTACGGTTGTGAAGCAATTCTTCCTCTAGAACTTCAAATTCCTTCTTTAAGGATTGCCATTGCTAATAAACTCACTACAGAGAACAATGATCTTCTTCGACTTCAAGAATTAGAAGCGCTCGATGAAAAGCGGCTATTAGCTCAACAGCATATTGAGTTATATCAAGCCCGTATCTCGAAGACTTTCAACCGCAAAGTTAAAATTAGAACCTTTCAATAAGGAGAACTTGTTCTAACGGTCAGACGTCCTATGACTATGACTCATATGAGTAAAGACAAATTCGACGCGAAATGGGAAGGTCCCTACGTTATAAGCAAAGTCTTCTAAAATGGAGCCTATCAACTTGTGGAATTAGATGGTCGAGTTGCAATGATGCCTATCAATGGCAAATTCCTCAAGAAATACTATGTATAAATGTAACAGAAATTTATGTAAATATGATCAGACAATTCATAAATAAAGTTTTATTTTTATTTCATCATAAGTGATGTTACATGATATCAAGGAAGATCATTGTCATCCTTCTCAACATTAGGACGCGGACCACTGCCGTCCTTATCAAAGACATAATCAGCAAAAGAACTGAGGACATCTTTGTTGGAACCCACAAGGAACTTGCAAGCAGCCATCCTCGTGGCCTCTTCCTCTTCAGTCTTTCCTGGCTCAAGCAGGAAGTCCAGGATATCTTGCGGTGGTTTGGGTGCAGACGAACCTTCGCCTGCCTCTGCCTGCTTTGGCTGGACCAGTTCGGCCGGATGTTCTTCAACGCCCGCTTCAACTTTTGGGGCAATTTCAGCCTTCTTGGATGCATCTCCGGATGACAACTTTATGTTGAAAAGTGGAAATGATCATTCCTTCCAGATTTCTGTTCTATTTATAGGCAGAGATTCTCAAAATAATGAAACGTCACATTCATCCGATGGTTCATCCGTTCATTCATTATCACCTGACGGTTTATCCGTTCATTAATATCAGACGGTTCATCTGTTCATTAATATCAGACGGTTCATCCGTTCATTCACATTCATTCTGATGGTTCATCCGTTCATTCATCATCATCTGACGGTTCATCCGTTCATTAATATCAGACGGTTCATCCGTTCATTAATATCAGACGGTTTATCCGTTCATTCACATTCATTCTGATGGTTCATCCGTTCATTCATCATCACCTGACGGTTCATCCGTTCATTAATATCAGACGGTTCATCCGTTCATTCACATTCATTTTGATGGTTCATCCGTTCATTCATCATCATCTGACAGTTCATCCGTTCATTAATATCAGACGGTTCATCCGTTCATTAAAATCAGACGGTTCATCCGTTCATTCACATTTATTCCGATGGTTCATCTGTTCATTCATCATCACCTGACGGTTCATCCGTTCATTAATATCAGACGGTTCATCCGTTCATTAATATAAGACGGTTCATCCGTTCATTCACATTCATTCCGATGGTTCATCCGTTCATTCATCATCACCTGACGGTTCATCCGTTCATTAATATCAGACGGTTCATCCGTTCATTGATATCAGACGGTTCATCCGTTCATTCACATTCATTTTAACGGTTCGTCCGTTCATTCATCATTACCTGACGGTTCATCCGTTCATCATCATCAGACGGTTCATCCGTTCATTCACATTTATCTGGCGGTTCACCCGTTCATTCAATTCATTTGACGGTCCATCCGTTCATCCTGACGATTCATTCCGTTTATTTATTTCATTCACACCTTTTTTATTCATTGTCCGTATCAGCAACTTGTCGTCTTTGATTAAGTTGTCTATTTTGAAGTAATAATATTCGACAAATTATATTCTGTCACGTCCATATTACCTCTGAGCAGATATAATGAATATAATTATTTTCTACAAAAATCATCAAGAAATATATCATGTCCTGTACCTCTGAATATATTTTCTATCACTATTATTTATATCTGAATAAGATATGCAAGAAATAATAGAGCCACAACAAAATGTCTTTTATTGATCAAAATTTAAGACATTACATAGCATAAAGAAAGACAAAAAGATACAAGATGTTCTTTCTACAGAGACGGAGGCATCATCAGATTAGCAATCTGTTGTTTCAAAATCTATAACAGTTCTTCACGAGATGCCATCACTCTCCTCCTGGCCTCTTCCATCCCAGATTCTTCATTAAAAACGGGCATGGATACCATTCGGCGAGTGATTTCAGCATCATGAGTTGCTACATACTCGTTTCTTTCCTGAGTTAGGACATCAATTTGTTGGACTGCAGTCTGATGCTCTGTAACTTCATTTTCCAGTTCCTCTTGGAGACGAGCAATCTCCACCCTCAGCTCGGCAATCCTTCTTTCTCTTCTCTCAGCAGTTGAGATCACCGATTCCAACTTGGAATTATATTCAGTAGATTTAGTAGTATAGGCATCCAAGAGGTTCTGGAGATTCACTCTTTCAATTGTAGCTGCCTGAGCCATTTGTTCAAACTCTGCCTGCACTAAAGGTTCCACTTTCCCTTTGTTGAGATCTTTATAGTTCTTTATGGAGATTTCCAGCTCATTCAATATATGGTCAAGGAAAGTGGCCTGAGCCTCATCACCTTGCTCCTGGATGGCCTTTACCAAGAAAGAGGTCGGACCTCTAACCATGTAAAAATCAGCGTCTTCCTTGTCCATCATTCTATTGATCAAAGGTCCCAAGGACTCGAAGAAGCATTTGGTGAATGACTGATTAATCGCCAAAGCACCAGGAGTTGCAGCTACTCCTGTTGATGACAAAGCAGCAGGACGCTCAATTTCTCGTATCTGAACAGCAGGCTCTTTGAATAAGGGAACCAAAGTGGAGCTGGTTGCTCCTCCTGGTTGTTCCTCTGTAAAATCAATACTGTCACTTTGCCTGTCATTGGCTATTGATAAAAGAGAATCAAAAGTGAAAACAGTCTTACCATGGGTAGATCCAGCAATAAGCCTATCATCTGCAGGAACAGACTTTAGCTGAGCAGAAGTAGCTTCAGACACTATTGCCTGACTACTTCCTGCTTCAGAGCCACAAGATAAATGGCGACTGCTACTGGCAATTGTCGTTGCCAGTACTATGTCCATACATGTTGGAGGAGCAGAAGAGGATCCGGGTTCTGTATGGATAAAAGTAACAATGTTAGCTATCAAGTTATTTATTAAAAGAAGATCGCTAATTTCATTACAATACCTTCGGGAGCAGCAACTGGAGTTTCCTCCAAATCCACCTCTTCATCAGCAATCTTCTCCGGAGATCTCGGCACCTCAGCCTCCTTTTCAGTAGTCAGAGTGTCTCGAGGGGATGTCTGGATCTCAACATTCTCTTTCTGATTTTGTGTCTCATCAACAGCTTCTGATGAGGTTCTCTCCTCGTTCTCGCTGTCCTCGGGAGCCTCTTCACTAACAGCATCAGCGGCATAATCAGCTTCTTCTTGATAACCGATGTCACAGCCATATAAATCTTCGATCATCAAACGATCTTCTTCCGCAAGGGTTGCTCCCGGTGTGGCAGGAAGATGAGTTTTCGCTGCTATTGGCAATGGAGATTACAAAGGTTCATGCTCTGTTTCTGCAATATTATCTCTAGGCTCTATGGCCTCATCTCTTCGGTCGATCTATTCTCTCTCCTCAATATCCTCTTTCTGCTCTGGACTGGGAGTTTTATTGCCAGACTCAGAAACAGGAGTGGGAGAGGGCATGGTGAGTCCCGCTGCAGCGTCTATCACGATCGAAGACAAAACTTGTCTTCTGCGGACCAACATTTTCTTCCTATGCAGAGGTCTCTCAGGACTCTCTACGTTTATTGCCTCGACTTGTTTTTGAACAGAGGTCGGTGTGGCAGCTACTTCCTGCTGAATTATCTCGGCCAGCTGCCGAGATTGAGATCTGGTAGTAATCTTTTCTGAAGAATGATCTAAGATCAGTTTCTTTTTCGCAGCTGGGACGGAAGGCTCCTCTCTCCTTCTCTTCTTGGCCTGAGATTTAGCAACCTTCAAAGAAATACGCAGTGGCGTGTTAATCTCTTCAAGGAACATAGTGTCCCTCGAAACTTCTAAGGGTGCATCCACTGGCTCGTGCACCTCATCATTACCTGGAAGTGACATGATGACTCCTCCATTCTTCAATCTCGTTGCAGACGCGAAGTTATCCACAAGATTGAAGTTCTCGGCAAAAGTGTTCGATGATGTATAAAACACCGAATATGTGAACAGCATACGAGGGCCATGATTACTATTCACCGGCATCGAGAACGTTGCTTTCGTATCTCGAGCATTGTAATAAGCCCAAGCCCGGGCTCCATCTATCAAGAAACCTTTTCCTTGTAGGCATCAGATAGCATTACCTACGTGGAATTGGTCATATCCAAACTGTCGAACAAACCGGCTGGAAAGATATGGCTCCAAGTAGCATTCTTCTTCAAACCGATATACCAAATGGGATGGACGAATTGTCTTCAACCAATCAAAAGATGTACGGCTCAAAGGTTGCATCTTTGAGTCAACCATGTTGGTCGGCATCTGTTCATACCCGGCAGGAGGAGAAGTGCAATAGAAGTTCTATAATTTGCCAAGGTTCAAAGCATATCTGCAATCTCTCAAGGAAGTGTATTTCCACTTACCGTAGGAGAATCTCCGCAAAAAGCTGCCACTAACTAGTCCCATGTCGGGGTCCATCAAAGTAGGATGGTGTAGAAGAAACCACACGAACAGATAAGTATACGGCAATTCTAGCCGAGGAAACTCTTTCTCGCCCTTAGCTTTCAGCATCAATTCGACGTACAGGCGGAGACTGGCATTCATTCTACAAGTCATCGCCGATAAGAGATCCATCTTGTAGCCGAAGACTAATCGAACGGCAGCAAAAAGAACACCGCGATGGAAGCGGTCTACGATACTTGCTCCAGGAACGACGAATCGACGGAGCCAGTATGTCAAAAAGCTTGCCAGTTGGGCTTTTTTTGACATAAATCGATATCCCACTCTCATATAACTCTCGAGAATGTCTCCTTTCTTTAGAGGAGGACATTGATGATCGTCCTTGATCTTGACATCCAAGTCACCACTTCTCTCCATTAACTTCACCACTTCAGTGCTGCTCAGTGGTTTAAAGAAGTCGGGATAGCAGTTGTCATATTCCTTGGTTTTCTTTTCTTCAATGTGGTTGAGGAACAGATAAGGCAACCATTTGGATGAATAGCGGGTACCAGATGTACCACTTTTATAGAACAAAGAGCTGATTTTATAATTACACAGCAGTTCTTCGAAGACTTCTACCATGGCTGCGTTCTCTTTTCGAAGTTTGTCCAACTCATCATTAGTTGGGACAAATTCCTCATACGGGGCATCCCTCATCGACAGGTAAGAGATGTACTGCATCTCGTGAAGGGCAAACCCGATCTCTCCGCAGGGAGTCATAAAAGTCCCTGTCCTGTAGTTGTATCTTTCTACTAGAGCCAGAAATAGATGCAGACTGGAGGCAAAACCGTAAACAGTGGCATACACTGCTTGATACAAGTTAATCTGCTGAAGTTTGTCTTCAAACTTAGTCAAAATCTAGTTTGCTATACAACTCCATCTCTTATAGTCTGGGTTCACCATTCCAGTTAATCTGAGGTCTTGATCTGGATACCTCCCTTCGACCTTCGTGAACTCATTCGCGAATATTAGAATTCTCACGGGCAACAACAAAGAAGAATTTTCCGGCAGAATATGACCGGGCTTTAAACCTCTGAGCAAGATACTGTATCGTTCCGAAGAACTGTAGAACATGTCTTTCTTGTTAGGCCCCTTCTTCACATAAATCTTTCCTGAACGGGCATCCTGAAAAGGTGTAAGATTCCATTCCATTTTCCTCGGATAGCTTGCATGAGCATATCGAGATAAGGGGAGGCAGCGGGAGACATCTGGTATCGAGATTGTCTTGTCTTTCTGTTGGACAATCCGTTCTTCCATCCGTGGCCTCGGCTGAGAGCTCTTCTCAAAAGCTTCGCCAAACAGAAATAGGGGCTTCTTGTGAATGATGGCATCTGCCGACTCCAAAGGTTGCCCATTCATCAGACATAACATGGTTTCATTATCTTGGGTTACAAAGATAGCTTGGCGGGAAGCTGGCAGATCATACTGTGGAAAGTGCACATGGGACAGGTCCTCTTTGAATTCCGATTCTGAAAGAGTTCCTACAAAGTTCTCATACCCCAGATCTTCTCTGGTATTAACTGCATCAAACAGAGAAAACAAAAATTTAGCACAAGAAAAAAATCATGGATGCTACCATCAGATTGCGCAACCATCAGATTGCGCAACCGTCAGATTGCGCATCCATCTGTGCTAGCATCAGATTGTGCTGGCAATCCTACACAAATCAGCAGATTGCGCTGACTTTTGTCAGCACAGTTCAACCGATTGCGCAAGAAAGTATTCTTCATTAAAGTGAAGAATAACTAGTTCGTGCAACCAAGACCCTAAAAAGGGTGGCGCATTATGATCACATCTCTAAAAAGAGATGGATTCTGAAAATCAGTGAAGTCGAAAAAAACCTAAAAAGGGTTTTTTGGGTCATCTACCTTACAAAGCAGGATGTGCAGTCTCATGTCGAGAAGGACGTCATACAACCCTAGCCGAAGGCTCGGCGGGGGCCTTGCCCTTGGCAGCGGCGGAAGAACGCTTGGGAGCCTTGGAGATTCGATGGAAAAGAAAGGAGGAATAGGCTCGAGACTTCTCTCTTAAATCACAAAAGCAAAGTAAAGAATGAAATAAATATTGAAGAGAACTATTTATAGTTTTTCAAGTAACGGCTGCCTCAGACTACGTCAAAAAAGTAGGGATCGACTCATCCGATTGCGCAGACAGCTCATGCGCAACTTGATTTTAAAATTTGAAATTCAAAATATTTCAAAACTTTGAATAAATTCAACTTTTGAAAACTTTGAAGGGGGTCTTGTAGGTCCTAAAAAATCAAGTTGCACCTATTAACAAAGTCATAAAATCAAGAAATACAACTTTCAAATGAACTGCGCGGATATCAGATTGCGCATCATTCAGATTATGCACACCAGACTGCGTACACCTTCAACTGCGCAGGCTGACGTGGCAAATAATCATCATTACCTGACAAAATTAAATCTTTCTGACAGCTGACAGCACAAAGAACGAAGAGACTGTTCGTTTATTGCACCGTACAGAGCTCGAGGACAGCTGTACATGCAGCGCAATCCAGTGCCTGCACGATCCAGTGTCTGCGCAATCCATTTCAGCGCAATCTGAAGTCAGCATAATTTATGTGGCGTACTTCATCATGTCAACTGACAAAAGTATATGTGGCATTCATGCCATCAATTTATCGTTACATGGCAATCGTCTTCACACGATCATGCGTATTTCAATTAAATGATGCCATGTGTCCAAGACAGTCAGCCCACGACCAGACAACTGCCTGCGCAGTCTGATGCTACGCAATCCAGTTCCTGCGCAATCCAACTTGCGCCATTCAGAATAATTAAAAGTTAGTTATTTCCAGAACTCTATAAATAGAGTTTCAAGTCTTCATTCAAGGGGATCAGATAGAGAGATCAGACATAAAGTTCAGAAATACCAGAGAGTTCAGGAATTCTTGCCCAAGTGCTGCTGCATTCTTCTGAGGCTTTTGCCTTCAACTTTCGAGGCTTTTGCCTTCAATTTCAACTTCAGACGCTACCGTCTTCAAAGTTTACATCGTCCAAGGGATAAAGCAATCGTCTTCTAGATTGGATTCCTACAGTTGTACTTTTCCAGAATTCTTGTAATCTTTACAAAGTTTGTATCAATAAAGTTTCATACTTTTGTTTTTGCAAACAGAGATCATCTACTAAAAAAACTCATGAGTCTCAAATAGGAATACATCAGAAGGTCTCAACTGAACAAACTACGAAAATAATAAAATAAAACTTTTGAAAGCCATCTGTAGCAGGCAAGTTTGCATAAGCAGCCTCCAACTCGTCCTGTGCACCAAAGTCGGGATCTGCAGTATTCCCATAATAGGTGGTACAAAATTTCTCTAACTCATCACCTAAAAATGTTGGTTATCCAGTCAGGATTGGAACAAACACACAAGCTAAAAAACTATCTGCAACATAATAGAATCGACAGTACATGGATATAACATATGTAAAAGGAAACTGAACAGTAATATGATGACATGGTATATCTAGAATAAAGTATGAATAGTAGAATAATATGTGAACTAGAAAGAATGTAAAAGCATAGTGACATGTCAAGTGGTGGAAATAATAAAAGACAAGCTATCTAAGTGATTTGAAATACCCTTTTTGACATGTGAACGGCTAAGGGGTAAATACGGCACACTGCACGTGTCGTTTGCAGCTGCTATCATTCACGAAAGACACGGAGGATAGATTGGGAAGTTTACACGTCTACTAGGATATTTCTCCTACCGACCAGTACTCATGAACCCAAATAAGTTACAAAAAGAAGCTAAACAAGAGTATAATAAATGGGGTTCATGTAACTCACTCGTATGTCCATCGTGTCATCAAGCAAAAGAACATATGAATATATACTGTGCAAAACCATCAGAATTGGAAGTAGAGCAGAAAGTGTACTTGCCTGTCGTCCTGAGCTGGTGATACGAACCAAGTGCTGAATCGGGGTCCAACAAACCTATATTATGAATCAATTTCTAATCAACAGATGAAGATAATTAATGAGTCTACTTAACTATGGTGAGTTACCCTTAGATTTAGTAATCTTAATGACCTGGAGCCTATTGTACTAGTGCTAACTCTATGTCTCATGTATAGGGATGCTGATGTCCCCTTGTGTCAAGGCAAGCGTAGGTTATCTAAATTCCTGTTGGCATAAAGAGTCTATAGTGTCTATTTGTCCAGTAGGTGATTTACTCCCTGGATGCTAAGCTTTAATGTCTGATACTTTAATGTAAGGTTCATGACTATGTACTCTAGCCCTTACAGGATCGACCCCTAATCAGTGTCTATTACATATAATCCTGGAGTATACAGTTAAGTGCCATCACTCCCATCCTAGTCTATACTTCTTCTCAATAACTAATATAAGACATAACACAAGGTATCCTAACTACCTAATCATCTATCTCTAACTCTTGGTTACAAGTGGGTATCTTTAGTGGCTAGACACAAACAATGTAGCAGGGAGTGTAGAGGTATGCAAGGAGGGTTTTGTAGTATGGGACAGGATCCATTAGGTACTGCCTAGTAGCAGCCTAAAGTTACAGTGTCAGAGTGTGATTTAACCCAGGAGTGTAATGAACCCCTATGAATTTGCAGTGGCAGGATCAAGGTGGACAGGTTGCAGCTAACCTGGGGTTAGGATAGCAAAAAAAAACTCACACACACAGGTCCAATTGCCTGAACTTGAAGTCCATTCTCCCAAAATAAGTTTGAGTGACTGAAATGAAAGTACAGGTTAGCACCATCAAAACAGGGGATGGGACTCCTGTAAAATGAAACAATGGATGCCCATCTGTCATCTAGAACAAAAGAAATATTTAAACCTTATGGTATATCCCTGTCTAAACACTAGATATGGGACTGATATACATTTAACAGAGCCTTTAGTCTATAAGAGGACTGAAATTGATGTCTATATATATAGGACTGTAAAATGGATGTAAGGAACGGATGCAACATGGTCCTGGACCGTAATATGTGCAGTGAACTTAACAGATAGTTCATAATCTGGACTTAATCTATAATAGATGCCTCGAGTCATTCTTTAGGGTAACCAATAGAGTTCACCCACGGTCTGAATCATGATGATGTTAGGCTTATCATGGTGATTGTTCACTTCTGGAGAACTGAATATTATGTTCAGTGTATACCTGATACCCAAGAGCAGTAGAACTAATGGTTTGCTATAAACAAGGTTTCAAAATGGCAGAACCAAAATAAGGACTGATGGCCAACTGCACTCAGTGGACTGATCATGTTAACCCCCTTGCCCAGGTATAGACCTGAGGACTGATCATGTCATAAATATACACAAGCCTGAACAGTTTTGGCCAATGTGACAGGACATAGAGTAGGCTGCTATGAGTAACATATAGAGCAAGCAATGCTCTATCAAAAAGTATCAGGTCCTGTGTCATGAGTAAGGAATACCATTATGGCCATGAACAAGTGTATAGTAATAATTGAATGAAAGCAGTGTATGTAACTTGCAGTGGTTACATTAGGAAATTGGTCCTGCCTTGGTGTAGTTCATTCAAACCACAGAAGATGAAGGGTGAAAGTACTGTACCTTGAACCTGGGTTGAACTAATGACATGGTGTGTACATCCTGTAGCAAATATAACCCGGCTGATACTTCTAGGGTACCCACACAAGTTTACAATAGTGAGACCCATATGGCTAACAACCAAGGCTATTGAAACAGGATATAAAGCAATTGTTAGGGTATGGGCTGCACTATGAATATGGAATAAGTGATACTCTTAACATACTCGTGGTTCCCTACTACTGGACTGTATGTCCTGCTAACCTATCCAAGCATGGGTCCATAGGGTTACTCAGCTTACTTGGTGTGATAAGGGGTTTGTATGATTACTGAGGGTTCTTATTTTAGGGCTGGACTGAGGTGAAGATATACAATTTAACTGAAACTAAGGGGGAAACAACACAATTAAAGCTTTGGGTTGCTCTCAGGATATTCTAAGGTGCAGTGTCACATTCCCTCACTTCCTTGTTTACAATAATTCCCAACTGAAAGTTACATTGACCCTTCATACGAACTGGTGCCTTATACAACCTGTTTACAAATGTGAACAAGTGTATTGCAAAAGACATTAAAACTCGAGCACTCTTCTAATGAATATAATGGACAGCTACTACATGGTATTTTAGGGAAAAACATATGCAGAGAACCCATGTTTCTGTAGGAAATCCTTATGTGTAAGATTAGGCAATTGTAGGCTATGTATCAAGATGGGTGTGCAGGTAATACCATAAATAGCAGTGAAGGATACAACATATGTAGTCGGGGAGGTAGGCCAGTGCTTCCTATTGTATAGGCCATAATATGAGTGCCATATGCATAGAGGGTGGTTTAGCTGTCGTTTTCAGATACATGATATTGTGTGTGTGTGTGTGTGTGTACAGGACAACACATGCGTGACTGAATGTGATGCATGAGACAGTGCAAAGCATGTTTAACTATGCAGGACATGCTATAAGTATGTGGTGCTAGGGTCAACATAGAACTCTAAGGGTTCCACTGAACCACAATCGAGTGGACATCAATTAAAATCAAAGTATCTGGGTTTAAGGGTCTGGACCTACTCCTTCTTCTCTTCTTATAGTCATCTACCTAGCGTATATTGCCATCAAGGTCGACTCATCCTGCTGTGTACCCCAAGAGCACCTTCCATCTTTCTGAAAACCTTCCTAGACATTAAAACAACCACATAGCTTGCACAAAGAAGGGACTGCAAGTGAGGGCAGAGGAGTACCTGTGTTTCGAAGTATGTTTGGGATGATTCCTTAAGCTCCTCTATCGAAGTTCTTGTGGCAAGAAGGAGTCGAATTTTAGGGTTTGGAGGATGGCAAGGAGGCTGATCCTTAGAATTTATACTAGGGTTCGGGAATCAGTCGAAGGGATAGAATCAAATCCCTTCATCCCTATCCGAGCAGGATTTGAAATCCATCTCTCTCAAATATTCGAATTTGGGAGCCGTTTGAATTTAAACCTGAAACTTTATATTCCAGTCCCTCCTTGTTTAGCTAATTGTGAACCACATATATTTGGTTAGGGATTTTTAGTAAAACCCCCTTCTACTCTATTATTTATAAAAGTGATTAATATACTCACAATACTTTATACATTGGCTATTAATATTTCTAGCTAAATAATTATTTAGCAAAAATAATAATGATAAGAATGGGAATTTCGGGTCAAGGGCTTACAAATCTACCCACCTTAAAATAATTTCGTTCTCGAAATTAAAGATAGACACAAGGGTAAGAATTTATACCTCATGCCTCGAAAAGATAAGGATAGCGCTCTCGCATCTCGTCTTCCCTCTCCCAAGTGGATTCGCTCAGAGAATGGTGCCTCCACGCGACACGTACCAATAGAATGGTCTGGTTGCGCAGCACCTTCTCCCTGCGATCCAAGATCTTTACAGGCTGCTCCTGATAACTAAGGCTCGGTCCCACCTCAATCTCCGAGTGGTCTAGCACGTGACTGGGGTCCGCCACGTGGCTCTACTTCTCCTCTAGTGAACTCGAACACGGTCTCCCCCGGCGGACTGAATACCACATCCGCGGTGACAATCAATGCTGGCAAAGTGTTTACTCAACCCGTTCATGCCGAGTACTATGTCAAAGCTCGGAAGTGGCATTATGAGTAAGGTAGCGCACAGTTCTCAGCCTCCTATGGTAATACGCGACCGACGTAAACATCCATCACGAAGATGATGCCTCCGCCAGTCGAGGCTTTATATGTGCTATCTAAAGGCTTAGATACAATGCTATGTCTAAAAAAATAAAAGCTGCAGATAGGAAGCTGTGACTGGCCCCAGAATCGAATAAAGCAATAGCTGAAAAAGACTCGAGGGGAACAGAACCTGCTATCACATCAGAAGATGTTAGTGTCTCCTCGACCGCCATGGTGTATGCTCTGCCCTGCTGCTGGTGCTGGAGAAAATCCTGCTGGCGTCTGGGCAGGGGTCCCCTCTGCTGCTGGGGTATCGCTCGCATCGTCGGTGCTCCTGGGGCAGGAGCTGCCCCCTGTGCTGAACGGGGTGGTGCTAGATTACACTCTCGCAACTGATGTGCACTCGAACCACAGAATAGACATACTCCGAGTCGCTTTCTACAAACCTCCCATGCATGCCCTGGCTTCTTGCAGTAGCCGCAGGTGGGAGTCGTCTGTCTGGGCTGGTTGTACTGAGAGGTAGGGGCTTTAGCTGAAGGCTGGTACTGCTGCTGGAAACGGGGCTGTGTCTGCTGCAGCTGCGCTACGGTCTTTCTCGGAGCATTGGATCATTTTGTCGATCCGGACTGGCTGTTGCCTCCTCCGTAAGTGTCTCGATCCCTCTTCTGCTTGCGTTTCATCTCCTTCTCTATGTCTTGCGCAACTTTCAAGATCCTCTCGTATGTTGTGGCTTGGCTGGTGGCTATGGCTATGCGGATCTCATGTGATAGCCCCTTCCTGAACTTCTTGGCCTTGGCTGCAGGAGTCAAGGCATCTGCAAATCGACTGAGGCGGGAGAACTCGACAGAATACTTGTCGATGGAGAGGTTGCCTTGTTCGAGGATCTCGAACTCGTTCTCCAACTCTTCGCGGGCTGCTTCAGGATAAAACTTCGTCTTAAATAGCCCTTTGAATTCCTCCCAAGTTACGTCTGGCGCAATGAATCGGGGCTCATCCCTGTACCACGTACAGGCGATGTCATAGAGCTGCATGCTAGCATTATCAACCTTCTGGTCTTCGGGGATTTGGGCCCTTCGGAGATTGCGGTCCATATTCTCCAACCAGTCGTCGGCGTAGAGAATTCCTTCCGTACCCTTGAATTCCCAGGGCCTGGGGTCTGTAAAATTTTTGGAGGTGCCGGGGCGCAGTGGGGGAGCCTCCCTAGCCTGAAGAGCCTCCCTCATAGTATCACGGAAGACGTCAGCCTATCGTGTTTGAGAAGTCATGATCTGCTGGAAGATCCCGAGGAGGGCAATATTGTCCAGCGGAGGTGGCAGGGGCAGAACTGGTGCCGGATGTGGGAGGGGTACTGGTGGAGGAAACTGTGCTTGTAGCGGAGTCGGCGAAAGAAACTGAGGAGGTGGTGGAATGTCATCACGGCGAAATCTCGTAGCCTGCGGCTGGGGAGTCTCGCCTAAGTAGGTGAAGCGATCTCTGTGAGTCGGTGGGGTTCCATTCATGGAGGACCCACCAATGTTTGCTGGGGTGTTCGAGTGAGCGGGGTTCCTGCCTTGATCTATCTAACTGCCACAAAGTAAAATCGTTACTTGGTATCAAGATTCAAACAGGATGCATATCAAAGGAATAATTGAGATCAAATATAGAATTCAATAACGATGTTAAACATGTGGAGATGGTCCTTAAAGTTTACTCCTACTCGCAGGCTTGTAGTAGTACATCTAAGTTGAGTACTACCACAAATTTTGCTGTTTTTGCAAAATCTGACCTGCATGGGCCACCATAAAAATGTGTCACGACCCGCACCCAGTATTTGGGCATGAGCCGTGGGTACGTCCAGCCTACACCACGGTATCGGCAGTAGAACGCTGTCTAGTCATCTCCACAGTTTACAAATACAACCACGTAGTTTATATTTATTTTCACAAAGCAAATCAAATCACAGAGGGTGCAAAATATAATATGAGATCTATAAATAGTTTGGAGAGATAGATAAAGAATAATCTGACAAAACTCCAATATCAATCAAAATGTACCAAGAGTCACAATCTCCAAAGGAAGAACAATGTTCTAGAGATCATCTACTAAATAACTCATGAGTCTCAAATAGGAATACATCAGAAGGTCTTAACTGAACAAACTACGAAAATAATAAAATAAAACTACTGAAAGCCATCTGTAGCAGGCAAGTTTGCATAAGCAGCCTCCATCTCGTCCTGTGCACCAAAGTCAGGATCTGCAGTGTGCTCATAATAGGTGGAACAAAAGTTCTCTAACTCATCACCTAAAAATGTTGGTTATCCAGTCAGGATAACAAGCACACAAGCTGAAAAACTATCCGCAACATAAAAGAATCGACAGTACAAGGATGTGACATATGTAAAAGGAAACTGAACAGTAATATGATGACATGATATATCTAGAATAAAGTATGAATCGTAGAATAATATGTCAACTGGAAAGAATGTAAAAGCATAGTGACATGTCAAGTGGTGGAAATAATAAAAGACAAGCTATCTAAGTGATTTGAAATACCCTTTTTGACATGTGAACAGTTAAGGGGTAAATATGGCACACTGCACGTATCGTGTGCAGCTGCTATCATTCACGAAAGACACGGGGGATAGATTGGAAAGTTCACACGTCTACTAGAATATTTTCCCTCCTGACCAGTACTTATGAACCCAAATAAGTTACGAAAAGAAGCTAAACAAAAGTGTAATAAATAGGGTTCATGTCACTAACTCGTGTGTCCATCGTGTCATCAAGCAAAAGAACATATGAATATATACTGCACATAACCATCAGAATTGGAAGTAGAACAGAAAGTGTACTTGCCTGTCGTCCTAAGCTGGTGATACGAACCAAGTGCTGAATCGGGGTCCAACAAACCTATATTATGAATCAATTTCTAATCAACAGATGAAGATAATTAATGAGTCTACTTAACTATGGTGAGTTACCCTTAGATTTAGTAATCGTAATGACCTGGAGCCTATTGTACTAGTGCTAACTCTATGTCTCATGTATAGGGATGCTGATGTTTCCTTGTGTCAAGGGAAGCCTAGGTTATCTAAATTCCTGTTGGCATAAAGAGTCTATAGTGTCTATTTGTCCAGTAGGTGATTTACTCCCTGGATGCTAAGCTTTAATGTCTGATACTTTAATGTAAGGTTCATGACTATGTACTCTAGCCCTTATAGGATCGACCCCTAATCATTGTCTATTACATATAATCCTGGAGTATACAGTTAAGTGCCATCACTCCCATCCTAGTCTATACTTCTTCTCAAGAACTAATATAAGACATAACACAAGGTATACTAACTACCCAATCATCTATCTCTAACTCTTGGTTACAGGTGGGTATCTTTAGTGGCAGGACACAAGTGCAGGGGTATGCAAGGAGGGTTGTGTAGTGTGGGACAGGATCCATTAGGTACTGCCTAGTAGCAGCCTAAAGTTACAGTGTCAGAGTGTGATTTAGTGTCACGAGCCGCACCCTAGAGTAAAGGTACGAGACGTGGGAACGTCCAGCCTACGCCGCAGTGTCGGCGGTAGAATGCTGTCCTAGGTCAAACATCTAACAATATAAAGGTACATGTACAGTATATACTCTCCGAATGGAGGTGACATAGCAGATACAGTCTCAATCACAACTAAGGTAGAGCAAGATAAAAGATAGGTAAAACATGAAATCCAAAAGAGATACAGCAGATAGAAGTCTAAGTGTCTAAGATACACAAACCCAGAAAACATCTCAAAGCTCAATACAGTAATCCATAGAATAATTACAACTCAAGAAAACTAAAATAACTATCTATACAACCTCTACTGTGTCTCCTCTAGGCTAGCAGGCAACCTCCAAGCTATCTGTAAAATTTATCAACAGGTCCAGTCAGGACAGGAATGAGTACAACTCATCAAGAAATCCCAATTAAATGACAGAGAACTATAAAGCAGTTATAGACTGTTTTATTGATGAATATGGCAGTTTATATACAGGTGATGGTATGGAGAACAGATAAGATACAAGGAAAGTAAGTAACTAAAACAAGAGAAGAATGATGGCAATGAAGACTGTAAAATAAATCTAGCTGAACTAAAGTAACATAATAAGTCCAGAATGTAAATATAAACAAGTGCAAAACCTAAGTAAATCCAGACAACATGAATCTGATACCAGGTGGTTCCAGTACAAGATGAGTCCGGTATAAGGTGAGTCCAGTTGGTGATCAAAGGTTCCAAGGTGAGTCCAGCCTATACTCTAACAGTGTGTTTTAAAATATCGGGATCGACATATGAACGGCTGTAGGTAATACGGTACACCACACACCTGACCGGTTGTGAGATGGCTATCATTCCAGTATAATTCCAAGGGAGTGGTTCCAGTATTTGGATATGTTCACATGCCTATTCCGATATTTCCCCGCCCAGCAAGTACAAGTGAATCCAGAAAATGACACAAGAAATTAGGATGAGTCCAGCCAAACATAATGATACCAGCAAAAGATTCCAGAGTGATTCCAGTAGGTGGTTCCAGTAGTGATTCCAGAAGGTGATGCCAGTAGTGGTTCCAGAAAATAGAGGCACTATACGTGTGGTATCAGAGAATCACATAAAACTAAATAGAACTGAAATACAGTAACTGGCAAATAAATGAGAGAACTATCAGAGAATGTACTCGCCTGATGTCTGAATGTCCAAAGTAAATATACTGTCCGATAAGAGGTGTCTGGCTCCTAATCAGAACAGCACAAGTCACAACAAGTCCAAAATGACAATATGAAGTTCTACTATGCATTCTACATGATTCAAGGTCAATCTAGACCAAAGTCAACTCTTGGTCAACTTGGTCAACCGTGAAAGTCAAACCTAGGTCAACTATGGTCAAACTAGGTCTAACAAGTCTAAATTAGGTCAAACAAGTTATTCTAGGTCTAAACAAACTAAATATATACAAATCAAGTATCCAAGATAGCTACTAACTCATAGCCTAAGTCACTTGCTAAACCAAGCACAAAACTAAACCATAAGCTAACAAGGCACACAAACTTAGTCATATAATGTATATATATTATTCACATTCACATATTCATATACATAGATATATATAGGAAAGCTATATATATAGGCACATACATATATATATATATATATATATATATATATATATATATATATATATAGAGAGAGAGAGAAAAAAATATATATATATATATATAGAGAGAGAGAGAGAGAAAAAGAGGTAAAAGAGTAAGTGAGTATGTGTGTGTTTGGCATATGTGTAAAAGGATATGTGTTAATGTTCTAAAATTTAGTGATAGGTAGGTATATATGACATGGGATACATGATGTCAAAGGGTGTATGAATTCATGTGTGTAAAAGGTTATAGGTTAACTCAGTTTATAGAAATACATACATACATACTTACCTTGTATACATGCATACATACATATCATGTATATTATATTTACATGATACATACATGTATACTTGTATTATATTATACTTACATTCATGCATATTAGATACTTGTATTTATATTAACATATTGCAAACATTTATTTCATTCATGCATCTATGCATTACCTACATGTTTTATACATATGCATACATTGTATATTCATATCATTTCATACATTAACATAGAGACATACAAACATACACACATCATATATTTCATACCTTGTATTACCTTACATATCATGTTATATATTATCATTCATTCCTTTCATATATTACATTCTATATTACCTATATACATGTATTTCCTCCATTCATTCATGCTTGCATCATATACTCTACATTACCATACATGTTATCATTATATATTGCATTACAATATTTATACATTATGCATTCATATTTATCATTACATATATATCTTGCATTCATATCTAGCATTCATTGTATACTTTCATGCATACATTGTATATCATTCTTTCATTCATGCATTGCTTATATGCATCATATTAATAGCATTCCTACATGCTTGCATTCAACCATATATATATATATTATTGTAAAGAGAATATATATCATATATATATATATATTATTTTATTCATCTAACATATCATGCATTACATACTCTATATTCATTTAATATCCATACTACATAGGCTCATAGGTTACACAAAATGCATATATCGTATAGTCACTCTTCTACTTAAAACCAATACTGTACCAATTGGGCAATTATTAAATTCTAGGAATAAAGTATGTTGTAGCTCTTCGTGTTAGCTTTCCGAAACTTTAAACGGATCGCATTTTCGTGTCCGGAAGCTCCCGGAATCGCGAAAATACCGAAACACGTTCGTCTTTCGTACAGCTGACACTCAAATAATTCTACAGAAAGTTACAGAAAGAATTTGGCTTATTAAAATATATATTTGGAAAGCTAACTTCGATGCGGTTCTTTTAAAAAAATGAAAGATAAATCAGAGTTCTAAGCTAAAAGTTATGATATTTCTAAGTTGCTATTGCTACTAAAAAAGTGGATAAATATTATGACGAATTTAGGTAGTTTGAGACAAAAGAAACACAAGTATATAACATAATATATCAAGAACTCACTCTCTACACTAATATATATATATGAGACACTATAGAACACATCTCCATTACAAAAATATGAGATTAAACATGTAATAATTCATTCATACATAACAACAACACATAGTGTGTCCAAATTTGGAGTTTTTCCACATGGACACACCCACAACACAAAGGACACTCCTATGACCTCCAAATGGACACGAAATGGACACAAATGGAGATACAACCATGGGGGTCATTCCTATGGGTTCAAAATATTCCTATATGCATGAGAAAATAAAAAAAAGAAGGGATTTATACCTTCCGGTAGATCGAATCGAAGAAAAGCCTTCCTAGAGCGACACTGACACGTAGAGATTCCAAAAGGACACGAACGAGCTCAGAATCTTTCCAAACTTGGGTAGCTTTCTCCTTGGCTAGAATGGAGAAGGAAAGAAGAAGATTTGGTGGCAAAATGGAAGGATTTGGTGGAGAAATTGCTAGGGATTGCTCTCTAGAAATTTGGAGAAGAACAAGAGAGAGTGTGTGGATGAGAATAATGAAATGAACTTGAGCCTATCCTCTCCCAAAGTGGCTGGCCATATGGGGCTATTTTGTCCTATTATGGTAAGGTCCAAAATGCCCCCACTAACCTATTCTATTAGTATTAGGAAAGGGCTAATTGGTTGGGGCTAAATTAGTCTTTCTAAAGTCTCTAATCACACTAACCTTATCCATAATAATTAGTCTAACCTCTAACTAAAATTAATATCATGTGGACTAAAATTAATATCATGTGGGCCATGCCTAATTAGTGTGTGGGTCCACTAAAGTCAACACTACCCCCGGGTCCCTGTTTCAAGTCGGATTGAGCTGAAATTCGAACCCGACTCAAATAAACCCAAAACAATATCATAAATAATAAAATAAATTTCAAAAATATTTCAAAAATACAAAATGACAAACATACCCCTGTTTTTGAAAACTGGGGGTGACAAATTCCTCAAAATTAAAACCAACAGTAGTAAAATATCAAAATCACAAGTCATAATTTTAAATAGTTTAAAAATGAATAAAAATCACCAAAAATCATAATATGAAATAATAATCAATAAATAATAATTCTAATTACAAAATTTCAAAATTACCCTCATATGGAAAACTGGGTGTTACATTTAACCCAGGAATGTAAAGAACCCCTATGAATTTGCAGTGGCAGGATCAAGGTGGACAGGTTGCAGCTAACCTGGGGTTAGGATAGCAAGACAACTCACACACACAGGTCCAATTGCCTGAACTTGAAGTCCAATCTCCCAAAATAAGTTCGAGTGACTGAAATGAAAGTACAGGTTAGCACCATCAAAACAGGGGATGGGACTCCTGTAAAATGAAACAATGGATGCCCATCTGTCATCTAGAACAAAAGAAATATTTAAACCTTATGGTATGTCCCTGTCTAAACACTGGATATGGGACTGATATACATTTAACAGAGCCTTTAGTCTAGAAGAGGACTGAAATTGATGTCTATATATATAGGATTGTAAAATGGATGCAGAAAACTGATATAACATGGTCCTGGACCGTAATATGTGCAGTGAACTTAACAGATAGTTCAAAATCTGGACTTAATCTATAATAGGTGCCTCGAGTCATTCTTTAGGATAACCAATAGAGTTCACCCGAGGTCTGAATCATGATGATGTTAGGCTTATCATGGTGATTGTTCACTTCTAGAGAACTGAATATTATGTTCAGTGCATACCTGATACCCAAGAGTAGTGGAACCAATGGTTTGCTGTGAACAAGGTTTCAAAATGGCAGAACCAAAATAAGGACTGATGGCCAACTGCACTCAGTGGACTAATCATGTCAACCCCCTTGTCCAGGTGTGGACCTGAGGACTGATCATGTCATAACTATACACAGGCCAGAACAGTTTTGGCCAATATGACAGGACATGGGGTAGGCTGCTATGAGTAACATATAGAGCAAGCAATGCTCTATCCAAAAGTATCAGGTCCTGTGTCAGGAGTAAGGAATACCAGTATGGCCAGGAATAAGTGTATAGTAATAATTGAATGAAAGCAGTGTATATAACTTACAGTGGTTACATTGGGAAATTGGTCCTGTCTTGGTGTAGTTCATTCAAACCACAGAAGATGAAGGGTGAAAGTACTGTACCTTGAACCAGGGTTGAACAAATGACATGGTGTGTACATCCTGTAGCAAATATAACATGGCTGATACTTCTAGGGTACCCACACAAGTTTATAATAGTGAGACCCATATGGCTAACAACCAAGGCTATTGAAATAGGATATAAAGCAATTGTTTGGGTATGGGCTGCACTATAAATATGGAATGAGTGATACTCTTAACATACTCGTGGTTCCCTACTACTGGACTGTATGTCCTTCTAACCTATCCAAGCATGGGTCTATAGGGTTACTCAGCTTACTTGGTGTGATAAGGGGTTTGTATGATTACTGAGGGTTCCTGTTTTAGGGCTGGACTGAGGTGAAGATATACAATTTAACTGAAACTAAGGGGTAAACAACACAATTAAAGCTTTGGGTTGCTCTCAGGATACTCTAAGGGGCAGTGTCAGATTCCCTCACTTCCTCGTTTACACTAATTCCCAACTGAAAGTTGCAATGACCTTTCATACGAACTGGTGCCTTACAGAACCTGTTTACAAATGTGAACAAGTGTATTGCAAAAGACATTAAAACTCGAGCACTCTTCTAATGAATATAATGGATAGCTACCACATGGTATTTCAGGGAAAAACATATACAGAGAACCCATGTTTCTGTAGGAAATCCTTATGTGTAAGATTAGGCAATTGTAGGCTATGTATCAAGATGGGTGTGCAGGTAATACCATGAATAGCAGTGAAGGATACAACATATGTAGTAGGGGAGGTAGGCCAGTGCTTCCTATTGTGTAGGCCATAATATGAGTGCCATATGCATAGAGGGTGGTATAGTTGTCGTTTTCAGATACATGATATTGTGTGTGTGTGTGTGTGTGCAGGGCAACACATGTGTGACTGAATGTGATGCATGAGACAGTACAAAGCATGTTTAACTATGCAGGACATGCTATAAGTATGTGGTGCTAGGGTCAACATTAAACTCTAAGGGTTCCACTAAACCACAATCGAGTGGACATCAATTGAAATCAAAGTATCTGGGTTTAAGGGTCTGGACCTACTCATTCCTCTCTTCCTATAGTCATCTACCCAGCGTATATTGCCATCAAGGTCGACTCATCCTGCTGTGTACCCCAAGAGCACCTTCCCCCTTTCTGAAAACCTTCCTAGACATTAAAACAACCACATAGCTTGCACAAAGAAGGGACTACAAGTGAAGGCAGAGGAGTACCTGTGTTTCGAAGTATGTTTGGGATGATTCCTCAAGCTCCTCTATCGAAGTTCTTGCGGCAGGAAGGAGTCAAATTTTAGGGTTTGGGGGATGGCAAGGAGGCTGATCCTTAGAATTTATACTAGGGTTCGGGAATCAGTCGAAGGGATAGAATCAAATCCCTTCATCCCTATCCGAGCAGGATTTGAAATCCAGCTCTCTTAAATATTCGAATTTGGGAGCCGTTTGAATTTAAACCTGAAACTTTACATTCCAGTCCCTCCCTGTTTAGCTAATTGTGAACCACATATATTTGGTTAGGGATTTTTAGTAAAACCTCCTTCTACTCTGTTATTTACAAAAGTGATTAATATACTCACAATACTTTATACATTGGCTATTAATATTTCTAGCTAGATAATTATTTAGCAAAAATAATAATGATAAGAATGGGAATTTTGGGTCAAGGGCTTACAAGCCATTTCTATTAAGAGACATTCGCACTGGTCCTTCTATGACACAGCTACTAAAATGATGTATCATCGTTCATACGATGGACATCTCTTGTACTGTCTATCTAAGATAGAAGCATAAGAAGCATTCCGAGAGGCACACAATGGCACATGTAGAGCTCATCAGCATGGTCCTAAGTTACAGGAACGACTACGTCGTATGGGTAATTACTGGCCCACCACGATGGCAGATGCCATAGAATATTCTAAGGAGTGTCGGGTATGTCAGTTGTATGCTGATTTTATCCATCGACCTTCTGGGTTTTTACACACAATTGCGGCCGCTTGGCCATTTGAAGCATGGAGAATGGATATCATCAGGCCAATAAACCCTCCATCCTTTAAAGGATACCGGTTTATCCTCACCATCACCGATTACTTTTCTAAGTGGGAGGAAGCAGTACCACTAGATGAGGTGAAAATCTCGAACGTGATCAGCTTTGTTAAGCATGGCGTCATCTACCATTTCGGAGTTCCTCGAAGGATTATCCACGATAATAGCCCTCAGTTCGTGAGCCATGCATTCCACCGGTTCTGTGATAAGAATCAGATACAGAATGTAGCATCGATAACTTACAATCCTGCAGCGAATGGACTAGCCGAAGCATTCAACAAGACAATTGTTAAGCTCCTCAAGAAAGTCGTATATTCCAATACGTATGACTGGAACGAGAAGCTCGACGAGGGTCTATGGGCTTACAGTATGACCGTTCGGACACCAACTAGCAATACACTATTTTTACTTGTCTACGGAAGCGAGGCGGTACTCCCTGTGGAAATCCAGATTCCGTCCCTACTGGTGGCTATAACCAAACAGCTGACAGTCAAAGACAATTAACGCTGTCAGCTGTAGGTGTTGGAAGAGTTGGACGAGAAGCGCTTGCTGGCTCAACAACGTATCGAACTCTATCAAGCTCGGATTTACGGGGCCTTCAACAAAAAGGTCCGAGAGAGGACATTCCAAGCAGGTAACCTCGTCTTATCAATCCAAAGACCGATGTTGATGACTCACAAGACTGCTGGAAAGTTCGAGCCCAAGTGGGAAGGACTGTTCGTCATAGAGATGGTCTACGCCAATAGTACTTACTGGCTGGCCAAACCTAGCGACGATTTGCTAATGATGCCGGTCAATGGTAAATTCCTAAAGAAATACTATGCCTGAGGCATAAATCAGCATATATTTTCACATCCTTTTGGGTAGGGGTGAGCATTATTCGGTTTTGGACCGAAAACCGAACCGAACCGAACCGAATAAGAGGTTCGGTTTAGTTTTAAAAAATTCGGTTCGGTTTCGGTTTTGAAAATACTAAATTTTTTTATTCGGTTTCGGTTTCGGTTTTGGGTTTCGGTTTCGGTCCAAAATCGAAAACCGAATAAAAAATTTTAATTAATTAATTTATATATATATGTGTGTGTACACTATATATATAAGTATTAATATATATAGGTATATACTAAATATATGTAAGTATATACTAAATATGTCTATATATATTTAGTTACTATATATATTAACAAAAAAATCTCAAAAAAATAAAAAAAATATGAATAAACCGAATAAACCGAACCGATTTAATTCGGTTCGGTTTGATTCGGTTTTGGGCCAATTCGGATCGGTTTCGGTTTTGCTTATTCGGTTTCGTTCCAATTCGGTTTTGTGTTATTCGGTTCGGTCTAAACCGAATAAACCGAATGCTCACCCCTACTTTCGGGTGTTTATGGATTCTATTAACGAATTCGTCCCTTCTCCATTTTTCGGGTAGAAAACATTTTACGTCCATATTACCTCTAAGTTGTTTCTTCTACACCCTAATGAAGTTCATGCCTACCATGTCCATATTACCTCTGAGAAGACATCTCTTCCATAGCAAATCCCATATTGTCATAATTATCTATAGAACATTTCATGTCCATATTACGTCTGAGTCGTTCTATACATATATAGAATCTATCCTTGTCATGTCCATATAACCTCTAAGTTAGGAAAATTCTACTACAAAAATTATGTGTTTACCATATCCATATTACCTCTGAGTAAACACCCTATCTCTACTGGAGTTACCTCCATCCCATCATGTTATATTACCTCCGAGGGAATTCTCATTATTGTACAGAATGTTCACCGTAAATAGGCAAGTAAAGAAGCAAAACTAAAAGTGTTCATTCATGAAAAAGAAAAGTTTGTCTTTCTTCATTACAAAAGCCAAAAAGTGAGGAACAAAAAGACGAAATACATCAGCATTGCGACGACTGATGCATGTGTTCTTCCAGTCGACTCCTCAAAAGAGCAAACTGGGCCCGACCAACTCTTTGGCTCGACTCTCTGCCTCATGTCATCAGGCGGCCTCATCCTCGAGCTGGGACAGGTTCTATCGTGCAAGGTCTAGCTCTGCCTGATGAATACCAATGCTTTCCCTCTCCCGAGCTAAGGTCTCGGATTGTTGGCGAAGGACCTCCTACTGGTCTCTTAACTTCTTCAGCTCACCCTCAGCGAAGGCCAACGCCTCTTCCAGTTGTCGAATCTGGTCCCGAAGGGTCTTGCACTGTTCCTCTAAGGTTGTTCGACGGCAGACTTGGACTTCTTCGGCGACTTTTGCCTCTTTAATCTCTATTTCGATCTCGGCAAGCCTGTTAGTCAGAACCTGACGCCTCCGTTCATGATGTGAAAGTTCAGCGGCCATCTTCTTTAATTTTGCATCTGCTAGAGATGAAATACTGCGCTCAAGATCTTGAAGCTCTGAAACGGTGGTTTCTAATTCTGTCAGGGGAGCCTCTATCGTATCTGTTTTTACTTCGTACCCTTGATATTCGTGCAACGTCGCTTGCTGGGCTCTTACTATGGACCGCGCCCGCCTAAGCGTTTGGTTACGCTACATGACACCTTATATACCATGCTTTAAAGCACGACGAATGGTTCCCAGGATGAGGTTGGCATAATAAGCATTGTCACCCATACCCATTGGGGTCATCAGAGATGCCGCGATGGAAGGTCCTGGAGCAGAAGCAACAGCTAATACATGAATAAGTATTGCGGCCTGGGCAGGTGGGGCCGTGACCAGGATGGAGGCCATTAATAGAGCAATGACAGTACATGTCGACTCTGTCTGGTGGATGGCCGACTCTTCAACGGGCCCCCTCACCAGCTTTTCAATAATTTTTGCAGTTGACGTCTGGAAAGCCTCATTGACTGGCTCTGGAACGGTCTCCGTGACCAACCCTTTAATAGTCATCTCGACCGAGCCCTCAGTAGTCTCCTTAACTGGTTCTTCAGTAACCGGTTCGTCAGTGTTCCCCTCCACCAAATCTCTAGCAGCTGGCTCGACAGTAGTCTCCTCAAACAGCTCTATAGTGACTACGTTGAGGGACTCTTCAGCAACCAGTTCCTAGGTGATCTTCTCGACTGATGCTTCTATAGTTTCCTCGGACGGGCTGTCAATGGGCTCCACAGCAGCCTCTTCGACCGCTATCACAGCACCTACATCGATCGGCTCCTCAGCGACCGACTCGTCAGCAACCTCCTCGATACGCTCTTCTATCGTCTCCTCGGTCGTCTCTCGAAGGACCATATCAGCCAACCCTTCGATTGCCTCCTGGGCCACTTTCATAATGACCTCATCGACTAACTGCTCGATGGTTATTTTAACCGATTCTTCAACTGTCCGTCCGGCTAACTCTTCGACAGCCTCCGCCGTTAAACTTTTTACGGTCTCTTCGACCAGCCTTTGGGGCGAATCCCTGATGCCTGCCAAAGGAAATTCCTCGATCGCGTGATCTTCCTCACCTCCAGGTGTCTCTGGGTCGTCTTCAGCCCCTTCTTCAGTATAGAAAGGAGGTATAGTTGAGGGGTTCCAAGCAATGCCTTCAATATTCTCAGTTGAGGTCGCCAGATTCTCATTCGAAACACTAACCTCTTTAGTCCTCGCAATCGGGGGCATCCTAAGATTTGAAAGACCCACGACAGGGGCAATACTTTCTTTCCTTCTTGAAGAAGGACCTTCGACGGACGAAGGGATGGTGACTCTAACCGTCGGACGCAGCGGCTCCCTCTGGGGCACCTCCAGGACAGTTTCCTCAGGAAGTTTCCTAAGTATCTCTGACCAGTTGGACTCCTTCTTCTTCTTCGCCTATATAAGCAAAACAGCGATAAGCGGAAAGTCTGAGACAAAATATCAAATAAAAAGAGCCAAAATGTACCTGTGAGGAGGGTTCAGCAGCCGGAGTGCTATGGCGTGGCAAACACCATCGTGAGGGACCGCCCATTTGGTTCTCTTAGCAGGAGGAGAACTCACCTCTAAAGTAGCTCGATGTTTCAACGGGTTACTCAACGACGCTTCGTCCTCTCTTATCTCCCGATAGTTACTAGAAGAGTCCGAGGATCTACTATCTGATGACGCAAGCTCTCGAAGGCGCTCGAGGGCTGACCGAGGTGCCTCAAAATTTGTCCCCTCAATCAAGCTCCGTTCTCGATCATAGTCCGATGAGAAGTTGTTGGCAATGCAGTAAAACTTCATAGTGGAATATAAGATACGAGTTTCTCCGTGCATTGAGGGAATCATGAACTTCGTTCCGGTACATCTGACATTATAATAGCATCATGCCCGGGTGCCATCCAACAGGCTCCTTTCATAACCGAGATAGGACCTTGGGTTATCCATCATCGTCTGGCTGTAGCCGAACTGTCGCACAAACTGACTTCGGCAGATAGGGCTCCAAATACACCCGGTTCTGATTCCGGTACACCAAATGTGAAGAACGGACGGACTGCAGCCTATGGAAAGCACCGAGAGTCAGATCACTATCCATTTTGCCTTGGTCTATTAGTTCGTCGTCTGCAAGGTAACCCATGTAAGAGGGCGAAACCCTATTAAAGTCATAGCCATCTAAACGGCTCAACATCTACCTACAGATGGGATACCCTGATGGAGCTATTTTGCTCGATGATAGTTGTGCAGTATCCCATCCCCTCCTCATAACCATCAATGGTGTTGGGGACTATCAAACCCGGGCGGTGTAACGCTAACTAAGCCATCAAATAATTATAAGGGAGCTCAGCCCAGGGAATTCATCGTCTCCCCCACGATATTCTATTATCCTCTTCGAGAGATCCCCCAGGCCTCGCAAGGTATTGCATACCATAGTCGGAAACAGAGCTAGAGAATGCTTAAATGCTAGTTTCCTAGATGGCAGAATGAGTTCTAGGATGACCCGCCCACGGATCCCGAACCTTCAGGAACTACGGCTTTCCATAGCCATATCATCAAAAAAGCATCCAGCGCCGCTTTCGGGCTCACAACAATCAGGTTTTGACAAAAATAGCTATAAACGATAGATGTGGGTTTTCCCTCGGCATCTACTGAGGGAGCAGAGACCCCCGATATGGCCATCAAATCTTCTACCTCGTCAGTGATATATTCCTTGGGCACAGAAAAGTAGGTCGTTCTCCGCTCCGACGTGTGATTTTCAAAGATATAATCCTTCCAAGCTTTAATGGAGCGGAGTCTTCGCTCTGTCTTGGCGAACGGACACTTGGTGATGGCAAAGCAATTCATTGTACACGGCCATCAATATTTGTTCTCCAGCACTAAAAACTCCTCTTTGCAAGGAGTATATTTCTCATACGGCTCGTCCCCCCACGGCAGCTTCGAAATGGCGTACATCTCATAGAGGGCCAACCATATCTCTTCATACGGAGTAAAGAAAGTCCTTGTATGGTAGCTATACATCTCCAGCAAGGCCATGAATAGGGGCTGATTGATCTCTATACCATTTCGGTAGCCCGGATGGCACGATGCAAGCCCGTTCCTTGCAGATCCTCCTTGAACCTACTCAACACTCGCTGGGTTAGTTCGTGCCATTCGACCCTAGGATGGATCCAGCCTTCGACTAGAAAAGCCTTTTTCGGATACGTGCATCCCGTCGCTAGAAGTCGATTGGCAAAGGGAGAAGCCCGAAACAGATGTACCTCCATGGTAAAATCACTGCACAGACGACCAGGAAGCAACACGCGCAACGTGTACAATCGACCGTCGCATGTACTCTTAAAAGTATCATTTCTCTTAGAGTGCCTTTCCACCTGGATATGGCCTATCATTAAACCCCCTTGCTCCAGGGTCACCTCCCATTTTATGAGACGCTTTTCGACAAAGCAAAAGAAAACCGAAAGTGGGAGGAGCCGGTTGACTGACAGAACAAACAAGGAGAGACCATCATTCTCGAAGTACCAATTATCATTTATCTCCAAGAGCTCATCCTCTTCCAGAATCAGTTGATCGCCAAAAAAAGAATTGAGGTTTTAACATCTCTACGGTATCGGAAGGGAGAGACAACTTCCCTCGATCTATCATATGACGGAGGTATAAAGGCTGTTTATCCCGTATCATAGCCAGTTGCACTTTCGATTGAACTTTGGCGATCAACTTCTTAGTAGGATTGACGAGCGCCTCATCGACATTTATGCCTAGGGCGCAGACCGTTGAATCAAAAAGGATATCCCCAAAAACAGCCTTAGACACGAAAACTGCACATAAACAAAATGTGTCAGGAAAATGCAAGTATTTTCTATAAAAAAAAGGGCGTAGGAACTGCCAAGTGGCACTGCACCCAAGTCAAAAAGCATTCGTGCAGTCACTACACAAGCATCCGTGCACATGCTATAAAAAATGTACTGTATATCAGCAAGCGAGCGTCCGCACAGGCAATTCGTAAATTATACTGTGCACAAACACTGTTAATGACTCTGCACATTAGAAGAAACCTCAGCACATCTTACAGTCGTTACTTCGTAAAAGTAACGACAATGCGCATCGGTTGATAGAGTTTTAGCACATCGTCGGGACACCACTCCGAGGAATGGCACATATGCGCATCAGCAGAAAAGAGCTTTAGCACACCTTCGAGACGCTACTCTGAAGAGTGAATGCTCATATTCATCAGCAAAATAATGTCAGACACCTACTCGCAACCGGCGTCCGTACGTCTCCATGAACTCTGGCGCCCACGACCGGAGTATTATCGACACCGGCGGCTTCTGAGGCTGGCTGCTTCCCTTTAGCCTGTCTTGTGCTCGCCACGGCCCCTATAGTCTATCTTGTGCTTGTCATCGCTCTGTCGGCCTGTCTCCGGCTCGCCATAGCCCTTCTGGCCTTTTCTCAAGTTCGTTGTACCCCCTCTAGGTGCTTTCGGAGTTCTCGATCGCTTGGGAGCCATGGCGGAAAGATTAGGGTTTTGAGGAAGAAGAAGACTGGGAACGAAAGCTTTTTCAGAAAGAGAATGCAGATGGCAGAAAGGTTCTCTCTCTTTGAGAAAAACTCTATTTATAGAGCAAAGCCACGTAAGCAGATAAGAACAAAACTCTTCGTATTCGAAGAAGCTCTTTGAACATCGTGGAGGATAAAATGGATCATGATAGCTTTTATGTCCTAAAAACGAAGAGTTATCATTACTTCTAAAAATGAAACGACGGCTCGAAAAGTAATTAATGCTAAAGACTAAGCATGATGCCATCCTGTCAGTAACCCCCAAGGCTTTCCCGATGACATAGCATTTCATGCTTCTGTTCAAAGTGTTCCAAACTTGTCCAAGTTTGAAAACTTTAAATGGGGTCTTGTAGAAGCATGAAAATAGCGCAGATGGTACGGAAGCACAGAAGACAATAGTTGCTCCACAGAAGCGCAGAAGACAATAGTGGTTCAAAGCACAGAAGACAATAGTCATTTCGCAAACTTCACCGAAGCGCAGGAGACATACAAAGATAAGTGCATAAAGAAAAGTTCTTTATTAAAATCATGTTTATAAAAGATCTTTTACAGACTCTTCAGGATTACATATAAAGACTAAACCCTAAAGCACGACTAACAAAGCACACAAAGCATGCAGATCCCAAAATGCACAGTACTGTCAGAGTGAATTACTTCTTCGTCAGAGCGAGATACTTCCTAGTCAGATGTGGAGGAACTCCAATATGGCTAATGAAGCAGCTATTGGCTCAAACAAGAATGTAGCTCCTGCTCGTAACACTGCTTGCAGCTCTTCCAGTATAACAGGGTGCGCAGCCCCCCACTCCAATATGGCTAATGAAGCCATTATTGAGTGGGGCAGAGCACAACCAGTGGCTCTTCGAGTTCGTAATCAATCCAAATCCGGTAGCTTGGACCTCGAAGACCTCCAAGATGTTGTTCATGTTCGAACTCTTTATGTCAAATACTCAAGTGCATCTCGAAACTCAGTAGTGGTTCTTTTACATAGCCACAACTTCTTTAAATGAAGAGATCAACAACCAACCGTCGACTTGTGCAAGGCCCATGGCCGTCCAAAGCTAAGTCGGGGTCGAACATGACAGGGAAATAACAAGAAACTGTGAGCAAAGTGTTAACTAAAAGCTCCTCTTTATATATAGGCTGTGTGGTCCAACCCACATGTCACGTGACGATCAGTCAAATGACCCTGGAGTAATAGGATGAACCTAGGACTCAGCACAATGAATCTTATTTAATAGATTCATTTGACTAAGCCTTGTGACCGCTTTATTAAAGAGGATGTTAACTCAGCCATTCAAGGGCGGTCATTTAATGTTCTTAAGAAAATGACTTCGACAGAACTTGCCCCTTCGGTTCAACCTAGAAGTGCAGCCCCTTCAAATCTAATCCAGAAGTGTAGCCCATTCGATGGCTCCTTCATTTGTGACTTCGTTGCCTCGGTACAATCTCCTCGTCGTCCTAAAGCACAGTAACTTCTTTGCCTCGGCACAGTCTCCTCGTCGCCCGAAAGTACAATGACTTGTTGCCTCAATACAGTCTCCTCGTCGTCCTAAAGCATAGTGACTTTGTTGCTTCAATTCAGTCAACTCGTCGCCCTAAAATGCAGTGACTTTGTTGCCTCAGCATAGACTCCTTGTCGCCCTAAAACGCAGTGACTTCATTGCCTCAGTGCAGTCAACTCGTCATCCTAAAGTGCAGTGACTTTGTTGCCTCAACACAGTCTTCTCATCGACCTAACGTGCAGTGACTTCATTGCCTCAGCACAGTCAACCCGTCGCCCTAAAGTGCAGTAACTTCGTTGCCTCAATACAGCCTCTTCATCACCCTAAAGTGCAGTGACTTCGTTGCCTCAGCTCGTTGCCCTAAAGCGCAGTGACTTCTTTGCCTCAGCACAGTCTTATTGTCGTCCAAAATCACAGTAATATTGAAACCTTACCAGAAGCGCAGCTCGTATAGATGTGCAGTTCTATGAGGTGGCATTGTTCCACGTGGCCACTCTGGCATCTATATCTTTTTAGATATGTTCCAATCGGTTTGTTTAAACTGCCACTCCTAAGATAAGAATGGAATTTGGTTCTGTTGATAAGAGCAATCTCAGGCCGGTTTGTTTAAATCGTTGCTCCTAAGATAGGAGTGAAGTTTAGTTCTGTTGATAAAGGCAATATCCAATCAATTTGTTTAAACCACTACCTCTAAGATATGGAAAAAATTTGACTCTATGGATAGGACTAAAACCCACTAGGCTTCATCCGATCAAGATTATCGAGCCATAAGGACACGCCATGTGTCATTTATTCGATTATGTAGATAACCACCCGAGATCTTGATAGAAGAGAATCTCAGCATCTACCACGTGTCAGCTCAGCAGTAGCCCTCACCGTACAGTTACAATAGATTCTCTCTATCTCCACGTGCAGCGCTCTTGCACGTCCAGAAAAACCCTATGCACATCGCATATGTGCTAAGCTATAAATAGAAGGAGTTGGCCTTTGTTAAAAGGGTCGATATCTTCCTGATTAGCAACCCCGAGTATCACTCTCGAGCAATCAGAAAGTCAGAGCAAGTTCAAGCCGTCGTTAGATCGTCAACGGAGTAAAGGAGCCGTTGTAGTGCTCGATCTCCACCGTCACACTTTCTTAGAAATTTATATACTTAAATCTCCTATTTAGGAGTATTTTTTGTACTTTTTATACGTTTGAATACAAAAAGTTTGTTCAACTTTTTTTATGGCAAACATGAGGTGCTTTTACTTTCTCTATTTTACGAAGATCAATGATAAGAGGCTTAGGTGGATCATGTCAAGCAACTTGTACTTTTACTCGAATTATAAGAGGGGCCTCACTCGATTCAGGTCCAGCTTCATCATCTGCATCGTTTGCTTATTCCTCCAAGTATTTTGGTGTATAAAGGACGGTGCCAGAACAATATGATTTAACGCCCTTAAACAGATTAATGTCAGCAAATAATACTTTTTTGACCGTCTACATTTTTGAAGCATTGATATAAGGTAGACGGTATGATCTTGTCTTCATGTATCGAAGGGCGTCCGAGACGAATATTATAAGAAACATCTGCATCAATCACGTAAAAAGTAACTTTAGTCCGAAGATCACCTATCTGGACCTTCAAGTGTATCTTTCCAAGGGAGCGGCATCGTCCAGCATTAAGGCCACATATTACATTATTGGTTGTCGATATATTATGTATTAGGATTTTCAGGTCTCGCAATAGACTGCTTGGAATAATACTGACTAACGAACCCAGATCAATATGAATTCGATTTAGCTTGATTGAACCGACATAACCAGTATAGTATAGAGGCATGGCGGTTGTCTTTCAGTAATATGTCATCTTGGGTGAAGGTGATATTTGGAATCGTTTCCATTACGCTGTGGCATTGAGGGCATGCCACTGGATCTTCATCAGAATTTTAGGTTGAGCTAAGTATGAGTGTATTTGTCAATGCCTCACATAAAGCATCACGAGTTTCCTATGACATACGGAGTAGCTCGAAGATGGAAAGTCAAGCTGGTGTATTGGCAAGTTGTGATAATATATCGAAATTGTACGATTTGTCAAGTCGTTGAGATTGATTTTTCTTTAATTACTTATCAAAACGTACTTCTTTCTATTTCCCCTTTTCTACTTTTGTAAGCTTTGATGGTTTTGTATCAACAGGGACAGGAACAACAACAGTTGAAGAGGCATGTAGTAGGAGCATCATTTTGAGCTTGTTAATAAAAGTTCAAATAATTTTTGCCAGATCTGGTTTCTCCAGCCATTGCCTCTTACGGGACTAATCAAAGGACGACATATGACATAATTTGGTCTTCTTTTTGGACTTAAACTTTAGAGATGTTATTTCTTGCAACATGTCTTACAAGAGATGGGAATGGATCCACATGACTTCAACACGTTGAATAGTAAGGGGTACTAATCCTTCTTCTTGATCGTGAGTTGGTATGAGATTTACAATTTTTGTTGTTATTCTAGTATCGGCACAACACCATTTGGCACTTCTTATGCTGGAAAATCTCTAAATTAAAGGGATACCAATTAACAATGAACGTCTTCTCGTCATTATATAATGTGATAGCTTTAGCATCTATCAGTTGTTGTATTTTTTTTCTTCAACACGTAGTATGCTTTTATGGGATGATGTGCATTCCAATGGTAAAGGCGATACATTAAAGCATCTACCCGATTTGTTACATCTGGTCGTTTGATGGGAGGTAATTCCAACTTGTTACTTTTCGACAAACAATCGAAGATCTTGATTATATCATCTTTATCAAAGGAATATTCTTTCTTGGGTTTCGGAGCCGTTGAAGCCTTCTGATCTGAAGTAAAGGTATATATCAACAACAGGAGCTTCTTTTTCTTTGTTATTCTGGTTGCTATTGTTATTGGTATTGTAGTTGTTGGAAGGACGCTTGCTTTTGACTTCTGAATTTAGTTCTTTTCTTCCTAGCAAGTTTAATATACCATTTTCTCTTACATGTTGTTCTGGCATGTCAACTTTCATGATGAATTCTTTCCAATCAACAAATTGAGATATACCGATACAGAATTTCATTGTCGGCAATAGGTTCTTTCGACATGTATCCATAAGTATAGACTCGGGAATGTCGGAAGGCATTTTTAATGTCTTTTGTCTGAAGCATTCTATGAAATCTCGGATAGACTCCTTCTCTTTTTTCTTTGTATCGACAAGGGTTGACATAGTCATATCCATCATTGAAAAATAGAATTTTACAAGGTAAAGATTACAAAAATCATCAAATGATGATATACAGTTATCTGGTAGACTGTAAAACCATTTATAAGCTACACCCGCCAATGTTTCTTTGAATATCTTGGTTAAAAGAGCATCATCTCAGGGTAAATATGCAGTTGATGAATCAAAATAGTTCAGGAATTGACGGGGGTGATGTCTTGCCATCAAATGTTGTTACAGATTGTGGCTTGTACTTGGGTGGAAATACAAAATTATCCTATACAAAAGGGTAAAGTTGATTTATCCCAAGTTTTAGAAGTTATCTTAATTGGTCATAGCATCAAACTTAGCTTGGAGTTCTTTTATGACTTATTGTGGATCTTTTATTAAAGGCGGAGCAACCGACTAAAGAGAAGCAGGTTGAACTTGCACAACCACAGGTTTAGTATTACCCCCAGCTTGTAGTCGTACTTCATTATTGATACCAGGATCTGAAATTGAATTACCTAGAAACTATTGTATATTTGCAGGAGCTTACACTGATGCGGCAGCATCTATCGGTGCTACTGTAGCTTGTTGAGCCATTATCATCTGGTGCATGTTCTACATCATAGCTTGGATATTCCTGAATGCAGTCTCAAGTGAATTTAGGTGTTATTCAGTATTCCCAGAAGTAGTAGTTTCATGCTCATCTCCAACGGCATAAATACTAACCTCTATGTGCTCAATAGAAGGATTAGTAGATTGAATTTTAGCTGGAGTCTACAATGTCCGTCTCAGATTCGAGAGGATTACTACCCCCAGGAATATCAGCTTCAAACTCAGGAGGATTACTAACCCTAGGATGATCAGCTACAGACTCAGAAGAATGACCACTCCTTGCATGAATAAGCTCTCGTCGTCAAGAACGAGTATTATGGTACATTCCTTCAAAAGAATCAACAAGTTGGTCGAATCTCCTTTGACTAGGTGTTTTCATAGTGTTTCATCTTGAACGTCCTCGTTGGCGAGATGTCTTGAAGTCATATTGAGTGGAGCCAAGAGTAGCTCTTCATCATCTTTCTGCCCCATTAATTTGCTTCCTAAAGTGATATCTAGTAGAAAAAGTATAGTTCAACCGATCAGACATAGACCGTATGGAAGATTCAACTGGTTTGGAACAACAGCAGTTGATTACAAGTTGGTGACAACTACAATGATGTCCATCAGAACAATTCATTATAGGCAAAAAGATTCGCTCTATTTACGCTTTTGCACTAAGACATCTTGTAAATCAGAACGAGAAAGAATAGAGGAAAAAGGTAGATAATCTATTTTACATCTTGTACAATAAATTTTATACGTATATTTTAGTACCCTAAGTATAAAGTGAAGCACTGGCTTGAACAGCATTTTGTCCAAAGGTACATACCCTTTGTCTTTGTATATTCAATTTAGTACGCACATCTGGAGCTTTGTGCATACTGGTTTTAGGAATATATGCATTCAATTTTCCTTTCCTTGTATGCGAGAGTTTAATATGTGGCACAGAATTCTTTTGTGCGCCAACATAAAAATCTGGCCATGGTATCTGATTATGGGCAGCCCCTTTGCCTCTTGCCTTTTTGGAAATAGAAAATATGTGTGTACTTTCTTTTTCTTGCAAATTGGCCTAGACAACAGAGTCCTTGTTGGCCTAGCTTTGCACATTAATAGCATGAGTATGAACAATCTTCATAGCATCGTCGTGAATTCCTCTACCAAGATTGAACTATCTCTCTCTTATTATTGTGAAAGTTTTGTGGGGTTTGTTCTTCTTAGTTGGCACTGCAGCATGACTAAGGAGCGTATCCATCGAGTCAAAGATTGGGATGCAGAGATAGTACCAACAAGTGAATCCTTGTTGACAGAAGTCAGAGCTTCCTTCCTTTGTTAGCAGCAACATCCAGGTAGGAGATACGAGATTTGGGTAGCCAAATCTTATTAGCCTTATGTAACCTCCATTAACCAATTTCTCGGATTTTTGAATTTTGTATTTTTTAAAACTCTCAATTTTCTGAATCTCAAAAAACGTGCAAATTCTAAATTTTGAGAAAATAATTTTTGACCGTGATTGCTATCGGTCCTTATTGGTTTTGATCTACTATTTCATGCGATTTTATCCTATTGGAATTTTTCTGTCCATTCCTTAAAATTAATAAGTTTTAATTATTGTTCTATATGGAAAACATTTATTGAATTTCGAATTTTCAAAATATATTATTTACTAAATAAATGGTTGTTAAATATATTTAAATAATTAAGTGAATAAAATAGTATTATTTTAGTAATTAAAAAATCTTGGCTAAATTGTAATTAGCCATTTGTTAATTAGCCGTAATTAGTAATTAATTAATTTATAGCTAATATATTTAGTGCTAATTAAATCAACCAATAGAAATAACGTTAGGGTCAGCAGTTAGTGGTTAGTGTGTTAGTTTTCCACTAATCCCTAATCTATATTACATATACATTTTTAGGGTTTTCCTCCTACTTTCTTATAAATAGGAACACATCCCCAAAAACCCCTCACACACAAATCCCAAAATCTAGAAATTTCTAGCCGCCACCCTACTGTTAACATCCCCCATTGCCGGCCTTCCCTCACTCCTCGACTCCGACCATCCCGCCATCTCCAGCACCCCAGCCGACCAAGCCAACCGAACTTGGCCGACCAGGCCACTCCGGCCGCCCTGCCATTATCACATTCGCCTACCATCACCACCATCCATCATTACCAACGGCCACCCCGACCATCCCCTTTCGGCCATTGCCGGAGGATCGACCACCGCCACACAGAAAATCAACCACATCCACCTTCCCCGACCAAACCTCCACCGACACCACTGCCTAAAATTGCCATTCAGAGACACCGAGAATAGAGAGAGGGAGTGAGGAATCTACCTCCGCCGGCGAGCGTTACATCGCTCAGTGCCTCCGGCGCCTTGCTCGCCGGGCCGACGATTGAGTCCCTATGTCCGTGCCACGTGCGCCTCCCGCTGGCGAGATGTCCGCCGAGTCTAGATCTAACCGGCGATCTCATCGAGAGCAGCCGGAGCCCCTCTGTCAGCACCGCCCTGGCACCTCCGTGTGCCACCGCCCCATCGGCCCTGGTCAGCCACCGCCCCATCGCGAGTCAGCCGACTCAGCCCGACCGCAAGATCCGGCCGCCCCATCTTCTGTGCGCACCCACCGGCCTCGTCCCGACCCCCGACGTCTTCCAGACCGGATCCCCTCCTGCCGGTGCTGCCCCGGCGCTCCAATCGCCCTTTGTGAACTCCTCCGTCGGAGCCCAAGGCCGAGCCGCCTCCGCTTCTTTCCCATGTGAGCCTCTCCCCTGCTGATTCGAGTTGGGGATCAGATCCCCTTTGTGTTGATTACATATAGTTTATATATTAGTCACATATTAGTTATATATTAATTACGTATTAGTTTATATAAATGTTACATATTAATTTATATATCAATTTATATATAGTATATAACGATGGTAGTATTATCATTATTTTTATTTTTATTATTATTATTATTTATTATTATTATTATTAAAGTATTATTGTAATATTGTTACTAGTATTATTAATGTTATTGATTAATTATTAATTTATATTTAAGAAATTTTTAGTTAAATAGTTATGGTTAATTAGTTTTGCTATTAATATAAATATTTAGATACTTATGTCTAATGTATATAATTTGGTCTCATTATTATTTTATTGGTATTATTATATTAACGTAATTACTTACTTGGAAATTATATAATAATATTTCTAAAATATCATTAGTAAGTTTTGACCTAAATTGTTATTATAGTATTTTACCTACTTAATGTGAATTTTTCTTGGTACCTAAAAATAATTATTGGACTACTAGTTTTCAATTTTCAACTATTATCTGAATATGACATACTTGTGATATATGTATTGACCTTACAAATAATTTCCATAATTTCTTATATATATATATATATATATATATATATATATATATATATATATATATATATATTTAGTTATATATATTTTAATCATAAATCATGACTATGATAGTCATTTTCTATTTTTTGATTTGATTATCGAACCAAGCTCTGATTTTAGACTTTTATGTACCAAACTAGGCTATTTGGACTATTCTGAATTCATTGGGACTGCCCGTGTCGTCGTCTGGGACCCTCTGTGGAGCATAGCATTGCACCTACCTCGTGTCGACACGTTCGTGTCATGCACGTCGACTCCAATCAAATCGAGGTGAGTACATTCTCTGATCATTTCATATCATGTTAGAATTATTTTTCTGCTTTAGATTACTTTACTTGATGCTGTCACGTTGGTCACACGGATTAGTACTATATGGATCCTTTCTTGAGATGTTATCCCCTCAGGGAGCATCGGATACTACATGTTCTGTGCGTTTCACTTACATTGTGTATCACTATGCTTCATGGTTCATTGATCACTTGTGACATCTACTCTCATGATCACAGAGTCTTCCTTGAATCACCCATTTATGAGCATTCCTTTAATCACCCATTTTTTGGCCTACCATGTATCACCCCTTGTAGGCCATTGCATGGAATCTTAACATAACCTGGCTGGATCCTTGTATATTGATTGGGGGTACGGAGGAGTAGAAGTAGACATGTGAATAATACCCAAGTAGTATCTCACCAGAATCACTCCGTAGTGTCTCATCAGAATCTCACATTCCATTTACATGTCTATATTATACTCTGACTCACTAGCCATTGTTAGTTCTCTATTTATAGTAGATATTTTTATTACAGTTCTCTCTCTGTTTACATTTTGTACTTCTTCAGATCCTGTATCTTACTTTACTGCATGATTATATTTTCTAACCTGCTATAATTTGTTGAGATGTATTGTGCTCACTCCCGTCCTGACTGGACCTGTTGATAAATTTTACAGATAGCTTGGAGGTTGCCTGCTAGCCTAGAGGAGACACAGTAGAGGTTGTATAGATAGCTAGGGTTTTTTTTATAGCTTATTTTCAATTGTCTTGAGCTATATTTATTTTATGGATTATTGTATTTGAGATTTGAGATGTTTTCTGAGTTTGTGTATCTTAGACACTTAGACTTCTATCTGCTGTATCTCTTTATGGATTTCATATTTTATCTATCTTTTATCATGCTCTACCTTAGATGTGATTGAGACTGTATTTGCTATGTCACCTCCATTCGGAGTGTATATACTGTATAGGTACCTTTATATTATTAGATGTTTGACCTAGGATAGCGTTTTACCGCCGACACTGCGGCATAGGCTCGACGTACCCACATCTCGTGCCCTTACTCTAGGGTGTGGGTCGTGATACCTTATTTGCGTTTGTTATGTTTGAAGACTTTACGCTACCCTCAGTGAGTATTTCCACATAAGCTTGTTGATCGAATTGGACGACCAATGTTTTATGTGTTGCTCCCATCAAGTGTCAAGTTGGGCTACTACCTTCTCATTAGAGGGCAAGGCTGTCTCTAGCAGTCGCCATTTTGTTTGTCATAAACAAAAAAGGTTGAATGAACCTTTGTTCTTACAAACTTTTACAAAGAATATATGTATACAATAAATCCTATACTAGAATTTAAAGTACTAAATTAATTCTCGAAAGTATAGTTATAGAGATCTGATTTGCAATTGATCACTTTACTCCTTGGACTACTTGACACGAAGAAGAAATGCGAGACACTCGAACACTTGAGAAATTCAGCAACAGGGAAACCCTCGCAACACTGGTAAAGTCACTGTCTGGCTCTTTCTGTCTCAATGTATGTCTGTGTATGTGTAAGATGGAATTAATCCTGTATTTATAGCTTTCTAAACAGTTATTTGGATGTGTGCATACTAATGATCAATAAGCACTATACTTGTTATTGTACGCACACTATTTAAAAATCAACAGCCACGTTCGATATCGTGGGAGAACAAATTCATGTATGTTGACACGTGGCTTCCTATACGAGGAAAGCTTTAGGTCATGGAGACAGTTATCTATGCACGTTCCACTCAAATAAATATAGCACGTAGGCGTACTCTGATAGTGGTATCAGGTAGGCATACTTTGAAGAGGTAGCACGTAAGCTACTCTGATAGAGATGGCACATAGGCATCCTCTAGTTATATATTGGCAGAACTGTCCACTAAACGACAACCTGGGTCTTCGTGTACAAAATCCTCGGCATTAATGACCTTGATTTGTTCGACAATTGTGCCAGTCAGCTGTCTGTTCATTGCATTAAATGAAGAAGAAAAAATATGATGAATGTAAGCCTGCTTTTGTTGAGTAGTAGCACACTGACATACGCTTATGTTTGAAGGCTAGCGGATAAGCTGATCTTCAATTAGAAACCTTCAGAAAATATGCCACAGACCATTTAGGTTCATTATCCATTAGGAGCCTACTTTTATGCTTCTACAATCATGTCTACCTCGAAATAGGGGTTTGGAACAGTTTCTGCATTCTAGAAATTAATTTTTTTCCTCGATTTTGGAGCTTGATTTACAACACATATATCGTAAAATAAAATAAACTATTTTAAGGGAAGCAAAGAGGATTAGATTGTGATCAAACCTGCACAAATCGACCGCAAAACCATCGAGCAAGGGAGGAGAAAACACGATGTGAAGAAGGATTCTGAAGTTGCTACTGCCGATGTGCACTATTATTGCTGTTGTTGCTAATGTATGCCATGTTCTGTAGACCGTGTAACGGTCTAGCGACGCTCGGCTAGGTTCGTTGGAGGGCCGGGTCGCACGGGTCAGTGGTTCGTGATACTAGATAGTTTCTTTCGAAGTTTTTTCCCCAAAGTCGAGACGGGCTCGGCTGGGTTATGTAGGAAATTTAAATTCCTAGGAGATTTAATCTCTGAATTTAAATAGGATTAGTAGATTTAGTTGAAGATTTGGTTAGGGTTGGATTGAAGGATTCTGTATTTGTTTTGAATTCAAAAGTTTTACTTTTTTTCTCTGTTATGAACGGGTTCAGAGGGGAGGGATGACGAACAGTAGCTTTGGCTACTGTTTACACTAGTCTATTTTTTTCTTTCCTTTCTTTTCTATTTCTAACACTTTTTCCAAAATTTATTTTATCTGTTTATATATATATGCAAGGGCGGATTTATTGGTGGGCTGGGGTGGGCTCCAGCCCACCTAGCCCAAATTTTTTTCTATGTTTGGTATGTAGCCCAGCACTAGTAGGAGCAGCCTGCCAAGCCTAAGCCCAGCCCACCCGGACCACACATCCTAACATTAAAGCCCAGGCCAAGTGTCCTGTTCACAATTCACTAACACCCCAAATGTTAGGGCACGCTCGACGCTCCTTTGGCGAAGCAGCCCGTAGTGACGTAGTCGTGCCGTGCCCTTCTCTGTGTTGCGTTGCACGCTCATTGCAGTCATGCAGACGGATGGGACTCCCCGTCACTGTGTCGCGACGGATGGGACTCGTCGACGACAGAGTAGCAGAACCTAGGCGCCGCTGCGCCGCGAGGGAGTCCCATCGCCGAACCGAAGTTAAGTCTCCTCTCTGAACTCTTCAGTCTCCACGTCTCTCTCCTCTCTCTCTCTCTACTCTATTACTAAAGACTAAATCTCTATATAAGGATGTTAAAGTCCCAATTCCTATATTAGAAATTAGATTTAATCATTTAAGATTAACAAAGGATTGTCGATTCTTGGCCGAGTGCAGTGTAGGGAGGGAGCAGGGGCTCAGGGTTAGGGAGGCAGGGGCAGCAGACTAGCCGGCGGCCACTGCAGCTGTGCAGCAGGCCCGCACAGGTATTTTATTTTCTAAGCAATTACTTGCAAATTGCATCATCAAAAATTAAATCCATGTGTAATGTACTGTGTCTGTGCTAATTACTAAATGCATCATCAATTTGAGTTTATGCCTGTGTACTCATGTTAATGTTAATCACATGAGGAGTGTACTCATGTTAATTTAAGTGTAATATCAATTTATGCCTGTGTACTCATGTTAATCCGTGTGTACTGTCAATTTAAGTTTATTTTCTGTGTATGTCTATGTACTCATGTTAATCACTCAATTTCAAATTTCTTGCAATTTAAGTTTATGCCTCTTTAGTCCTGAGGAGTTAGTAGGATGATTCATGTTCAAATTTCTTGAAAGTTTATGCAGCTAAATCTTTCTCTAATTTAAAATTGATTACTGGAGTTAGGAGCACATTTGTTATTTGATTCATTTAAAACTAATTACTGGAGTTAGGATCACATTTGTTGTTCTCTAATTTAAAACACATTTTAGCTTATCTCTAATTTAAAACTTGCAATTTAATCCATTAAAAAGTGAAAAACCAACCCAAAACTTGCTAGTATTCTTTGGCTTAATTTAGGATCTCCTATAGACAAGTAATGTCTGATTCCTTCAACTAATATAAACTTATCTTCTATTTTATTAGGTTGGAAAATCAAGAACCAAAAAAAACGAAAACTATTTTTTTGTTCTTCAAAAAGAAACTTGGAGAAGAAACATCAACAATTGCAGCATCTTCCGGCTCCAAATCTACTCCTGAGCCTACGACTCAAGTAAAAACATCAACGAGGGTCGATATTCCTATGATTACTATAGAATCTCAATATCCTACGAAGATTCCTCAGATTATATTTGAAGAGAATGAACTTGAACGAGATCCTGCACTACGTATTCCAATATGGAAGCATCCGGTTTATAATCAAGATGAAGTTAGACGTGCTTATATAAAATGGGGACCAAATCAACCTATCGTGGTTGGGTATCCGAGGACTAAAATCGGAGTTCAAAACTTATGATTTCAACAAATTAAGTTGGTTTCTAAAATTTCCATGGTTAGAGTACTTTATTTCAAAGGATAGTGCATTTTGCTTTCCGTGCTTTGTTTTTCAAGATCGTGAACCTCTACATCCTACATTTACTGTTGAAGGTTTCAATAGCTGGAAACGAGTAAATAATGGAGCCAAATGTGTATTCTTGGCACATATAGGATGCCTAACTTCTCCACACAACAATGCTATGAGAAATGTTGAGGCATTAAAGAATATATCTCGACACATCAACAAAGTCATTAATGCTCAAAGTTTCAAAAATATTGAAAGAAATAGATTGTGTCTGAAGACTACCATTGATAGTATTCGTTGGCTTAATTTACAAGGATGTGCTTTGAGAGGCCATGATGAATCTGTAAAGTCAAAGAACCGTGGTAACCTAATTGAGATGATTAGTTTGATGGCAAATTTGAATGTTGAGGTTGATAATGTTGTCTAAAAGAAAGCTCCAGGAAATGCAACTTATACGTCTCCTATTATCCAAAAAGATGTTTTTCATATTTTTGCTACGAAAGTGAGAAACAAAATTCGGGAGGAAGTTGGAGATGCGAGGTTTTGTATCTTGGTTGATGAAGCAAAGGATGCGTCTAATAAAGAACAAATAGCGATTGTTCTTAGATTTGTAGATATTTACGAAAACTTGTAAGAGCGATTCTTTGAGATTGTATATGTTAAAGATACTAGTGCTTTAACTCTCAAAAAGAAAATATCAAAAGTTCTCACTCGGCACAATTTGCACATCCGAGATTTACGAGGTCAGGGATATGATGGTGCCAGCAATATGCGTGGTGCCTGGAATGGGTTGCAAGCTTTATTTCATAGTGATTGTGAGTTTGCATACTATGTTCATTATTTTGCTCATCGTTTACAACTTGCATTAGTTGCAGCAGTCGGGAATCAAATGTCAGTTTGGCTATTCTTTTCAAAATTGACATGTATTATCAATCTGATTAGTGCCTCCTAAGTGACATATCGAGCTACGATATGCGCAAGTTATTGATATTAAATGTGACATAGCTAGTGGTGAACGTGAGACAGGTAGAAAGACTAATCAAATGGGTAGTTTGCATCGAGCTGGTACTACTCGTTGGAGCTCACATTTTGACTCTATTTATAGTTTGATAGATATGTATGGTGCAACTATCATTGTGCTGAAATCCTTAGTTAAAGAAGGATCTACAAATACAATTCGTGGGGAAGCTGGTGATTCTATAATAGCAATGAAATCCTTCGATTTTATATTCATTTTGCATCTTATGTAGAAGATTATGGGGATTACAGATATGCTTTGTCGAACGTAGCAACATAAATCTTTGGATATTTTGAATGCAGTGAATTTAGTCTCATTGACAAAAGCATTACTTCAAACAGTAAGAGAAGAAGGTTTTGATTATTTCTTTTGGCATGTTAAATCAATTTGTGTAAAATTTGATGTCGATATTCCTGATATGAACATCATGTACAAAGAAGCTACTGGACGTTCTTGCCAACAGAATGATCACATTACAATTGAGCATCACTATCGCATTGACATATTTAATGCTACGATTGATTATCAGTTGGATGAGTTACATTCTAGAATAAATGAAGAGTCGATGGAACTACTTATGCTTAGCTTTTCTTTGGATCCTAGGGACAACTTTAAAGCTTTCAACCATGATCGTATTCTTTTACTTGTCGAGAAGTTTTATCCAGGTGATTTTAGTGGGCAAGACATGCATCATTTGAAGTATCAGTTAGATCATTATCGACTTGATGTGGTTCACCATGAGAACTTTCAGAATATGTCAACAATTTCAGAATTGTGTTGTGGGTTAATTGAAGCAAGTAAGGCGATAACTTATAATTTGATCGATAGGTTGATTCGTCTTGTTTTGACTCTTCTTGTTTCTACGGCAACTACAGAACGTGCTTTTTCAGCTATAAAACACATCAAAAGTACTCTTCGTAACAAGATGGAAGATGAGTACTTGAGCGATTCAATGGTTATCTACATCGAAAGAGAAATAACAGAAATGATCGATACAGATTCGATAATAGATGCTTCTGCTTCATGAAAGGATCGACGAGTCCAATTTCGCTAGTAAGTGTTTTATTTATTATTATATTTTTCTTATTCATTCTCTTTATTTGTTTGTGATTGAAATTTATCTTGTGATAGATTTTCTTTCCTGGATATATGAAGATGGAGGAGAGTTTTGAAAGGCAGAAGCAAAGAAAGCAGATCATTAGCTCTTATCTTTATTCTAAGAATTTTTTTTCTTTTTTCATCTTATGTATGACAATGATGTTTTGACTTTTTGTAATTGCCTTAAGCAACATGTTCACTTATGAAATTCAGATATTTGGATTATGATGGCATTATAAGAAATATTTTATGTGTAATTTTTTTTAGTGTATTTTAACTTCAGCCCGAGGTAAACTTAAATCCTGGCTCCGCCCTTGTATATATAATTATTTCTTATTATTATCATTTACTAATTTTAGAAATCAATTCAATAAAATCCCCTAAAATTATATAAAAAAAATTGCAAAAATTTTAAATTACAATTTTATATCTACTGTGGCTTCTATTAGCATATATATATATTTTCTATTAGCATATCTATTAGCATATATATATATATATATATATATATATATATATATATATATATATATATATATATAAAATATATATATATATATTTGTGTGTGTGTGTGTGTGTGTGCGCGTGTCCTGATAGGGAGTCTTCCTAGGAGATTTAATCTCCGAATTTAAATAGGATTAGTAGATTTAGTTGAAGATTTGGTTAGGGATTAGATTGAAGGATTCTGTATTTGTTTTGAATTCAAAAGTTTCTCTTTTTTTCTCTATTACGAACGGGTTCATGGGGGGATGATGAACAGTACCTCAGGCTACTACTCACGCTAGTTTATTTTGTTTTTTTTCTTTCTTTCATTTCTTTTCTATTTCTAACACTTTTTCCAGAATTTATTTTATCTTTTATATATATGATTATTTCTTATTATTATCATTTACTAATTCATAGAAATTAATTCAATAAAATCCCATAAAACTATATAAAAATTTGCTTAAATTTTAAATTACTATGTTATATCTCCTGTGGCTTCTATTAGCATATATATATGTGTGTGTGTGTGTGTGTGTGTGTGTGTGTGTGTGTGTTTGTGTGTGTGTGTCCTGATAGGGAGCCTCGTCCGCAGGGCTCCGCGAGAGCCTCGTCACCCTCCACCATTTGGTCGGGCGGGAAGGGCGGGAATGCGCGGGGGCCCCACGCGGGCCTCCCGATCCGATGGTGCGGGGAGAAGGGGGGCGGGGTATATATATATATATATATATATATATATATATATATATATATATATATATATATATATATATATATATATATATTATTTTTTTTTTTTTTTATAGAGGTCCTGATAGGGAGCCTCGTCCGCAGGGCTCCGCAAAAGCCTCGTTACCCTCGACCATTAGATCGGGCGCGCATGAGCGGGGGCCCCACGCGGGCCTCCCGATTCGATGGTATGGGGAGAAGGGGGGCGGGGCTCCCATATATATATATATATATATATATATATATATATATATATATTCCTTTTATAAAAATTATATCAATATAATAAATGAGTAATGCTATATGTACCTCCAATTTGTCCCTCCAATTGGTCCCTCCATACGTGGCAGCATATGTGGCAATCTATGTGGCATGAATGTTAAATGAGTTCCTCTCATTTCCTTTTTTACTATCATCCAAGATTGGAATCCTCACATTTCCTTTTTATTGTCATCCAAAATTGGAACTCATTTACAATAGAAAGGAAATGTGAGCCAATCTTGGATGATAGTAAAAAAGGAAATGAGAGGAACTCATTTAACCTTCATGCCACATAGACTGCCACATAGGCTGCCACGTAAGGAGAGACAAATTGAAGGGATAAATTGGAGGTACATATAGCATTACTCAAAATAAATATACCTATTTATTTATATACTTCATATATACCCATTTTGGTTGAATTATTAAATAAAAAAATTAATGAATTTTTGGGGGGGTTTACAAGAATCTTATGCAGGAGCTTGGCGATCATGATTTTAAAATCTCTGGCTATTCTTTTTGTGGCGACATTGGCTAACAAAGTGGCCAGACTTGCCACAGTTCTATTATTCTCACTTGGTCATGTTTTCTTTACCAATCATGACTTTGTTTCAAGTAATGTTTCTTCTAGTTGTTTCTATATTCTAGGAGTTACTTCTCTATTGATAGGGTCGACCCTTAGGCTTTTCCTTGGATTCAACAAGTGCAACTTAACCTCGAATTCAATACTCCAAGGTTTATTATTCCTAGTTTTACTATCTTCGTCAATCTATAATGATACGAATAGGTCATCTAAGGACAAGTTTTTTATTGTGTTTTCATTTTAGTCCAAAAGCTTTCCATAATAGAGGTAGTTTCTAAATAAATACAGCAATCAAAATTTTCTCAGCAAGGAATATGACTTCTTGAGATATTTCATGTATGATTGTTTGTAATGCATTAGTTTGTTCATCTACAATTTTAAATTCTAAGAACATGTCTACTACATATATTTTAGAATCTGCTCCTTAATTGGAGTAATTTTTGTCAAGAGCTTCTCAAAGGCCTCTGGCAGCAGTATATGTCATATAGCATGTCAAATAAGCATCTAAGGATCTTACCATGACATATACAGTTTGTCTCAATGTAGGATTCTATTTCATAAGTGCTGGCAGGTTCATGTAGATCAAGTAAGATTTTTGGTTCCTTGAGAATCTTTGAAATTTTTGAGTAAGTTAGCTAGTTGGCCATCTTACGTTACCACCTTTTAAATTTTTGACAATCAAACTTCTCTAATTTGGAGGAGTTCTAAATATTGGTCGACAATTCATATATTGTGGTATTCATCATGAATACGAGCTATAAACATAAGGTGAAAATCTATTATAAGATTGCTTGATAATATTCCTACGGCATGCAAACAAAAATTCACAGAAATTACAATAAAGAATAGAGTAATGTGATTTGAGACATCTTACAGAAGAACATTGTCCTTAGAATAGAATTTTGTCCCAACGAACAGTGTTACAGGTTCTTGGCGATATATCCCCAAGATACAATGAATCCATGTTATTCGCGACACTGTGTACCAGGTGGTGAATCATGTGAATGATCACATCCTTGCCTGGGAGAGGAGATAGACGGAGATGGATGGAGGCGGAGATTTGACAATTTTAGTCCTGGTCGTTTGTTTTCTTGTCTGTTCGAATGGGTTTTGTGAGAGAGAGAGGGAGAGAGAGAGAGATAAATTTAGAATAGATTAACTCAATCTTGTCCAAGATTTGTGTTCTCCACTAATTCCGTAATGGGATTGCAAGAGAGACTCGTGGTCGCGGAGGCTAGTAACTACATCTCAAATGGAGGGAAAAAAAATAATAAGATAGGAAATTACCTTTTTACCCTGTTTTGATCTGTGGTAGGCAAGTGTGCAAAGTACGCGACGTTAAATTGTGCACCCACTTGCAAGTTGGATGGACTTGAGCCAATGTCTCACAAAATCCACTTACCTAATAAAATGGGTTTAGCACTTTAAACAAAGGAGAGTGCTCTCTCCTATCCAACTTGGGACTAAAAATTGTCTCCGTATTGAATCACAACCAACAGTAGTTAGGACTAGAGATAGATCTAGACGAATATGATTTGAAACATTTAAGAAGTATATGAATTTTTTTATTACAAAGGACATGATCTTAACAGAGCCAGAATGGAGTAAGAGGATTCCGAGAGCTAATCTCAAAAATTCTGGACCCGAACGGAATGAGAGGATCCCAAAAAATTTGGACCCAAGTTGAATAAGAGGATTCAAAGGGCTTATAAAAAAATTTGGAATAAAGACTTTGCTCTCCTTATGGTTGTTGATATTTGAATTGCAGGTGTTGAAATTTTATCATAAGTATAACTTTTGTCTTATTGATTAGCTTCCAACTTGAGTAGTATAATTCAATCTGCATTATTATCATTAACTCAATCCGCACCCAACATCGCCCAGACCAAAATCAGTCTTCCAATTTCCACTTGACCAACACTCTCTTTCTCCTGACTCCAACGTCAGTGAATCCAAATATCTAACTACTTGAGGAGGTATCGTCCACTACCACTGCTGGAGAGGTACGTTGATGATATTGAGGAACGATCGAATATGGTTTAAAATAAAGAGTATTTCGTGCAACGGAAATATCATATAAGTGAGTATACATGGTCTGCATTGTAAGAAGCAGAGGGTTAGCGTTCTCAAAATAGTCAAAACTGAATAAATCGACATTCTAAAAACCTAAAATCCTAAAATCGAAAGTGAACCAAATTAAATTAGCCAAAATCGAAATCGGACCGAACTGAATAACGGTTCGGTTTGTTTTGTTGGACTATTTCTATTGTATAATGGGAGGGTCCGAAATTGAAATGGTGATTAAATGATACTAAAAATTATAATTTTATACACACATTTGTTGTACTTGCGTCCAAAATTAGACTAGTTGTTAAATTATCAAAATTTGGTTTCAAAACACATAAATAAAATTGTTGCTTTTAAATATACACAATTTAATTACAACATATGTATAGAATTGAGAATATTTATATGATTGCACAAGTCTTATTCGATTTTCGGTTTTGAACCGAAATGAATAACAAATTATAGTATTTTTAAAACCAAAATCGAACATAATTTCTTATTCAATTCGGTTCGACTCGATTCGATTTTCGGTCAAATTAAATAATGCTCACCCTAGTATGAAGTCATTTCGTTCTTACCATAAGTCCAAAAAATATTGTTGTATTGTAGCAACATAACGTCATTTTCAGTCTGGAGATTGGGGCACGAATCAATCTATAGAACAAAGGAGATGTGGGCTTAAATGTCACACGTGTGGTCTTTCGCGCCATAAAATATATGGACCAATAAGGATAAGAGATGTAGGCTTAAAACTCCATATGAAGTCGACTTACGTGCCCTGAGAAATCTTTTTGGAGGCATACAGGAAGGCACGAAGGGAGAAACGGATGTCGCTGTTTGATTTGAGACAGTTCCGAGATATCGACCATTATGATATTCGTTATCAAAAAAAAGAAAAAAACCGTCCGAGCTCTCTAGCCTAGTGGTATTAGAGCGGACATTCGGAGGGACCGGCAAGGTTCGAGCCTTCCAATTGTGTGTGTGAGTGGGATTTCAAAAAAAAAAAAAAAAACATTATGATATTCAATCTGGATTGCTAAACTATGCAATCGGATCAATCATAAAAATCTTACTCTAGACTTTGCTTGCAAGCGACTCTTTCAATGCGAAGAATGTTCGAAAATTTTTATATTTTTTTCACATAAAAGGAAGAAATATGAAATTACATGCAAAGAAAATTTTTATTTGTTTGAAATATTAGATCGTGCAACAAACAGGACATATGTTGTACGATTAAATGACAGTTCTTGTTCATGTTTAAGGTGGTATCATACTTATATATCATGTATACAAGCATGTTTTGCGTGTAAATATTCTAATTTTAGGATTGAATTTTTTTTATCATATGTTGTTTTCTACGGGGAAATTGAGAAGTGTATATGAACCACAAATGGAGTCGATTCCAGTTCTTTATAACATTCAAGCAGCTTTGGAGAGAGAAAATTGGAGTACCGGATATTCGATGCAAATTCAGAAGACCGAAGAAGAATCACATCAAACCTCGTAAATCATCAACAAGAGAACTATGTTGCGGCAATTGTGGTGCGATGGGACACAACCGAAGAAGATGCACTAATCAACCAAGAGAATAAAGTAGCTTCCAATTTTGAACTTTCTTCCAAATATTGTACTAGCCAATCAAGATATAAAATAGCTTTCAATTTCAATATTCGTTACAAACTTTAGTATAAAATTTCAAACATTGTTACAAACTTTTAAAGTTTGTTACAAATTACCGAGAGCCCCGATTAAGTCATCTGTAATTCCTGCGGTATCCATGTCTGGACCTAGTCGCCCCCTCTGGTCCTCTGTATTCTCTTCCTCCTCCTCTTTCGACACCTCTTGAGTCTGGGTAGGCATCGATGTTGAAGGACTTGAAAGAAAAAAAATGTGTATAATAGGCAATATCTGGAAAATGACTCGCTGCTCGAATCGAAAACTGCTGGTCATATGGATGAAAAGCTGATGAAGTGCCTGGATAATAATATTGTTATTCCCGAAACAGATCTTAGATGGAAGAACGTGAGTGGAAAGAGTGATTCTCAGGAACGAATTCCAGTCACACACTCTGTATATGAGGAACTTCGAGAATTTCTTCTCAAGAAGATCCTGAAGTCTCTGTCTCGAAGACGGAGGAAGAAGTCGAAGAAAAAGAAAGAAGAAAGAAGGAAGAGAGAAAGACAACTTTGCTGGGGTGATAAAGATCACTGTTGCTGAAAGCAAAATTCGCCATTATACGATCCGCTTTCAGGAACCAGCAAGTTCTCAAAGAACTTCTGAAATCCTCGTTAGTCAACTTTTTGTAACTTGAACGGGCTCCCTGGACACAACGGACTCCTTTTTTCTCTCTTCTTTGGTGCATCTTACAAAGGAGGTCAGGGTACTCTATTTATAGAGTAGAGTGAGACTTCACCTTTTCTCCTATCCGATGTGGGACTAAAATACCAATATTAAAAAATGGAGTTTGATATTTTAGATTATCCCACAATTAATATAGTCATGTGCCAGTCCACGCCTACCCCCCGAACACGCCTGTGCATGCACGAGGCATCCTGGAGTCCTTGTCCGAGTCCAAGTCCGAACGACAAAAAGTAACTTACTTCCTTGTTAGAATTAATCATTTTTTTCTTCTAGAAAAATACTCTCATATGGCACCCACTTGTGCCCCACCACACCTCATGTGCATACCTCAACACAAACAAGTCATTATATTGAGATAATCAACATTTGGTGTAGCCGATGTGGGACTATCTTTCCTAGTCTAAAGTTAAAAATACCAACAATCTCCCACATATCTCGATATATGGGTTGAGCGTTCCCCACAGTGACTGTCCATTATGCATAAGGATAGATGTCGCTTCGACTTGAATCTTTTCGCATGGTTCAAACAACAATATAATACAAGAATGTACTAAGCCTTGAATTCTGTACCATAGCTGCAATTCTTTTCACCAACTCAATGGCATCAGTTGTGCTTTCGGTTGCACATTAAAGGCCTTGTGTCAGCCTGGTTTCGGTGTATGTATATTAGATGTCTACAAATTTACCCTCAGAGATGGTCTATATCTCTTTCATGCACTCTAGGTGAGTTCTTTTATAGAGTCTTGGCATGAAGCCTTTTATTTTTTTGCGGTGCTATGCTGCTATGACATGGCCCATAGCCGAAACTATACCTCATGTGGTGTCATACCACTATAGCATGAGGCCCAGCCTTTTTGTAGTGCCAAACTAGCCAGCATGAAGGCTTTCGCTTCCTTGCGGTAGTACACCGTCGTGACATGGCTCGTGAAGCCGAGGCTTTATCCTTTCTAGGTACCTATGTGGTGTCACACTACTGCAACATGAGGTCATCAGCTTCTTTGTAGTGCTGACTATTACTCTGCATTATTCAGCATTAGGCCACTTGTCTATGTGCGGTACTACGCCGCTGTGATGTGGCCCGAAGCCGAGGCTTTACCCTCTTGAGGTACATCCTGGTGGTGTCACCCCACTGTAGCATGGAGTACTACACTTTTTTGTAGTGTTGTGCTACCCGTGCTTCCTGTATAGCACGCCGGATATTCTAAATGTTCGAGAACTCATTAAGGCGTCTAAGCCATCCTCTCATAGGACTTTGTTCTATACGAAGGACAAACAGTATACAATAGTGTTTCTGGGTCCGTAATACCGTAGCTCCCAAAGGATTATCTACTGTTCCTAATATTCTTCCAGTCAATGGTCCTTCCTTGAACCAAAAGCAAGATACCTGGTAGATTTCTTTTTAAACCAATCAGCATAAAAAATTATGGTAGGATTGTAGAGACACAATATCAGAGGTCCGTCAAGCCCATTTTCTTGCCAGTTTTCGACTAGCTGGCGCTTGAGGCCTTAGTGAACGTATCCGTCAGATTCTCTGACTTCGAACACCAACCAATGTAATGATCCATGCATGATGTGCTCATTTAGTGCCCTGTGCCCTAGTTGCACAGTTCTCTCCTTATTATTGAAGAGATCATCTGATGCCACTGCTGTAGCCACCTGGCTGTCGTAATTCATCGACATCACCCGGATTTGCATGCCAACCAGAGAAAGATCATGTCTGGTTGTCGCAATACATCAGCATCACCCGGTTTTGTGCACCAACCAGAGGAAGATTGTGTTCGGTTGTCGCAATATATCGACATTACCCGGATTTGTGCCCAACCATAGAGAGATCCTTCCTAAGCTCCCGAAGCCATCCTGCTTCATCCGTTGCAGCTGACAGAACTAAGATTCCAAAGTGAGAGAAAGGTATGCTTCTTCGACTTTCTCGATATTGCAGCACTAACCTTGGATCTACTTCTTCGACTTCCTCAATATAGTAGCAATACCCATGTAGAAGATATAACCTTTTATTTCATTCCTTCTGAGCACTAACTGTCATTACTGAAGCCTTCTACCCCTGCAAGGTCACCGCTGTAGTGCATCTTTCTGAGTCCCTGAGATATATCCCATTACTCTCTTCACAGCTTTTCTAAGATGATATAACGCCCCAGTCCCAAAATACTTAGGAATAGGTACGTATTCATGCCAGTTGTATACATACGAAGTATACTCCAATATATGGAACCATCGTATGTATACATAAGCTGTGAAATACAGTAATCCATGATACTAATCTCATCCACAAATAAAGAATCAATATAAAATAGAAATCAATACTGGACTATAATTTGTACAAAAGTTGGGCAGAGACAAAGTCCACTACCAACTATCTCAAATAAAATGTACAAGAAGTGATCGATAAGATATCAAGACGAACCAAGCACAATCGTCTTCGAAGGAATGGAGAAGATCACGGCCTTGGCTAGAACACCTGCAGTAAATCATGAAAGCACACACCCCTGAAGAGATAACCAGGTCCTCAGAGGGACGTAACAAGATACATAAAGAACATGCCACATAACTGAATATATATACTATATCATAAATCACAAGTAAAGTAAATAGTCCCACTCGTAACAAGATTCAATATCTCATCATCGAAACAGTGGACTACTCCTACAACCAAATAAGGACAAGGGGTAGTGTACTATACCGCGATGCGACATTGTCCCAAGCTACTAATGGGATGGGGTGATGTGACATTGACGAGGGTTACCTGACCATTCTAATGTGTTTATGCAGTAAGAACAAACCTTCAACGTATGGGCACTCTGGCTCAGGTGCAGGAACTCAGGTATGGTCCCATCAGGATACCGGGAACCTCAAAGCATAACATTCCTCGAATGTCAGAGGCTAGCATGAAATCAGGTATCAGGATCCAGGACCGTATCTCCTACGGAGATAACCGACAATAGGGAAGTGCATAAGTGGCCCATATGTTAAGGAACTGTTCTTCCCACCCAATGCCTAACAGAGTCACATCCATGACTCATATATCTCTACTAACTGCTAAGTCTCCTAACATGCCTCTATTAGCAGTTAGCCCTAACGCATGCACATAGGAGATCAGCCCATACGCAAGAACCTCTACATGCTACTCATCTCACACATCCTCGTGGTACAACTATGTCAAGGTGTATGCGATACACTACAGAAGGTAGTCCCTTAACTCTAGGTTCATATGCAATCAAAGGATAATAATAAAGTAAACTAATAACCATGAAACATGTAGTAAATCAGGAACTGTAAGAACCGGAAATAATGAACATTGATATATAATAAATAAATGCAAACTAAATATAAACAGTTTAATAGCAAAGTATCTTGCCTGGTGTGTCGCCTGGTGTGGTGCGAGGATCTGACGATGTCTCAATAGTCCAATATCCATGGTCGATAGGTAGATGCCTGAAGTTGCGAGAATTAGAAGTAGGAACTAGTCATGATTAGTCACGATCAATCGTGCTAATCGAGGGGAATTTGTGGAAATACGTACGTTTTCTATTTTGAAAATATATATGATACTTAAAAACTACGTATAATTTTTAAACAAAATATCTTAAATACGTATATATTTAAAAACCATAATGTGAAACTATATTTTTATTAGTCAAAATATTTTAAAGTAATACTTTGCAAATCTAGAAAATTATTCTTAGGGTTAACTATATTGTAAAGATGAAATTTTGTAGTTCAAAAAATCCTTAGATAAAATAGTATGCAATAGTATATATATTTTTCACAAATATTTTTAAAATATTAATCAAATTATTTTTATACAATTACAATTTTTAAAATAATATTGTTACTAATAATACCAATGGCAAAATACCCATAACCATACCCATATACACTCGTAAAATAAAATATTAATAATAATACTACTGTTAATAATAATAATAATAATCATAATAATAATTTCCTAACAAAATCTATACAGTTCATCCCCCCAATTCGACATGAGAGAGAGAGAGATGGAAAGAAGTCTTACAGAGGGGGCTCGGCCCGGCTCCGCGAAGCGGCGGCGGTGGCGCAGCTGCGATGAGGGGCGGCTGTGGTCGACGCCGGAGTTTGGGCTGCACGCTGGGCTCTAGTGGAGGGGCGCGAGAAGTCGGAGGAGGCGGCACGATCGGCGGTGGCTGGCGGAGGTCCGATGCTACCGCGGCGGACGCGCTCACCAATGCACGACAGCTCCGATTCGGAGGGCAGCAGATCTGGAGTAGATGGCGCCAGATGTGGTGCTGTTGGGGCGGTGGTTCGGCTGGAGGAATGGCGGCGGAGGAGCTAGGGCAACTAGCTGCGTGGCCTGCCATCGCGGGGGCGGCTGCACATGTACGGGATCCGACGCTACGAGAGCGTGGATCTCGCCGGGGAGTGCAGCGGCGCTCCCTCGGAAACTTCGACACGAGGGCGGCGCCGGAGAGTGTAGCTCAGCACGGAGATCGATGCCAGGGCGGCGGTCAGGTGAGGGTTAGGTTAAGATTTTGTCTTCTTCTTTGGTAATTTTGGTGGAGGGGTGTTGTGGGTTTCCTGGTAGGGGTCGCCGGTTGATGGGGTCGCCGGCGGCGAGGGGTTCGATGGTGGTGTGCTTGTGTTATTGGCGGTGGTGGTTGTGATAATGGCGATGCTGGTGGCGGTGCCTGGGTTGGCAGAGGCGAGGTGTTGGTGGATGTACGGGCGGTGGTTGCATCGGGAAGGGTCGTTGGCGCTGCAGGATGAGCAGGGGCTGCAGGAGAGGAGGAGCGAGGTTGGTGGTCCTGGTGCCCATGGCGGTGTGGAGGTTGGGTTCAGTCGAGGCCGTAGATGGAGATTGGGCTTGTGGGGATCGATGGTTGGTGATGGTGTCCGGGAGGTGATAGGTACGAAGGTATTGTATCGGATATGTCCGGTATGTCGGACACGAGGAGAACCATGTATATGTACTTGAAAAATATAGTGGATACGATCTGGACACGGACACGGTACACAAGCTTGGATTGGTAGAAATTTATGGATGAGTACCTCTCCTTATATAGGAGGTAGAAATTTCCAGTTGGATAAGGACTTGCAATGGTTTAAACCCCGATGGATAATTCCATCTTTTTATTTAAATCGATTTAGAATTAATTTATCAAATCCAATTTAATATAGATAAAACTTATCTTTAATTTAAAATCTATTTAAAATAAGATCAATAAAATCTTTTCCAATTTAAATCATAATAATTAATTAAATATTAAATCAAACAATATTTCAAATATTATTTTAATAAATAATAAAATATAATAATAATTAATTTCAAAAATTATGATAAATGTTTAAATATTTGGAATATCATTTTGTAATAAAATAATTATACTCGTTTTCGTAAAATCAAAGTGGACATGAAATAAATTTTATGTCACTTGCACACAAATAATATATTTACATAAAATAATAGTTTTCTAAATTACTACTTATATTAGAATAAAACATAAGTTGTGGCACATCTCGATGTGACATTTTTACAACTTTATTTAATTAAAACATTTATCACGTATTATTTTGAAACTAAAATTCTTCTATAAAATCTCCAATAAAAATGTTTTACAAAAATATGTACCTCGCACATATTTGCACTCGACGAGCAATTTCGAACCGAAAACTCGCACGCGACGTACTTTACGAGAATGTGAACTTGTACGCGGCGTATAAATACGAAGTACTAGTAAATATCATTAAATACTAATTTATAAAAAAATTGTAGTAAAAATTTAGGGGGGATTACATCCTACCCAACTTAAAAGAATTTTGTCCTCGAAATTTAGGAATAGATAGGGTACAAGAGTTTAATGATAAGAAAGTATGAACAATTCATTTGGCGAGGCAAGGAAACGGTGCTTTAACATAAATGTGCTATTAGAAAGTCATGAATTCGTTAAATAGGAAAATAATTCACGAATATGTTAATGGACGAGGGTCGCTAGCTACGAATATCATGATAACACAATTCGAGAAATAATAAGGCATTGGGTGGATCAAAGAGAATAACTTAAGGACTTGGGAGGTATGGTTCCTTGAGAAAATATGGTCGTCTGGGTTTAGGTTTGATTAAGGAAATGATTTGAATCATTCTTAAATCTCAAAAATGATTAAAAAGTCATGATAATGAATCCAGTGTCACGAGGAGGACGATTAACTCAAGATGGGGTTACAGTCACATCGGTTGGTAACTGGCTAACTATCTTGGCAATAGACAGTGGACAACTAAGAGAATATCAAGTACGTGTGTTTATCTTTCTAAAACAGGCGAAAGGAAAAAATAAAGAGTTCGAAGAAGACATTATCGAATTCGAATGAGTGGTTCAAAGACGACTGAATAAGTTCCAAAAAGAATTGCCAAGGCAGTCGCGGGTGAGACTATAGGGCCAAGTTTAACTATGTCTCCATCCACGTTGAACAATATACAAAAAGTGAACCAAGTGCACTATGGTTGATCAGACCATAATACGTCGGTTCTGATTAGACAATGTATTAGTGGGCGCCCACAATAAACATATGTCACGAACAAGCTCGATAAAGAGTAAGCTTGCAAAACTAGACTATAATAGCAACATAAGATAGTCAAAATATAAGCAGTAGATGATGAAGAAAACTAAATAGTCCAAGATCCTTTAAAATTGAGTCTTGCCCGAAGTTCGGGCCTATGCAGTGGCTCTAGTGTTTCCTTATCTATGACTTGGTTGGTTAAATGGGTTAGAGTCCTGCAAATTCTACAATCTAAGTAAGCTTATCAATATGGGTCACAAGGGCAAGAACTTGTTAGGTTGTGAGGTACTCTACCCAACTTACAAGAGTTAAACTAGTGGTATGATGGGACAATAGGTAAGCACAAAGTTAAGCATTTAAGGAATCAAGTAAACACAATCATATATCGGTCGAAAGATTTGAGTCAATGTTGGACCCTAATTGAAGGCAGAAAGTATTTTGGTATCATGGTAAGGGTTGTAGTTTAGTCTTTTTGACCAGAAGTCATATCAAGAAAATAGAGTACAAGGATACGGGTTTTAGTGGCACGTGATATACCTACATGAAGGTGGGCTCGTCTAGGCCTTGTATATGGAATTTGTTGGAAGAAAAAGTCTATTGTTGTGCTCCAAATATCAAAGTCACGATAGGGAACGCCAAATGATCAAAATAGAAAGTGGGTTCCCATGTGGTACTAATTATTGCACAAAAAGGATACAGTTAAAGTACGAAATAAAGATAATTAGAAAATCTCGTAGATCAAGTTAAAATAAGTTAGGGACACATTTTATAGAAAGAAATAGTCTCATGGATAAGGGTATGGTCAAGGGAATGATTCTAATTATTTCTAAGTTTCGAACAAGTAGATGGTCACGAATAAAGATCTAGATTTGAGGGAAGGTCGAGTAAGTCAAAGATAAAGATATAGTTATACAGTTTGGTCGATGACTAACTATACTTGTGTATATGTCATATCATAATCGTAGGTGGTCTGGCAACCTATTGTGGAATACATGTATCTCATTAGGGCGACCTTGCTTGTTTCTTGGTCCTTCGCCAATATATGATCTAATCTAAAAAAAATTAAATTCCTCAAAAGTTTCTCAATAACATTCTCAAGATACTTTACCAAAATTTCTAATTATCTTAGGCTGCCAAGTTTAATCAAAATTTAAATCTCTAATCAATCTCGAATTAATCCTTGTATATCGTAAATCGAATATATCCTTCTTCTTCTTTTTTTATATATCCATAATCAAGGCCTTAAACTCGAAATCTAAATATCTTTATAAATCATAGATCATATGACATAATTTGAAATTTGAATTCTTCCTTCAAAGTCGATTTCGTATCTTCTAAAATATTTTTAAACAAATTTTTTTTACCATCATCTCTTCAAACTCAAAATTAAATAAACTTATAAATCGTATGACTCAATTTAAAACCTCAAGCTCTCTAATAAACCATAAATCATAAACCCTCCACATTCTCTAGTCGTTTACAAAATCATAACTTATAATTTAAAACTCTTTAATCAATTCGAAATAAACTTTTAACATATTACAATCCAAACGTGAACTTAACCGTAAATCATGTGTCACAATTTCAAGATATTTCTCAAATCGGTTTCATATCAATAAATCATAAAATATTTCGCAATTTCCTAAAATCATAAATCATAAATTTGTTTTCTCGATCTAGCTATCCTCTTGTGTATACCACCTTGTAATGTCAAAATAAATTCCAACTATCCTTTGAAAGACGATAATATGCTACTACCCAACTTAAAATTAGTAATCCTTAAATCATATCTTTTAAAAAATAGAGTACCTCGATCCTCGAATTAAAATGCCTTTATAACTCAATCAAGACCTGAATACATACTAATTGTCAATGTAATCATTCTAGCCATGTGTTTGACCTATGGGCATATAATAGTATAGTCATCTTCCTAACTGTCACTAAGCACAAAAGATAAGATTTTACGGTAGAAAGATTTCAAGGAGGAAGCAAATCAAGGATGGCAACGAGAGTTTAAAACTTGAAACAAGGAAGGAGGTCAAGCTTGTGGATGAGATTCCTAGACACTAATCCTATATTGCAGGCTCATATCGGTACAACTACATAACTGAAGTAACAAACTCGACCTAAATGGGCCACCACAAAAACATGTAATGCTCCAGTCCCAAAATACTTAGGACTAGGTACGTATTCATGCCAGCTGTATACATACGAAGTATACACCAATTTATGAAACCATCATATATATACATAAGCTGTGAAATGCAGTAATCCATGATACTAATCCTATCCACAAATAAAGAATCAATATAAAATAGAAATTAACACTGGACTGTAATTTGTACAAAAGTTGGGCAGAGACAAAGTCCACTACCAAGTATCTCAAATAAAATGTACAAGAAGTGATCGATAAGATATCAAGACGAACCAAGCGCAATCGTCTTCGAAGGAATGGAGAAGATCACAGCCTTGGCTAGAACATCTGCAGTAAATCATGAAAGCACACACACCTGGAAAGATAACGAGGTCCTCAGAGGGACGTAACAAGATACATAAAGAACATGCCACATAACTGAATATATATACTATGTCATAAATCAGAAGTAAAAAAAATAGTCCCACTCGTAACAAGATACAATATCTCATCATCGAAACAGTGGACTACCCCTACAACCAAACAAGGACAAGGGATAGTACACTATACCGCGATGCGACATTGTCCTAAGCTACTAATAGGTTGGGGTGATGTGACATTGACGAGGGTTACCTGACCATTCTAATGTGTTTATGTAGTAAGAACAAACCTTCAAAACATGGGCACTCTGGCTCAGGTGCAGGAAATCAGGTATGGTCCCATCAGGATACTAGGGACCTCAAAGCATAATATTCCTTGAATGTCAGAGGCCAGCATGAAATTAGGTATCAGGTTCTAGGACCGTATCTTTCGCGGAGATAACCGGCAATAGGGAAGTGCATAAGTGGCCCATATGTTAAGGAACTGTTCTTCCCACCCAATGTCTAATAGAGTCACATCCATGACTCATATATCTCTACTAACTGCTAAGTCTCCTAACATGCCTCTATTAGCAGTTAGCCCTAATGCACGCACATGGGGGATCAGCCCACACGCAAGAACCTCCATATGCTACTCATCTTACACATCCTCATGGTACAACTGTGTCAAGGTGTATGCGATACACTACAGAAGGTAGTCCCTTAACTCTAGGTTCATATGCAATCAAAGGATAATAACAAAGTAAACTAATAATCATTGAACAGGTAGTAAATCAGGAACTATAAGAACCGAAAATAATGAACAGTGATATGTAATAAATAAATGCAGACTGAATATAAACAGTTTAATGACAAGGTATCTTGCCTGGTGTGTCACCTGGTGTGGTGCGAGGATCTGACGATGACTCAATAGTCCAATAGCCATGGTTGATAGTGTGAAACCCAATTTGTGTAAAATAAATTAATATTACTATTCTATGTTGTTATTATATTTATTATAATTATTATTATTATTTTTGAGTGTTAAAATTATTTCGAAAATTAATTTACATAGATTTTTGGATTTATGGACCAGACCCGAACCCAGACCCATTTTTGGAACCCTTTCTTTTTGAGTCCTGATTCCTTTCCTCTCTTAATACTTATTAATATTTATATAAAAAAGAAAAAGAAAAAAAACATATACTTGTTCCACGCATGGAACAGCACCTCCACAACTCTTCCCCTCCCCTCCTCACTTTTCTCTCCTAACTACCATCCCTACCGTACGTCTCTACAGCTCCCACTCTCCCTTTTAAATCCCACCAACACCACCTTTCACTCCAACTCCCCCACTTCATTATTCTCATTACAGAAAATAATATCAACTCCTCCCCAACCTCATTTTCCCCACACCCTTTTCTCCAGAACTACCGAGCTCGCCCCCTCTCCGCGGATCCGACCGCCGGAGCCCTAGCCTGGCCTCCCCGCGGCCCCGACTCGCACAGCCGACCCCTGCGCCCTTCGCCGGTGCCCCTTCCTGTGCGGTCGACTTCCGTCGCGACCCGGCGTGCCCCCGACTCTCCAGCACGCCCTCTCCGGCCTACCCACTTCGCCGGAGCCCTTAGCCCCGGCCGCCCGACCCGACGCCGGCCTCTTCCCGCCCGGCATACCCCTTCGCCAGCAGCCCTCCGCCCACGAGCCACACCCCGCCGAGCTCCGTGCGGACCCCGACATCAGTGCCCTTCGCCGACAGCGTTCAGCGCTGACCCCGCCTTCTCTTGGCTTTTCCGAGTCCAGGTGTGCCCTAGCCGGACTCCGAGTCTATTCCTTGTTCCGGTGACCCGCTGTCCCGACGAATTCTCCTGCTGTCCGTGTTTATTTCTTTCTTTAAATCATCTGAGAGCTCTAGCCGAGCAACCCGAGGTATAACCCCTGTCCCGTTCTATTTTTCATGCTGTCTATGATGAGAATGGTCCCCGATTCCCTCCTGGGAATTTGGTTTTTAGCGACGTCGTAGTTTTGGAACCTTCGAAAAGGTTTTGTTGGTTGTTTTGATCTTTCCGAACTTTTTCGAAAATGGATTTCGGTATATTTTGGGCTTTCCGGATTTTTTCGGTAGCGTTTTGTAATGTTTTGGTTGGATTCGGACTTCCGAAATTATTTCGGGTCGTTCCGAATTAATCTGTGGATTGGTTGTGGATTATTTATATATATATTTTTTGGGATTCCCTGGTTTGGGATTTGCAGGAAAATTATCGGCATATTTTCTAGTTTTTGGGTTAACCAAAAATAGAGGAAATGCTGCCGGATTTTTTCGTAAATTTAAAGTATATTTTAAAAATGATTTCAAAATGGATTTCAGAAATATATATTTAATATTTAGATTTTGGGCGACGACCGTATCGGTCAATGGGCCCCGGCTAAGTGCAAACGAAATCGGCTTCGCCCGGACGTTGAGGCATTAGCCTAGTTGACGATTGGACCATATCTGAGACTCGTTATTATTTAATTTATTATTTATTTTATTCATATTTAATTTATAGGAAGTTTAGGACTAACGACCATTTTTGTCTTATTTTAATTTATGTAAATAAATTGTAACGGGCATAAGCCCAGCTGGTTGTTGGTTCTGTAACTGTAATTTGGTAGTGTAGGATTTTTGGTTATTTGCTGATTTTGCGATTTTTTGTAGCGTTCGCATAAATCTAATAATAGATATTTTCATATAAAAATTAATAAAGTTTTCTCACATAAAATCTATAAGTTTTAATAAGTAGCAACGCTCGTGTATTTCTCACTAAAATAAGAAATTTAGTTTTATATTTATAGTTACTAAAATACAAAGTTTTAATCAATTAATCTGGTATCGACGAGTTTTCTAAAATACAAAATTTAAACGATCTTTTCCTCGTTATAAATTCAACGCACCAATAATCGTAATTTTGTCCATGTTTTATTAATAAAGAATTAAAATGGATTAGGACCCAATTAGAGATTTTAACTAGCGTAGTTAGATTGGTAACCCCGGATTCTGAGTCAATTTCTCGAATGTAGGAATTCAAGGACGAACCTAAATTCCTATCTCGAAGTCTCCAACTTTCCAGTCCAGTTTATTTGAGCCAAGTACATTTTGTGTTAGTTTACAATTATTTAATAAGTGTTTTATTGCAAGTTTAAATCACGATGCAACACGGAACTCTCTCTTAGAGCACTGACTGTAACTACTGTAACTACTGTAAGTGTTTGGGGACTGGGAGAGTAGTGTAATAAGTATGACCACATCCAAACTACTGTAACTACTGTAACTGTATTAGCTTACCCCTCATACACACGGGAATAAGCCGTATCTGAACTGTAACAAACCCAAGCCGGTCATATTTATTGCCTATTCAAATCATACTGTTTTACTGTTAGAAAACTGTTCATTTCTAAATTATTTAAAAGTGCATGATTCTATTATTATTTCAATTATTAAATTAGCATGAATTGTATTTTGCTCCCTCCTGACTGGAGACCCAACATTTTAGGTATCACTGATGAGGCTTTGTTCCGCGATATTTCCCGAGGTCCCAACTAGATGACGATGATTTCGAGACTGATGAGCTGGTTGCCTAGATTTTTTTCTTCTTATGATTCATATGTTTGTGGAAAACAGTGTATTTCAGATATATCTTTCATTTTGTTGTAAAAAGTTTTAAACTATTCGAAATATTAAAGTTGTGGCAATTGGATTGTGTTGTTTATTACCTGCATGAGTGATACAGCTTACTGCCGCTGTCTCAACAACGGTGCAGGCTGGGCATGATCCGATTCGACCCAAGAATTTGGGACCGGGTCGTGACATGTTTTTAGTGGTGGCCCATGCAGGTCAGAACAACAACTTAGGAAAACATATTTAGAAACAATTAGAACACTAGAACATCAATTTGTCACAACATAGGACCGAAATATATTATAAATAAATATTTTTGTTTGATTATAGACTGGTAGGATACCTTGCTTATGTTTGCATCCTAAACCTTCCAGAGAATGACCATTGACAAGACCAATCCTGCTGGCGATGAGGTGTCATCTCCGGATCATACCCCATCTCTTCAACCAAGTTCAGGGTTTATTTCCTCGCAGCTGATTGACCGTCCCCATGATGCATCCAGTGAAGTTTTCACTACACTGGCGATTTCTACCTCTTCTCAAACTGAGTTGTATTTCCTTGGTGGAGTATCCATTCCTGTTGCTCCACCAGTACCAGCAAACACCTCCCAAATGGTTGCCCTATTTCAAGAAATTCTGGAGTTCCAGAAAGCTCAAGATGAAGCCCAGCAGGAATAGACGAATATCACGAGAGAAGACATGAAGAACGTCAATGATGTAGCCTTAACTATCTTAAACCAAGTTGGAGCGGAACCTCACCCTAGGAGGGGTACCCCTGAATCTAGAAGACATTTGAGCCCTATCCGGCAGTCATATCGTAAGAAACTATTGGTTTGTGACTACTATAAAAGGCTTGGTCACCAAGCCAATATTTGTCATGAGAGATTGGGAAATGTTTGGCATGTGGATCTGCTGAACATCGGGTAAAAGGACTGCCCCTTATCTTTCTATCAAACCAGAGCTCATATCCCAGCAACACCTGTGAGGCCACAACCTAGGAGCTCTACCTATCCAGCAGACCTTGCCTCCTACTATAAGGCATGATGCAGACTCGAGGTTCATAGAAGATGAAGCAGTTGGAGACTGCTCATGCAAGAGCCAGAACCATGAAGAATAATACCTAGGACTGCTGAATAGCATTATCTATTGTTATAAGAAGTTGTAACAGGAGGTCCTTAGATCAATTATAAGAGTTTTTCTGTAATTCTCCACATGAATAAACTTCTTAGTTACACCTTTATGGTAGATGCCTTCCCTGATAGTTTTCCCGGATTACCCCAGATCTAGACATAGAGTTCACTATTGACCTAGTCCCCGGCTCTCCCCTATTTTAAGAGATGCTACAGAGTCAACCTGAAGGAGACCAAGGAGATGAAGGACCAGATCAATGAAGTTCTAGGATTCCCAAGATGGAAGTTCATCCTAGGGAGAGTCTGTATTGTTAGTGCACAAGAAGGACGGAACAGTACGGATGTGCATCGACTACCGGGCGCTGAACAATATCACCATCAAGAACAAGTACCCTCTACCCCGGATCGATGACCTATTTGATCAATTGAGCGGAGTCAAGGTGTTTTCGAAGATTGATCTTAGATCTGGCTGTCAGGAAGGAAGATATTCCCAAGACGGCATTCAACACCAAGTATGGGCAGTTTGAATTCTTGGTCATGCCGTTTGGACTGACGAATGCTCCTGCGGTGTTCATGAATCCTATGAACAAGGTTTTCCATGAATACCTAGATCAATTGTCGTTGTCTTCATCGATGACATTCTGATCTATTCAAAGACGGAAGAGGAGCAAGAAGAGCACCTCAGGAAAGTTCTGGGAACTTTGAGGAAAGAGAAGTTATATGGTAAGCTATCCAAATGTGAATTCTTTCTAGATAAGGTGGATTTTCTTGGCCATGTTGTCACAGGAGAAGGAATTTCGGTGGACCCTAAGAAGATAGCTGCTGTTGAGAAGTGGTCTACCCCAAGCTCAGTTGCTGAAATCAGGAGTTTCTTGGGCTTGGCTGGCTACTACTGGAAATTTGTGAAGGATTTTGCCAGAATTGCTGAACCGATGACGAAGCTTACTCGGAAGAATGAAGAGTTCATCTGGACGGAAGATTGCCAGGCATCATTCGAGGAGCTGAAGAAGAGACTTACCACTGCACCAACCCTTGCGCTATCCGCAGGAACTGGTGGTTTCTCAATCAACAGTGATGCTTCCGATAAGGGATTGGGGTGTGTTCTTCAACAATACGGGAAAGTAATTGCTTACGCATCTAGGCAATTACGGACTCATGAGAAGAACTATCCCACACACGATTTGGAGCTTGCAGCGGTGATATTTGCTTTGAAGCTATGGAAGCACTACCTTTATGGAGAGAGAGTGGAAATATTTATAGACCACAAGTATGATTTCACTTAGAAGGAGCTGAACATGAGGCAAAGAAGATGGCTGGAGCTGATGAAGGATTTTGATATCGATCTACAGTACCACCCGGGTAAGACTAATGTGGTCGCAGATGCACTTAGTCGATACCCTATGGCAATGTTTTTGACCAAGGAGCGGCACCTGCTAGAGGACATCGAGAAGCTTGGACTGGAGATTATACTGCCTGGAAGGAAGGAGCTGGATGCTGATCCATTGTTGATGAAGTTGCAAGTGAGCTCGAGTCTGATGGACAAAATCAAGGAGACCCAGTTTCAAGACGAGACACTTTGCAAACTCAGAGATCAGGTGCTGGCAGGAACACTTGAAGGATTCTCAATCGCCAGTGACGGAGCGCTGAAGAATGGTACGAGGCTTTGTGTACCAACTGGCGAACTGAGGAACGAGCTGATGCAAGAAGCGTACCAGTCGCAGTATTCTATACATCCTGGAGCCAACAAAATGTATCGAGATATGCGTACCATAGTGTGGTGGTACGGAATGAAGAAGGACATGGCTAGGTATGTTACTAGATGTTTAATTTGTCAACAAGTGAAGGCTAGCAGGCAGAGACCAGCAGGACTATTGCAGCCGCTTGACAACCCGGAATGGAAATAGGAGCACAAAACTATGGATTTTGTATTGGGACTGCCTCGATCCCAAGGAGGGAAGGATGCCATTTGGGTTATCGTGGACCGACTGACGAAGTCAGCTCACTTTATCCCCTTCAAAGTTGGTCTATCCATCGAGAAGTTGGCAGCACTGTACATACGGCACATCTACCGGATTCATGGAGTACCGTTAAGTATTGTATCTGACAGAGATACAAGATTTACCTCTCACTTTTGGAAGAGTTTACATGACAGCTTGGGAACACAATTGAAGTTCAGCACTACCTATCACTCCCAGACAGATGGACAATCAGAGAAGACAATCCAGACGCCTGAAGACATGCCGAGATTTTGCGTCTTGGAGTTTGGAGGGTCTTGGGAAGACCATTTACACTTGGTAGAATTCTCCTACAATAGCAGCTACCAAGCTAGTATCGGTATGACACCGTTCGAGGCACTCTATGGACGTCGTTGCCGCACTCCACTTGTTTGGGACGACGTCGGAGAACGAGTATTGCTTGGACCTGAGATGGTGAACGATGCAGCAGAGAAGGTGAGAATGATCAGAGACAAGCTCAGGATTGCCCAGGACAGACAGAAGAATTGGGTTGATAGTAGTCGTCGACCAGTAGAGTTTGAAGAAGGAGATAGCGTTTCTGTGAAGTTTTCTCCTACCAGAGGAACGATCAGTTTTTTGACGGAGCTGAAAAATTGAGGCCAGGTACATCGGGCCATTTGAAGTTTTAAGACGAGTTGGAAGTAGCGTACCGGTTAGCTCTACCAACTAATCTTGAGAGAGTGCACAACGCCTTCTACGTATCACAGCTCAGACGCTAAAAATTCGGATACGAGTCACATTTTGGATAATTCAGAGCTGAAGATTGGACTCAACCTTTCAGTGCCAGAGAAACCAATTGCAAGCGTAGTCAGAGGTGAGAAGAAGATCAGAATTTGAGCCATCACATAAACTCCTATTTCTTATCTTTTCATTCTAAACTTGACTGATGTTGCTAAGTTAGCCTAGTTTTGCAAGCTATTTCTTTATCAAGCTTGATCATGACAGTATTTTATTGGGTGCACCCACTAATATATTGTCTAATCAGGACCGGTACATGATGGTCTGATCAACCTCGTGTACTTTGGTTCGCTTTTGTATTTTTCTGCATGGATGATATCATAAATAAAATTTGTCCCTAAACCGTCTCATCCATGACTGCCTTGGAAATTCTTATTGTTGAACCTGAGTTACGGACATAGTACCCGTAACTGCTTGATTTGAGTTTATCATACCCCTAACCCTGCCTTTAATTTCGAGGACGAAATTTTCTAAGGAGGAAAGATTGTGAAACCCAATTTGTGTAAAATAAATTAATATTAGTATTCTATGTTGTTATTATATTTATTATAATTATTATTATTATTTTTGAGTGTTAAAATTATTTCAAAAATTAATTTACATGGATTTTTGGATTTATGGACCAGACCCGAACCTAAACCCGTTTTTGGAACCCTTTCTTTTTGAGTCCTGATTCCTTTCCTCTCTTAATACTTATTAATATTTATATAAAAAAGAAAAAGAAAAAAAAAACAGATACTTGTTCCATGCATGGAACAGCACCTCCACAACTCTTTCCCTCCCCTCCTCACTTTTCTCTCCTAACTACCATCCCTACCGTACGTCTCTACAGCTCCCACTCTCCCTTTTAAATCCTACCAACACCACCTTTCACTCCAACTCCCCCACTTCATTATTCTCATTACAGAAAATAATATCAACTCCTCCCCAACCTCATTTTCCCTACACCCTTTTCTCCAGAACTGCCGAGCTCGCCCCCTCTCCGCGGATCCGACCGCCGGAGCCCTAGCCTGGCCTCCCCGCGGCCCCGACCCGCACAGCCGACCCCTGCGCCCTTCGTCGGTACCCCTTCCTGTGCGGCCAACTTCCGCCGCGACCCGGCGCGCCCCCGACTCTCCAGCGCGCCCCCGACTCTCCAGCGCGCCCTCTCCGGCCTACCCACTTCGCCGGAGCCCTTAGCCCCGGCCGCCCGACCCGACGCCGGCCTCTTCCCGCCCGGCATACCCCTTCGCCGGCAGCCCTCCGCCCGCGAGCCGCACCCCGTCGAGCTCCGCGCGGACCCCGACATCAGCGCCCTTCGCCGACAGCGTTCAGCGCTTACCCCGCCTTCTTCTGGCTTTTTCGAGTCCAGGCGTGCCCTAGCCGGACTCCGAGTCTATTCCTTGTTCCGGTGACCCGCTGTCCCGATGAATTCTCCTGCTGTCCGTGTTTATTTCTTTCTTTAAATCATCTGAGAGCTCTAGCCGAGCAACCCGAGGTATAACCCCTGTCCCGTTCTATTTTTCATGCTGTCTGTGATGAGAATGGTCCCCGATTCCCTCCTGGGAATTCGGTTTTTAGCGACGTCGTAGTTTTGGAACCTTCAGAAAGGTTCTGTTGGTTGTTTTGATCTTTCCGAACTTTTCAAAAAATGGATTTCGGTATATTTTGGGCTTTCCGGATTTTTCCGGTAGCGTTCTGTGATGTTTTGGTTGGATTCGGACTTCCGAAATTATTTCGGGTCGTTCCGAATTAATCTTTGAATTGGTTGTGGATTATTTATATATATATATTTTGGGATTCCCTGGTTTGGGATTTACAGGAAAATTATCGGCATATTTTCCAGTTTTTGGGTTAACCAAAAATAGAGGAAATGCTGCCAGATTTTTCCGTAAATTTAAAGTATATTTTAAAAATGATTTTAAAATGGATTTCGGAAATATATATTTAATATTTAGATTTTGGGCAACGACCGTATCGGTCAATGGGCCCCAGCTAAGTGCAAACGAAACCGGCTTCGCCCGGACGTTGAGGCATTAGCCTAGTTGACGATTGGACCATATCTGAGACTCGTTATTATTTAATTTATTATTTATTTTATTCATATTTAATTTATAGGAAGTTTAGGACTAACGACCATTTTTGTCTTATTTCAATTTATGTAAATAAATTGTAATGGGCATAAGCCCAGCTGGTTGTTGGTTCTGTAACTGTAATTTGGTAGTGTAGGATTTTTGGTTATTTGCTGATTTTGCGAGTTTTTGTAGCGTTCGCATAAATCTAATAATAGATATTTTCATATAAAAATTAATAAAGTTTTCTCACATAAAATCTACAAGTTTTAATAAGTAGCAACGCTCGTGTATTTCTCACTAAAATAAGAAATTTAGTTTTATATTTATAGTTACTAAAATACAAAGTTTTAATCAATTAATCTGGTATCGACGAGTTTTCTAAAATACAAAATTCAAACGATCTTTTCCTCGTTATAAATTCAACGCACTAATAATCGTGATTTTGTCCGTGTTTTATTAATAAAGAATTAAAATGGATTAGGACCCAATTAGAGATTTCAACTAGCGTAGTTAGATTGGTAACCCCGGATTCTGAGTCAATTTCTCGAATGTAGGAATTCAAGAACGATCCTAAATTCCCATCTCGAAGTCTCCAACTTTCCAGTCCAGTTCATTTGAGGCAAGTACATTTTGTGTTAGTTTATAATTATTTAATAAGCGTTTTATTGCAAGTTTAAACCACGACGCAACACGGAACTCTCTCTGAGAGCACTGACTGTAACTACTGTAACTGTTTGGGGACTGGAGGAGTAGTGTAATGAGTATGACCACATCCAAACTACTGTAACTACTGTAACTGTATTAGCTTACCTCTCATACACACGGGAATAAGCCGTATCTGAACTATAACAAACCCAAGTCGGTCATATTTATTGCCTATTCAAATCACACTGTTTTACTGTTAGAAAACTGTTCATTTCTAAATTGTTTAAAAGTGCATGATTCTATTATTATTTCAATTGTTAAATTAGCATGAATTGTATTTTGCTCCCTCCTGACTGGAGACCCAATATTTTAGGTATCACTGATGAGGCTTTGTTCTGCGATATTTTCCGAGGTCCCAACTAGAGGACGATGATTTCGAGACTGATGAGCTGGTTGCCTAGATTTTCTTCTTCTTATGATTCATGATGTTTGTGGAAAACAGTGTATTTCAGATATATCTTTCATTTTGTTGTAAAAAGTTTTAAACTATTCAAAATATTAAAGTTGTGGCAATTGGATTGTGTTGTTTATTACCTGCATGAGTGATACAGCTTACTGCCGCCGTCTCAACAACGGTGCAGGCTGGGCATGATCCGATTCGACCCAAGAATTTGGGACCGGGTCGTGACAGATAGGTAGAGGTCTGAAGTTGTGAGAATTAGAAGTAGGAACTAGTCATGATTAGTCACGATCAATTGTGCTAATCGAGAAGAATTTGTGGAAATACGTACGTATCCTATTTTGAAAATATTTATGATACTTAAAAACTACGTATAATTTTTAGACAAAATATCTTAAATACGTATTTATTTAAAAATCATAATGTGAAACTACCTTTTTATTAGTCAAAATATTTTAAAGTAATACTTTGCAAATCAAGAAAATTATTCTTAGGGTTAAAACTAAATTGTAAAGATAAAATTTTGTAGTTCAAAAAATCCTTAGATAAAATAGTATGTGTAGGACCGATTGTAAGAACGAGTTGTAAAGCGCAATACTTTAGAGGTGGGGTGAATAGAGTAGGCAGCGAAAATTAACTATTTAAAAATGTTAGTAACAAGATCACATAATATATATATCACAGATATGTAAATGAAAAGTAGAGAGTAAAGAGCAAACGCAAACACAAGGATGTATACTGGTTTCCCTCTTATGAGGACTAGTCCAGTCGGAAGAACTCTAGCTTCCAGTTGAATCCACTATGGTAAATCACCACAAGTTTTTATCCGAAGTTCTTGCAACTTCTACAACGCGAGTTTTGATCCGAAGTACTCGACCAACTTCAATTGTGAAGAGTCTTTCTTCAATCAAGCCTCTGATTACAATCACTCTGAAACTTCTAGACCGTACCGCACTGGCAAATCGACTAGAGGATTGTAACTGGCTTGGAATTTGAAAATGAATAGAACAAAATACTTTGGAAGAAGTAATAGGCTTATAGAGAAGAGATATGAAAGTGAATTGGTATATGAGTGAATTGAAATGATCGAAATTCTTCTCTATTTATAGTTTTTCCAAAGGCAGAATTCTAACAGAATTCGGGCAGAACTCTATGAGAAAATCTCGTTGGGATCCGTAACTGCAGGAAGACCAAGTTCAAAAAGCAACGTTCACTGACCAAACTCTGGCCGAACTCGGGCCGAACTCTGGCCGAGTTCTGTTGGAGTTCTGTCAGGGTTTTTGCAAATTAGTTTTTGGGCTTTTTGAAAAGTCAAACAGTTAGGAAGTAGTTTGGGCTTTTGTAAGTGGGCTTGTTTTCAAAATGAAAGGGTATTTTGAAAACATTTTTTGGGTTAGCCTATTTGCCAGTACGATGCAGTTTACATCGTATTCCTAAACTCAATAAATATGAAAAATTATATTGATAAAATAGGAAAACCAAGAGCCTTTTGATGACGCCTTTCTTCAAATAATTGAGCAGACTTGAAGACGCCTTTTTCACTTGACGGCGGTCGTCCAAAGATAAACAGACTTGAAGAACCCCCGATACGAGGCCCCGGATAGGTCGTTAGGCGGTTCAGAGAAATCTTCTTGTATAACGCCGTCTTTGGCCCATCAATAATTCTCCATTGCATATGTCCTGGTTTGATCATGCTTGATCATGCTTATAGCATGTCTACAAATACATGTTAGACAAACAGAACAGTATGATACAAGCTTATGTAGCTCAACAATATATAGTGAACATTTAGGACAATGCTAAGTTAAAGTAGCAACATGATAGTGATTACATGAATATTAGTGATGTTATTATGTTAAACTTAATTGATTAGTCATATTCAAGAACATGATATAATCATTGGGCTAACAGTATGCAATAGTATATATATTTTTCCACAAATATTTTTAAAATATTAATCAAATTATTTTTATACAATTATAATTTTGAAAATAATATTGTCACTAATAATACCAACGGCAAAATACGCATACCCATATACAATCGTAAAATAAAATATTAATAATAATACTACTGTTAATAATAATAATAATAATAATAATAATAATAATAATTATTATAATAATAATAATAATAATAATAATAATAATAATAATAATAATCCTTAAAAACAATATAGCACCTTTTTCTTTTAATAATAATAATAATAATCATCATAATAATAATTTTCTAACAAAAGCTATACATATCTTCCCCCCCCCCCAATTCGACATGAGAGAGAGAGAGAGATGGGAAGAAGTCATACAAAGGGGGCTTGGCCCGGCTTCGCGAGGAGGCGGCGGTGGCACAGCTGCGATGAGGGGCGGCTGTGGTCGACGCCGGAGTTTGGGCAGCGCACTGGGCTCGGTGGAGGTGGCATGAGAAGTCGGAGGAGGCGGCACGATCGGAGGTAGTTGGTAGAGGTCCGGTGCTACCGCGGTGGACACGCTCACCAACGTACGACAGCTCCAATTCGGAGGGCAGCGGATCTGGAGAAGATGGCGCCAGATACGGTGCTGATGGGGCGGTGGCTCGGCTGGAGGAATGGCGGCGGAGGAGCTAGGGCAACTAGCGGCGTGGCCTGCCGTCGCAGGGGCGGCTGCACATATACGGGATCCGATGCTGCAGAAGCGTGGATCTTGTAACGCCCAGAACCAGAATACTGCCCAGGCAATAGGGGCCACTAATCCAACGGCCTGTGCCGCCCACTAGCTGCGGGCAAGATCCAATAACTGCAGGCGTACTACGGCCATCTTCTCGTTCTCTGGAGTCCTGGCTGCTTTTAGAATCACCTCTGTGTCCTGAAGCCATGCATCTGCAGCGATCGCATCTTCACTGCCATCGAAGAAGGGAGGGTCCAAGCGCTTGAAACTGTTGGCCGCGCTATTACCCTGATGACCTCCTCTGGTCAAAGCGTCTGCGCACCGCCTGGTGCAAGACATCTCCTCGTCGATCCTGAGAGGGTAATAGTGACCTGATGAGACCCACCAAAGTGCCATCATCAGGCTCTGCAGGCTGGACGGGCTGAACTGGAGGCTCCCCTCCAGTAGGTATAACTCTAGAGGCTACTCCTGAATGCTGGGCTTGATCTCCAGGTTGCTGCTGGTCCGTGGGAGGTGCTCCGCCTTGCTGATCGGCAGGTCCAGGAACAATGCCGCTGAAGAAGACGACATAGGGAACAATAAGGAAGGACCAGGATAGATCAAAGATGCAAGCATGTGACCAGGTCAAGAGTTCATAGATTTAGAGGATACGAGCAGAGATCGAGGGCGAGTGCCGATTGAGACATCTATTCGGTAAACCCTCTTATATCTTGATTTACAAGACCTGCATGGGACACCACTTAAACCATGTAACGCTCCAGAACCAGAATACTGGAGAGCGGGGCGTACATAGCCAGCTACGTATATTAAAGTGCAATCCACCTCGCTATACGGTCACGACTGTCTAGATACATGAGGGTTTAACTACAAGCCAACAGTCTTCTATGGTCATGAACAAGCCTATTGTCTTAATCTCAAGCAATAATAGTTATAAGATGTCAGAGCACCAAATATATAATAGCAAGGTGTCCCATACATTACATATTGGATGATTATGAAGCTAGTCGTTACAAAATCTCAGGACTAGAAAGAGTTTAGTCATACATGATCAACCCTAGGATCTGTCAATCATGTTACAGCCCGTAGGCAGACAGTAAATAAAGGTGCAATACGAGCTAACACGTGCTCGCCGGCTAAACGCCTCAAAAGAATAATTTTTACAATAAAGTGGGAGGACAAAAAGAAACCAACTCGTTGCCAGGGTTACGTCTGGTGGTCACCATCAGGCTGGAAGACAGGTAGATCCTCTGGTGCTGCTCCGATATCTGGCCATACAAAACCAGATGGGTCAAACCCCAGAAAGAGCAAGTGCCACAAAAGAGGCTTCACTTAGGAACTAAAACCAGCATATCATAATAGAATATTATGGATAAATAATAAATAAAGAACTGATAATAATAGAGATAACAACAGTAAACTGAGTACGAAGAAACCATACAAGTAGCCTGGTCACAACCTTTAAACCAAACAAGGACCGGGGTTGTAACCCTTCACCTAAATAGAAACCCGTCTCAAATACTATTGGTACAGTGAAGACAATAAACGAAGAGAGGACACAGAACTGCTCCGGGATCCAGGTTACAACCATTAAACCAAACAAGGACCGGGGTTGTAACCCTTCGTCGGAATAGAACTGGACCCCTGATCTTTATTGCTAAGGCCAGTATAAATAATCATGGTATTAAGGTAAGGTAAAACATGACGAACATGGCATAGGGTTGCAATAAGATAATAAGCGAAGAGAGGACACAGAACTGTTCCGGGAGCCAGGTTATAACCCTTAAACCAAACAAGGACCGGGGTTGTAACCCTTCGCCTGAACATAATTGGACCCCCGATCGTTATTGTTAAGGCAAGCATCAATAATCATGTCATGTCACAATCTTGCATAGGATCAGGATAAGACTAAGCTGGAATAAACTCCATCCAATCAATCACGGCCAATCAAGAGTATGGCTTGATACGTTTAACTAACTAGGGTTATTACAGGCCTAGTTACTAGCAAGATGCAATAAGATTATCCCAACAGCCACAAGCCCTGCAGACCATCCGGTTATCTAGGTTGAATGTCTGTTTATGAAGGATGCAACACGTGACAGTGTGCTGGAAATGTGCCCTACTCGTCGGTAGGCTACAAGTCCACTTAGTGTGCCCAGATAACGGGATTGCCTGTAGCTATAAAATCTCTTCATGACTACTAAATTATTTTAGTTTATCAGCCTTAGTCGATTATAGTGGGTACCCCTGACCGTGGTACTCAGGGATCCCCATCCTAGACATGATGCAAGACAGTGCCAGTTTATTTGTACAAACATAATCGCCAACGGTGTCTAGGTCGTTCCTACTTGTCATGTCAGGCCAGCTGTCGCAACAGCATGCCGAGATATATCATGTCAAGTTTTCTTGTCGATAGTGCGCCACGACGGGCCATTATCAGGTTCATGGACATACGTGCAAGGTTCACATAATACAATCCTTCACAGAGTGTTAGAAAACAAGAGCATAAATATAACAGTGCAATATATATATATATATAATATAATATAACAAAAGAGGACTATGAAAGGAGCCATACGGCTAAGGATGCGGGTCTCACGCGGCAGGGATACTTAGATTCATGGAGCAGCAAGGGGGTGCGCTCATGCGGCTGAAAAAGTGCGCGCTTATGTGGCTGCGGAAGGATGCGCGCTTATGCGGCCGAGTGAGCTATGGAATTCATGCGGCTAACAGGCAAGGAGTTCATGCGGCTGGAAATGCTGCCCATGGCCTATACGGCTAGGAATGCTTGTCGCATGAAGACTCATGCGGTCAAGTATCGCCATGTGGCCAGGACAACTATGCTGTACTATTCTTCTTCTTTCCTGATCCGAGAAGAACACCATGAATCCAAGCTTCTAAGCTCCATAAACCCTTCATCCGGAGCCCAAATCCGAACTTCCATAGGTCAAAATGGGATAGAACGAAAGTCTCTACAACATTGAACAATCAAAACATGAAAATAACAAAGATAAGTAGATCAAAACCCATGATATTCGAAAATACTATAGACTTAGATCTAGAAGAATTTAGCCATGGAAATCGAAAATGCCAAGCACAAAAGAGTATGAGAATGTTGCAAGAAAGAAAATTGAACAATAAATCTTGAGTTCCCTCATGAAACAAGATGCACTTGCCTAGCTCTCTCTCACTCTCACAGATTGGTGAGGAGTTAATGGTGGGGAAGAAGAAGAGTAATAAAGAGAGAGAAAGAAGAAGGGGTTAATAAAGGATGATGGTGGTGGTAGGTAAGGGTTCTCCCCTTTGGTTCATGATGAACCAAGGCAACCCAAGCCTAGCCGAACCAACCCAAAATAAAGCAAGCCATGAAATGCCAAGATAAGCCAAGCAAGGAATCATGCAATACAAGAAAATACGTACACGTATTCCAAAATACGTAATACAAATTATAGGCATTACAACTCTACCCACCTTAAAAGAATTCTGTCCTCAGAATTTAATTAAGAGGCTAGAGGGACAAGAACAAGCTATACTATTCACAGGCAAGTTATACTAATCAAGCAATAAAGTAATTATTCATGTAAGCAAGGAATCGAAGGCATGAGGCATAAGAAAGATATTGTACCTCACGAGTCAAACAAGTCTGGATATCGCGATTGGATATCATCCTCACGCTCCCACGTTGACTCACCCAAAGAGTGATGACCCCAAGCAACTCGAACTAACTTGATAGTCTGGTTCTTGAGTGTCTTCTCTCTTCGGTCCAATATAGACACGGGCCTCTCCTCATACGAAAGGTTGGTACCAACAACCAATTCCGAATGATCCATGATATGGCTTGGGTCCGTGATATACCGTCGCAGTTGGGATACATGGAATACGTCATGCACCTCTCGTAGCGATGGTGGAAGAGCGAGACGATAGGATATATCTCCTACTCGCTCCAGAATGTCAAATGGCCCTATATACCTAGGACTAAGCTTTTCCCGCACGTCGAAATGAATGACGTCACGGTTAGGCGAAATCCTCAAGAATACATGGTCGCCGACAGAAAACTCAAGAGGGCGCCGATAAGAATCGGCCTAATGACGCTGGCGATCTTGGACAACTCAAAGATGATCTCTGACTCTCCTGACCATCTCAACGGTTTGAGCAATCATTTCTGGACCGAGCATCTGCCTCTCTCCGACATCGTCCCATGCTAGCGGGGATCGGCACTTCCTACCATACAGTGCCTCGAACGGTGCCATCTGGATGCTGACCTGGAAACTGTTGTTGTACGAGAACTCTACCAGGTGCAGGTGATCTTCCCACGAACCATCAAAGTCGAGCGTACAAGATCTCAACATGTCTTCCAAGGTTTGTATGGTACGCTCTGACTGACCATCTGTCTGTGGGTGATACGCTGAGCTGAACTGGAGGCGAGTCCCTAAACTCTCTTGCAAGCTACGCCAAAAGTGCGACGTAAATCTGGAATCTCTGTCCGAGGTGATACTGACTGGTATACCGTACAATCTGACAATCTGTCGGAGATACATCTCCGCTAGCTGAGCCGTCGACTGACCAACTCTGAACGGGAGAAAGTGAGCTACTTTCGTGAGCCTGTCTATGACAACCCAAATAACGTCTCTGCCAGCCGGGGATCTAGGCAATCCAGTCACAAAATTCATGGTTATATGCTCCCATTTCAACTCTGGAATTGACAATGGTTGAAGTAGTCCAGCTGGTCTCTGATGTTCAGCCTTAACTTGTTGGCAGACTAAACAACTAGAGACAAACCGGGCTATCTCCCTCTTCATGCCATTCCACCAAAAGTGCTGACGAATATCACGGTACATCTTTGTGCCACCGGGATGAATAGAATACTGCGAACTGTGGGCCTCTGCCATGATCTCCTGTCTGATATCTCTACTGGGTACACAAAGATGCGTACCATGTCGAAATATACCGTCTTTATGGATACATAACTCTGGGCTTCGTCCTGCCTCACACTCTGCTCTAAGTCGCTGAAGCTTGGAATCTGCCGACTGTGCCATCCAGATCCCCTCGACTATGCTAGACTGCCATCAATGCCACATTGGTAGGAAGGACAACTTCTATTCCCATCTTCTGAAGATCGGCTAACAGCTCTGGTTGCGCTGTTAGGAAATAAACTCCGGCTCTCCTGCTCAATGCATCTGCAACAACGTTGGCCTTTCCAGGATGATACTGCAGGTTGACATCATAATCCACAAGTAGCTCCAGCCACCTCCTCTGACGCATGTTGAGATCCTTCTGGGTGAACACATACTTCAGACTCTTGTGGTCGGTGAAAATCTCCACCCTATCTCCATATAGGTAGTGCCTCCACAAATTAAGTGCAAACACTACTGCTGCCAGCTCTAAGTCATGGGTTGGGTAATTCCTCTCATGATCACGAAGTTGTCATGACGCATAAGCTATTACCTTCCCATGCTGCATCAGAACACATCCTAAACCTCTGCCTGAAGCATCACAGTACAATAAAAATCCTCTTGTTCCATATGGAAGCTTGAGAATAGGAGCCATCATCAAGCCTCGCTTCAACCTCTCAAAAGAATCCTGGTACTCTGCTGTCCAAGCAAACTGTACATCCTTGCGGGTCAACTGGGTCAATGGCGCTGAAATTCAAGCAAAGTTTGAAATAAATCGCCGGTAGTAACCGGCCAATCCAAGAAAACTACGGACTTCTGCCACTGTACTAGGTACCGGCCACGTTTCAATGGCCACGATCTTCTGGGGATCCAATTCTTCTCCTCCTCTGGTGATGATATGGCCCAAGTACGAAATGCGATCGAGCCAGAACTCGTATTTACTAAATTTGGCATACAACTGGTGCTCTAGAAGAATCTGGAGGACAATTCTGAGATACTGCTCATGCTCTGCCTCACTCTTGCTGTAGACCAGGATGTCGTCTAGGAACACAATCACGAACTGATCTAAATAAGGTATGAAGATACGATTCATGAGGTCCATGAATACAGCTGGCGCATTGGTTGCTCCAAATGGCATAACAAGGAACTTCCAATGCCCATACCTCGATCTGAACGCTGTCTTCGGGATGTCCTGCTCTCTGACTCTGATCTGGTGGTACCCTGACCGCAAGTCAATCTTTGAAAATACTGACGCCCCTTTGAGTTGATCAAACAAGTCATCTATCCTTGGGAGAGGGTATCTGTTCTTGATTGTCACTGAGTTCAAGGTACGATAATCTACACATAATCTGGACGTACCATCCTTCTTTTTCACAAGAAGCATCGGGGCTCCCCAAGACGATCCACTAGCACGATTGAATCCCTCGTTTCTGAGTTCTTCAATCATCTTGTACAATATTTCTAGCTCTGACGGCACCATCCTGTAGACTCTCTCTGACACTGGGGCTGTCTCGAGAATCAAGTCGATGGTAAACTCGATCTCTCGCTCTGGCGGCATTCCTGGAAGCTCTTCTGGGAAAACATCTGGAAACTCTTCGACTATCCGGGGTAACTGTACTACTGCTACTGCCATCCGCAATACTGGAGGAGAAGGTTCAACTTCGCCTCGGGAGAAGAAAAACTCCGGCTCGCCTGGAATGCTAAAAATAATCCTGCCAATATGGTAGTCTATCCTAGCATACTGGTCCCTCAACCAATCCATCCCTAAGACCACATCATAATCGGCCATCGGGAACTCTATCAATCTAGCGAGGAATTCTCTACCGCTAACTACGATCCGACACGAGGAAAACACTCTATCTACTCCCACAATTCCGTTACCAGTAAGTATATTGAGCCTTATTGATAATGACTCGGGATACAGTCCTACCCGTATCACGAATCATGCAGACATAAATGAATGCTATGCACCAGAGTCAGATAATACTGAAGCTGGAAAGGTGTTGACGAGAATAGTACCTGCCACTACCTCTTCTGGTGCTAATCCTTCTTCTCCCATGGTCAAGGCCAGCACTTGACTATGTCCTCATGGTGCGGGACCCTCTGCTGAAAACTTCTCTGCCTGCTCTGGATCAGGGCTTGGGCTTGGGCATACTGCTGCGGTCTCTGCTGCTGGAATGCCTGGGCCTGCATCGGCAATGGTCTCGGGAACGGGTACTGCTGCTGCTGCTGGATTGGTGTTAGTCCTCTAACTGAAGGACTAGAGAAAGCTGATGAACTCTTCCTGTTCGGGCAGTTCCCAACCCTGTGGTCTAGGGCACCACAAACCAAGCACAAACCCTGTGCTCTGTGACACTCTGACACCACATGCCCTGGCTTCCCGTAGTGTGAACATCCCACTGTGGAAGACTGCTTCTGCTTCTGCTGCTGAGGGTACGTCGGGGTGGAATGCTGAACCGACGTCACTGAGGCCGCCCGCCTCGGAGCTCCAATGGTCAAAGTCCTGGCTGCCGGGGCTGGTGCTGATGACTGATTCATCTGGCTATGGGATCGCTTCCGACCTCCGGTTCTATCCACGATCCTCTGGGAGGTATATTCATGCCTCCGGGCTGCCCTCAGTACTGCATCAAAGGTCTGATGCTCAAACTGTTCCACCGCCAACAAAATCTCTAGGTAGAGCCCCTATTGGAACCGCTGGGCTCTATCGAACTCGGTCGCTACCAAGATAGGAGCAAACCGACTAAGCCTGGAGAACTCGACCGCATATCCATCGACCGTCTTGCCCATCTGCTTCAGATTGGTGAACCTCGTCTGTAGATCATACCGAGCTACAACATCACAATACTTGTTCTGTAATCTCTTCCTGAATACTGCCCAGGCAAAAGGGGCCACTAATCCAACGGCCTACGCAGCCCGCCAGCTGCGGGCAAGATCCAATAATTATAGGCGAACTACGACCACCTTCTCGTTCTCTGGAGTCCTGGCTGCTTCTAGAATCACCTCTGTGTCCTGAAGCCATCCATCTGCAATGATCGAAGAAGGGAGGGTTCAAGCGCTTGAAACTGTTGGCCGCGCTATTACCCTGATGACCTCCTCTGGTCAAAGCGTCTGCCACCGACTGGTGCAAGGCATGTCCTCGTCGATCCTGAGAGGCTAATAATGACCTGATGAGACCCACCAAAGTGCCATCATCAGGCTCTGCAGGCTGGACGGGCTGAACTGGAGGCTCTCCTCTAGTAGGTATGACTCTGGAGGCTACTCCTGAATGCTGGGCTTGATCTCCAGGTTGCTGCTGGTCCGCGAGAGGTGCTCCGCCTTACTGATCGGCAGGTCCAGGAACAATGTCGCTGAAGAAGACGACAAAGGGAACAATAAGGAAGGACCAGGATAGATCAAAGATGCAAGCATGTGACCAGGTCAAGAGTTCAGAGATTTAGAGGATACGAGCAGAGATCGAGGGCGAGTGCCGATTGAGACATCTATTCGGTAAACCCTCACATATTTTGATTTACAAGACCTGTATGGGCCACCAATTAAACCATGTAACGCCCCAAAACCAGAATACTGGAGAGCGGGGGCGTACATAGCCAGCTACGTATATTGAAGTGCAACCCATCTCGCTATACGGTAACGGCTGTCTAGATACATGAGGGTTTAACTATAATCCAACAGTATCCTATGGTCATGAACAAGCCTATTGTCTCAATCTCAAGCAATAATAGTTACAAGATGTCAGAGCACCAAATATATAATAGCAAGGCGTCCCATATATTACATATTGGATGATCATGAAGCTAGTCGTTACAAAATGTCAGGACTAGCAAGAGTTTAGTCATACATGATCAACCCTAGGATCTGTCAATCATGTTACAGCCCGTAGGCAGACAGTAAATAAAGGTGCAATACGAGCTAACACGTGCTCGTCGGCTAAACGCCTCAAAAGAATAATTTTTATAATAAAGTGGGAGGACAAAAAGAAATCCACTCGTTGCCAGGGTTATGCCTGGTGGTCCCCATCTGGCTGGAAGACAGGTAGATCCTCTGGTGCTGCTCCGATATCTGGCCATACAAAACCAGCTGGGTCAGACCCTAGAAAGAGCAAGTGCCACAAAGGAGGCTTCACTTAGGAACTAAAACCAGCATATAACAATAGAATATTATGGATAAATAATAAATAAAGAACTGATAATAATAGAGATAACAACAGTAAACTGAGTACGAAAAAAATCATTCAAGTAGCCAGGTCACAACCCTTAAACCAAACAAGGACCGGGGTTGTAACCCTTCACCTGAATAGAAACCTGTCTCAAATACTATTAGTACAGTGAAGACAATAAACGAAGAGAGGACACAGAACTGCTCCAGGAGCCAGGTTACAACCCTTAAACCAAACAAGGACCGGGGTTGTAACCCTTCGCCTGAACAGAACTGGACCCCTAATCTTTATTGCTAAGGCCAGTATAAATAATCATGGTATTAAGGTAAGGTAAAACATGACGAACATGGCATGGGATTGCAATAAGACAATAAACGAAGAGAGGACACAGAACTGCTCCGGGAGCCAGGTTACAACCCTTAAACCAAACAAGGACCGGGGTTGTAACCCTTCGCCTGAACATAACTGGACCCCCGATCGTTATTGTTAAGGCAAGCATCAATAATTATGTCATGTCACAATCTTGCACAGGATAAGGATAAGACTAAGCTGGAATAAACTCCATCCAATCAATAACGGCCAATCAAGAGTACGACTTGATACTTTTAACTAACTAGGGTTATCACAGGCCTAGTTACTAGCAAGATACAATAAGATTATCCCAACAGCCACAAGCCCTGCAGACCATCCGGTTATCCAGGTCGAATGTCCGTTTATGACGGATGCAACACGTGACAGTGTGCTGGAAATGTGTCCTACTCATCGGTAGGCTACAAGTCCACTTAGTGCGCCCAGATAACGGGATTGTCTGTAGCTGGGAAATTTTTTCATGACTACTGAATTATTCTAGTTTATTAGCCTTAGTCGATTACAGTGGGTACCCCTGACCGTGGTACTCAGGGATTCCCATCCTAGACATGATGCAAGACAGTGCTAGTTTATTTGTACAAACATAATCGCCCATGGTGTCCAGGTCATTCCTACTTGTCATGTCAGGCCAGCTGTCGTAACAGCATGTCGGGATATATTATGTCAAGTTTTCTTGTCGATAGTGCACCACGATGGGCCATTATCAGGTTCATGGACATACGTGTAAGGTTCACATAATACAATCCTTCACAGAGTGTTAGGAAACATGAACATAAATATAACAGTACAATATATATATATATGTATATATATAATATAACAAAAGAGGACTATGAAAGGAGCCATGCGGCTAAGGATGCGGGTCTCACGCGGCAGGGATACTTAGATTCATGGAGCAGCAAGGGGGAGCGCTCATGCGGCTGAAAAAGTGTGCGCTTATGCGGCTGCGGAAGGATGCGCGCTTATGCGGCCGAGTGAGCTATGAAATTCATGCGGCTAACAGGCAAAGAGTTCATGCGGCTGGGAATGCTGCCCACGGCCTATGAGGCTAGGAATACTTGCTGCATGAAGACTCATGCGGTCAAGTATCGCCATGCGGCCAGGACAACTATGCTGCACTATTCTTCTTCTTTCCTGATCCGAGAAGAAGAACACCATGAATCCAAGCTTCCAAGCTCCATAAATCCTTCATCCGGAGCCCAAATCCGAACTTCCATAGGTCAAAATAGGGTAGAACGAATGTCTCTACAACATGGAACAATCAAAACATGAAAATAACAAAGCTAAGTAGATCAAAACCCAAGAAATTTGAAAATACTATAGACTTAGATCTAGAAGAATTTAGCCATGGAAATCGAAAATGCCAAGCACTAAAGAGTCTTAGAATGTTGCAAGGAAGAAAATAGAATAATAAATCTTGAGTTCCCTCATGAAGCAAGATGCACTTGCCTAGCTCTCTCTCACTCTCACAGGTTGGTGAGGAGTTAATGGTGGGGAAGAAGAAGAGTAATGAAGAGAGAGAAAGAAAAAGGGGTTAATAAAGGATGATGGTGGTGGTAGGTAAGGGTTCTCCCTTTTGGTTCATAATGAACCAAGGCAACCCAAGCCTAGCCGAACCAACCCAAAATAAACCAAGCCATGAAATGCCAAGATAAGCCAAGCAAGGAATCATACAATACAAAAAAATACGTACACGTATTCCAAAATACGTAATACGAATTATAGGCATTACAGATCTCGCAGGGGAGTGCAGCGGCGCTCCATCGAAAACATCGACACAGGGGCAGCGTCGGAAAGTGTAGCTCAGCACGAAGATCGATGCCGGGGCGGCGGTCATGTGAGGGTTAGGTTAGGATTTTGTCTTCTTTCTTGGTAATTTTGGTGGTGGGGTGTTGTGGGTTTTCTGATGGGGGTCGTTGGTTGATGGGGTCGCCGGCGACGAGGGGTTCGGTGGTGGTGTGGTTGTGTTAATTGCGGTGGTGGTTGTGATAATAGCTATGGTGGTGGCGGTGTCTGGGTTGGCAGAGGCGAGGTGTTGGTGGAAGTGCGGGCGGTGGTTGCGTCGGAAAGGGTCGTCGGCGCTGCGGGAAGAGCAGGGGCTGCAGGCGAGGAGGAGCGAGGTTGGTGGTGCTGGTGCCCATGGCGGTGTAGAGGCTGGGTTCAGTCGAGGCCATAGATAGAGATGGGGCTTGTGGGGATTAATGCTTGGTGATGGTGTCCGGGAGGTGATGGGCGCGAATGTGTTGTATCGGATGTGTCCGGTATGTCGGACATGAGGAGGACCATGTATATGTACTTAAAAAATATAGTGGATATGATCTGGACACGGACATGATACACAGGCTTGGATTGGTAAAAATTTATGGATGAGTACCTCTCCTTATATAGGAGGTGGGAATTCCCAGTTGGATAAGGACTTGCGATGGCTTAAACTACAATGGATAGTTCCATCTTTTTATTTAAATTGATTTAGAATTAATTTATCACATCCAATTTAATATAGATAAAACTTATCTTTAATTTAAAAGCTATTTAAAATAAGGTCAAAAAAATCTTTTCCAATTTAAATCATAATAATTAATTAAAAATCAAATCAAACAATATTTCGAATATTATTTTAATAAATAATAAAATATAATAATAATTAATTTCGAAAATCATGATAAATGTTTAAATATTTGGAATATCATTTTGTAATAAAATAATTATACTCATTTTCGTAAAATTAAAGTGGACATGAAATAAATTTTATGTCACTTGCACACAAATAATATATTTACATAAAATAATAGTTTTCTAAATTACTACTTATATTACAATAAAACATAAGTTGTGGCACATCTCGATGTGACATTTTTACAACTTTATGTAATTAAAACATTTATCACGTATTATTTTGAAACTAAAATTCTTCTATAAAATCTCCAATAAAAATGTTTTACAAAAATATGTACCTCGCACATATTCGCACTCGACGAGCAATTTCGAACCGAAAACTCTCACGCGATGTACATTACGATAATACAAACTTGTATGTGGCGTATAAATACGAAGTACTAGTAAATATCATTAAATACCAATTTATAAAAAAATTGTAGTAGAAATTTAGGGGGGTTTACAGATAAATACTTGGATTGCTTGTGAACCGACTCTACCTGCCTACAACAAAAGCTATGTCAGGCCTGGTGGTACTTGTTGCCTACATCAAACTCCAGATGATGCTCGAGTACACCAACTATCTGACACTTCTCCAGGATCTAGCTTCAGCTTTTGGTCACACCTGTCAGGAGTATCGATCCCTGTACGATCCTGATATCCATAGCGTGTGAGCAACTTTCCATATAGTGAGCTTGTGACAGAGCAAGCTCAACTTCCGTTCGAATTATTTAAATCCTCAGGATGACATCCGTATCTCCCATGTCCTTCATACTGAATCTGGACGTGAGGAACATCTTTGTTCTAGTGACACATCATTATGTCCTCCACATAGAGACAAATGATGACTCCTCTATCATCAGCGAACTTCATGTAACCATACTTAACAATCTTGCTGACCCTGTAGCTTATTTACCTAATAACCTGGTCAAACTTTTGAGCCACAGATTGGGAGCGTACTTCAAATTGTACATAGAATTCACCAACTTGCATATTTTGTCTTTAAGACTCTTAATGACAAATCTATCTAGCTATTGTATGTGAATCTCTCATGTCATTTCTCTATCCAAAAATACTGTCTAGACATCCATCTGAGGATAAAGCAGCTTATGAAATGCTGCTACAGCAATCGTCATCCTAATAGTTGACATCATGTTTGTTGACCCAAACCGGATCACAGTCAACCTAATCTTGACAATTAACAAAACAATATTTGTTGTAGTCCAATTTGACACATCGAGCTCGAAATCAATCTACTCAGCTCATTTGTTCCAGTTCACGGCTGCTTGGAGTTGTACCACTTTGCTGTATATTGGAGTCTATATTTTTATTATTCTTGAGTATAGGATGATGTACGTTGGATCATACTGAGCACTTTGGGCTAGCCATAGCTTTATAGGTTGACTTAGTCCAAATCCCAAACAACCCATTTATCCAAAGCCCACAAAAGAACATTTTGTCCATAGTAGACAAAGTTCCGGCCGAACTCTGCCTCACACAGAGTTCGGGCCAAACTCGGTCCCCTAAAATTCAGGATGCTGATTTTTAGATATTGATCACTGCTAGTTGTCCAACGGCCAAAAATTTGAATTATTTATACCAAATTTTGGCCGAATTCTGCCTACCCCGAACCCTATAAATAGGCCTTGGTTTCTCTCATTTAAAACCATCCACTCTTCTCTTCTTCTTCTATTACATAGCCTATATATTCAAGAGCCTTACCTTCCCATCCACTTAGCATTCAAACTTCCTAACCGTCCAAGGTGCTCGGTACGACTCAGCTAGAAGTTTGAAGTGCAAGAAGTTGTAAGTCACTTAGAAAAGTCTATGTTTTGCCAAAGCGATCATTGAAAGAAGTTTGGCGTGCTCTTCTGTGAAAAGGCACGTGGTTGTAACCCTATTTCACAAATAGTGGATTTCAATCCTGAGCTAGAGTTCTCAGGCCTGGACTAGTCCTCCACGAGGGAAACCAGGTTAAAAATCTTGTTGTGTTTGTGCTTGCTCTCTACTTTTTATTTCTGCACTTATTTTTACTCTGATTATTTAGTTGGTGAAAAGAGTTTAAATTTTTAACTGATCTTTTTTTATATAAACTCTATTCACCCCCTCTAGAGTTGCCAACTTGGTCTTCAATTGGTATCAGAGCCAGATTTTGCTATCAAGGACTAACATCCTGGAGCTGATCCATGGCAACCACTCAAACCATGTTTTCCAATCACGGTGAAGGGCAATCCACACATAGGCCTTCCCTATTTGATGGAACAAACTACACCTATTAGAAAACAAGGATGAGTTTTTATCTCAAGTCGCTAGACTTCGACCTGTGGACTATCGTCACCGATGGTTACAAAAAGCCTGCCAAGATAGTTGTCAATGGTGATCTTGTTGAGAAAACCTATGACAAATATTCTGAAGAGGAGAAGAAATAGGCGAGTCTAGACGCGAGAGCTATTAATGCTTTATTTTGTGTTATAGACAGGAATGAGTTCAACAGGGTCTCAACATGCACCACCGCTCATGAAGTATGGAGACTTCTTGAGGTGACGCATGAAGGAACCACCCAAGTCAAGGAGTCAAAAATAAGTCGTCTCACTCAAGAATATGAGGCTTTCAAGATGAAGCCAAATGAGATGATCACACAAATGATTACAAGATTCCTCGACATCATCAACCCCTTGTCTTCTCTCGACAAACAATATACAAATCACGAGAAGATCTGCAAGATTCTTAAGGGGCTACCAAAGATTTGGAACCGTAAGGTAACAGCCATCATAGAAGGAAATAATCTCACGACTATATCCATGGAGACCTTGATGGGAAAGCTGATGACTCATGTAACTCCTCTTCCCAAAATTTTGTGATATATTTTTATTTTTTTATTTGATTAGTTTACATTTAATTTTTCTATGATCATTGGAGTTGTGACTAAGCCCACAGGTGAGTTATGACCATCTTGTGGTCACATGATCTCTAGATAGGGTCTATATGCATTCTATAGCTATATTATATTTTATTATAATTTTTAGACATTTTTATATATTTATTCTATGAAGATTTATATTTATGAATGACTTTCATAATTTATTTTGAGGCCATTTATGACTATTTTGAGAACCATTATTTTTCTTTAGGCTCTATTAGGTTAAATATATTTTCTGTATTTTTTTACATTTTTTTGGAATTTTTAGATCATTAAATATAGGAAAAACCTTATTTTCTAAGACTTCTAGAATTTACTGTGCAAGCCTATGAGCATATATTGACCCCAAATATTTTTCTAGGGTTCATTACGCTATTTTATATTTTCTAAAATTTTTCCATAATTTTTGGCAATATTTAAGTATTTATTCATTAAGGGTTATATATTTTTGAAGGCTTCCAATATTTATTATGAGGCCATTTGGGACTAATATGAGGTAAAACATTTTTATTTATATTCTAGAAGGTTAAATGTATTTTTTATAATTTTCTACAATTTTCTAGATTTTTTTGATATTTATTTGGAGTTATTTGGAGTTAAAATGAGTTTTTAACGATTTCTACATTTAAATTAACTAATTACACAGTCATCTGTACAGTCAGCTGTACAGTCAGCACTGGGCCCACATGTCGGCGCCCAGCAGCCCACCGACTCTCTTTCATATATATATATTATTATATTCGTTAAACCTAGAAATTTTAGCTGCTTTTTGTGGAAGAACTCATCTAGGGTTTCCGACTTTCCGAAGCGATTGCCGTCAACTCCGACGTAATTTTTGTGCACCGTTTTTTGTTAGATTCGTGTTGAGGTTGACAGCTCCTAGATAGGCATCCTCTCATCCTCGACTTATAACTACGGTTTGTGCAAGGACCACAGGCAAGTATACCTTGCCTTCCTCTACAGTTTTATTTACATGCATTTTCTTTCATTTTACAGTCTTTGGATTATTTATGGACATGTGCTTTTCGTATTATTTTCTGTGGAATTGTTCTTGTTGCATATAGCCATGTCCATGTTTAGTCTTGTGTTTGGAGTTGTTCTCGTCAGTACCTTGCTTGAGCCGTGTCATAGAACGAGTACGTGTAATTGAACTGCTAAATCCTTGATATTGTTTCCTTGGCACCAGAGAGTCCACACATGGGACGAGGGTTAGTACTAACCAGAGAGTCCACACTCGGGACGAGGGTTAGTGTTTAGTTCAAACCCGTGAGTCCACACTCGGGATGAGGTTTCTGTTTCTTCCATTGATCTCGTGATTTTCGTTCATCCGGCAGTTCATTTATACCTAGTTGTTCTAGTGTTCGTGTGTTCGTATTCGTGTTCATGTTCGTATTTATTTGTCTTGTAGTTGTTCTTTCTTGCTTATTTTCTTGCGCATGATAAAACTGTTAGATAGGCATGTATATTGTGTATCTTGCTATGTCCTCTGAGGACCTGATGATCTCCTCAGGTTTAGCGATTGCATGGAGTTAGCTAGTAGTTCTGGATGGTGGAGGATTTGCGGTTCTTGCGGGATTCAGGTACCGTTATTGTGTTTATTATCCGCTCGTGCTTTCATACCTTATCATGAGTTATCCTGTTTCTTGATTCAGTTTTAGACTCTTGTTATTTCCTTTAGAGTCTTATCGGGTATTTATGCTAGTGGGCTGCAGACCACGACCCATAGTGTTCATTCATGTTTCATATTCTTATTGTGGATTGAGATATAGATTTGTTTGCCATGATTTGGCAGTATACCATAGCCTTGACAGCGTTTACGTATTCGAGTCAGGCTGGAGTCCGTTCGATACGTAGCTGGGCTTGGACACGCTTCGTATCCGAAAAGCGGGTGCGGGTCGTGACAAGTTTTTTTGGTGGCCCATGCAGGTCAGAGCATATCGTATCGGTTACGTAACTGTACTGATACGAGCCTGCGATAATGACTAAACCTTAGAAATCTCAATCCACTCTGCCTTGAAAATTCTCCTAGAAATTTCTCTACGTTTTTGAAACTCCATATTTGTTCTCGATTATACTTCCTTGCTTTTCGTAACATTGATTCTCGTCCCTTCCTATTCCGGGGTGACGAATGATCGTGCTATCTAGAATTCATCAGAGATTCTTAACTTATAGTATAACATTGCTTGATTATTTAATTTTTGGTTGTTTAATAGATATGGAGGATTAAGGATACCATATGTCCAAGATATTTTTGGTAGAATTATTAGCCACTAATTAGAAGGTTATGAGATTTTAGTGACCGTGTTTTGAGGAGTAGTGTGACCAAAGGTGGGTAGAAGTCCTCAAGTATTCGGAGTTATAAAATGACTAGAGAAGGTCATAAAATATTTTTGAGAAATTAAATTTGAGGAGACTAAGGTAATAGTAGACTTTGATTTTTAAGGAATAATTATGAATTAGAATTTCGAGGACGAAATTATTTTTAAGGTGGGTAGATTTGTAACTCCTCTTCCCGAAATTTTGTGATATATTTTTATTTTTTTATTTGATTAGTTTACATTTAATTTTTCTATGACAATTGTAGTTGTGACTAAGCCCACAGGTGAGTTATGACCATCTTGTGGTCACATGATCTCTAGATAGGGTCTATATGCATTCTATAGCTATATTATATTTTATTATAATTTTTAGACATTTTTATATATTTTTAAATATTTATTCTATGAAGATTTATATTTATGAATGACTTTCATAATTTATTTTGAGGCCATTTATGACTATTTTGGGACCAATTATTTTTCTTTAGGCTCTATTAGGTTAAATATATTTTCTGTATTTTTTTACAATTTTTTTGGGATTTTTAGATCATTAAATATAGGAAAAACCTATTTTCTAAGACTTCTAGAATTTACTCTGCAAGCCTATGAGCATATATTGACCCCAAATATTTTTCTAGGGTTTATTATGCTATTTTATATTTTCTAGAATTTTTCCATAATTTTTGGCAATATTTAAGTATTTATTCATTAAGGGTTATATATTTTTGAAGGCTTCCAATATTTATTATGAGGCCATTTGGGACTAATATGAGGTAAAACATTTTTATTTATATTCTAGAAGGTTAAATGTATTTTCTATAATTTTCTACAATTTTTTGGATTTTTCTGATATTTATTTGGAGTTATTTGGAGTTAAAATGAGTTTTTAACGATTTCTGCATTTAAATTAACTAATTACACAGTCATCTGCACAGTCAGCTGTACAGTCAGCACTGGGCCCACCTGTCGGCGTCCAGCAGCCCACCGACTCTCTCTCCTATATATATATTATTATATTCGTTGAACCAAGAAATTTCAGCAACTTTTTGTGGGAGAACTCATCTAGGGTTTCCGACTTCCCGAAGCGATTGTCGTCAACTCCGACGTGATTTTTGCGCGCCGTTTTTTTTTTGTTGGATTCGTATTCAGGTTGACAACTCCTAGATCGGCATCCCCTCATCCTCGACTTGTGAGTACGGTTTGTGCAAGGACTACAGGCAAGTATACCTTGCCTTCCTCTACAGTTTTATTTACATGCATTTTCTTTCATTTTACAGTCTTTGGATTATTTATGGACATGTGCTTTTCTTGTTATTTTCTGTGGAGTTGTTCTTGTTGCATATAGCCGTGTCCATGTTTGGCCTTGTGTTTGGAGTTGTTCTCGTCAGTACCTTGCTTGAGTCGTGTCATAGAACGAGTACATGTAATTGAACTGCTAAATCCTTGATATTATTTCCTTGGCACTAGAGAGTCCACACACGGGACGATAGTTAGTACTAACCAGAGAGTCCACACTCGGGACGAGGGTTAGTGTTTAGTTCAAACCCGTGAGTCCACACTCGGGATGAGGGTTTGATTTCTTCCATTAATCTCGTGATTATCGTTCATCCGACAGTTCATTTATACGTAGTTGTTCTAGTGTTCGTGTGTTCGTATTCGTGTTCGTGTTCGTAGTCATTTGTCTTGTTCTTGTTCTTTCTTGCTTATTTTCTTGCACATGATAAAACTGTTAGATAGGCATGTATATTATGTATCTTGCTATGTCCTCTGAGGACCTGATGATCTCCTCAGGTTTAGCGATTACATGGAGTTAGCTAGTAGTTCTGGATGGTGGAGGATTTGCGGTTCTTGCGGGATTCAGGTACCGTTATTGTGTTTATTATCCGCTCGTGCTTTCATACCTTATCATGAGTTATCCTGTTTCTTGATTCAGTTTTAGACTCTTGTTATTTCCTTTAGAGTCTTATCGGGCATTTATGCTAGTGGGCTGCAGACCACGACCCATAGTGTTCATTCATGTTTCATATTCTTATTGTAGATTGAGATATAGATTTGTTTGCCATGATTTGGCAGTATACCATAGCCTTGACAGCATTTACGTATTCGAGTCAGGCTGGAGTCCATTCGATACGTTGCTGGGCTTGGACACGCTTCGTATCCGAAAAGCGGGTGCGGGTCATGACAACTCATGAGCTTGACCTCAAAGACTTCGAAGAGCCTACTCCTAAGGCAAAGGAGATTGCCCTTAAAGCTCACCGACGAAGGGCTGATCCTGAAAAGACGGATGATGACAACTCGGAAGGTGAAGATCAAGCTCTCCTTGGCCGCAACTTCAAGAAATTCCTTTGCTTCAATCGAAGAAAGAAGGAACCACAAGAAGATGACGAAGAAGAGCCAACATGCTACGGTTGCACGAAGACTAGACACGTCCGAAAAGACTGTCCATTCACAAAAAAGAGCCACCGATATGAGAAACCATACAAGAAAGCTTCCTCAAAGAAATATGCCAACACAAGCATTTGGCATGAAAGCGAAGCTAGTGACTCCGAGGAAGAAAAGGACTCTCCTCAAGACACCGCCAATGTTTGCCTAATTGCTACATCCGACAAGGTAACTAGCGAAACTCTCGATGATTTCACGTTTGATGAACTTGGCGATGCATTCAATGATTTACTCAATGACCACAAGAAACTCATTGGTAAATATAAACACACCAAGGAAAAGATCAAAAGTTATGAAGTCGAGATTCAAAGACTCTCTTCATTGCTTGATAATAATAGAGACACTTCACCCACAGAAGTCACAAATGAGGTGTCTAAGCTTAAATTAAGCCTTTATGATGCCGAAGCACGTATAGAAAAGCAAACACAAGAGATCACAGCACTCAATACTGAGATCGCTGAAGAAAAAAATAGACACAAGATCTCTATCACTAAGATCTATGGTTTGAATACTAAGATTAATGAACTGTAGGCCGTCTCTAAAAAATTAGAGACTAGATTGGGAAAACAGGTTGCTCAACCTAAAATCCAATCACATGAGACACACACAAAGCATGACACTACTCATACTAGTCAACCACGTCATCCACCTGCCGCATGTAATCATGCTTATATGTACACACACTGTCATAAAGCACACAAACCACATGCACGTAGAAATAATTCTCATGTCACAGAATCACCATGCTACACATAGATACAATCATCACTATGTTACACAAAACAAAATCACCATCATACTGCTTATGGATATAAACATCATCATGCTCCACATCACTCTACATATAGACATCATCACCATGTTACTCCACACCACTCTACATATAGACATCATCATCATGCTCCTAACATAAATAGGAATGCTATTTGGACTTATTGTGGATAACATGGACACATTTCACCACAATATAGAGTTAGGAGATTAGTAGATAGAAACATATATGCATGGTTGCCGAAAACTAACTTTTCAGGATCCTCAAGAACTTGGGTACCAAAGGTCACATCTACTCTTGATATAGGTGGACCTTCCCTCCTCAACTAAGAGTAAGTGGATTCTCGATAGTGGATGCTCGCGACATATGACGGGAGACGCAAATCTTTTCGCATCACTATCGATGAAGAGGGAAGGATATGTATCTTTCGGCAACAACCTTAAAGGGTATATCATTGGTAATGGTACTATAGGTCATCCTCCTTCTCCTGTAATAAAGGATGTCTGCCTAGTGACCGAGTTAAAGCATAACCTGCTCAGCATAAGTCATCTTGCTGATCATGGGTATGATATTAACTTTAGACAAAATAAATGCTTTATTTATGATAGGTCAACATGAGACATTGCTTTTGAAGGGATAAGAGAGGATGATATTTATATTTTCTATCTATCTAGAGACACTAACAGTGCAGGAAGATGTCTCTATGCTCACAAGGATGAAAGATTACTGTGGCACCAGCGTCTTGGTCATGCCAATATGGATACTATATCCAGACTATCGACAAAGAAGCTAGTTAGAGGCTTGCCCGACATCACATTCAAAGAGGACTCCGTATGTGCCGAATGTGAGTTGAATAAAGCAACCAAATCCTCATTTTATTCCATAAACTCTGTAAGTACTACTAGACCCTTGCAATTACTTAATATGGATTTATTTGGTCCTAGTAGAGTAGCCAGTCATGGTGGAAAACTCTACGCTTTTGTTATAGTAGATGACTTTTCGAGATTTACTTGGATTTTCTTTCTTACAAACAAAAGTGATACCATTTCCATTTTCAAAATTTTTGCTAAAAAGGTTCAAAACGAAAAAGGCTACATGATTACTCGAATTCGAAGTGATCATGGAAGCGAATTCGAAAATACTGATTTTGAAAAGTTTTGTGATTTAAATGGTTTTAATCATGAGTTTTCTTGTCCAAGAACTCCTCAACAAAATGGTGTTGTGGCGGAAGAATAGGACTCTTGGCGATATGGCTAGAGTCATGTTAAATAAATTCTCTCTTCCGAAATATTTTTGGGCTGAAGCTGTTAGTACAGCGTGCCATATTTTAAATAGGGTGCTAATTCGTCCTATTACGAAGAAAACACCCTATAAGCTTTGGTTTGAAAGAACTCCAAACGTTTCATATTTTCGTATTTTTGGTTGTAGATGTTTTATCTTTAACACCAAAGACAACTTAGACAAATTTGATGCCAAAGCTGACGATGGTATATTTCTTGGCTATGCGGCCAAGAGTAAGGGATATAGGGTGTTCAACAAACGCTCATTAATTGTGGAAGAGTCTACAAATGTGACTTTTGATGAGGATAGCAGTGTAGCAGCTACTCTTGATGATAATGTTGAGCCATCAACTTCTACTCCAAAGAATACCCCCAATGAAACCAATTCTCTGGAGGGCTTGCCAAGGAAATTCTCTTTCAAGCCCTTATATCCAGAAAATCTGGTTATAGGTGAGGTTTCACGCGGAGTAAGTACTAGATCATCATTAAGAGACTCCTTTGCTAGTACTGCCTTCATTTCACAAATTGAGCCAAAAAATATTGTAGAAGCTTTTAGTGATGAATTTTGGATTTCTGCCATGCAAGAAGAACTCAACCAATTCGAGAGGAGCCAAGTTTGGGAACTCGTTCCTAGGCCAGCTAATCACTCGATTATTGGTACGAAATGGGTTTTTTCGCAACAAAGTTAATGAAGATGGTTCAGTTACACGCAACAAAGCTCGTCTAGTAGCCCAAGGATACAACCAAGAAGAGGGTATCGACTACGATGAGACGTATGCTCCTGTTGCAAGACTCAAATCCATTCAAATGCGTTGTGCATTTGCTAATTTTCAAAACTTTAAACTATTTCAAATGGATGTGAAAAGTGTTTTCTTGAATGGATTTATTAAGGAGGAAGTTTTTGTAAAACAGCCTCCTGGTTTGAAAATCACAAATTTCCCGACCATGTTTTCAAACTCAAGAAAGCGCTATATGGCCTCAAACAAGCCCCTAGAGCTTGGTATGAGAGGTTAAGCAATTTCTTGCTTGAAAAAGGTTTTTCAAAAGGGAAAGTTGACATAACACTTTTTATAAAATCTTTCAAAGACACCATTCTCTTAGTGCAAATTTACGTTGATGATATTATATTTGGTTCTACTGATGAAACTCTCTGTGAAGATTTTGCTAAGTGTATGCAGACCGAGTTTGAAATAAGCATGATGGGAGAGCTCAATTACTTTCTTGGACTGCAAGTCAAACAAACATCAAATGGAACTTTTATCTGTCAATCAAAGTATACACACTACAACAGAAATACCCTTTAATGACGGCTAAAAACCGTCATTAATCACGAACCATGACGCTTTTTTTCTTAATCCAAGCGTTATGAAATCGGGTGTTATAAATATTTTTCAAAGCGTTATAGATAAATCGTCCGAAAACGTCATTAATAGATTGAATTTCTACTACGTTCTATTTTCAAAGCGTTATGGATAGTTATGTAAAAATGTTATGAATATTTAATATGGTTGGAAGTCAGGACATTTTGAAAGCGTTATGATTGGTCATTTGTATAACATTTATAACGCTCTATACTGTATGTTATACATTCCAAACCTTGCTCAATTCAATTCGAAAACAACCACTTAATTTGAACCATATTCACAACAAAACATTGAAATGTAACATTAATCTCCATTTCATTGTCTCAAAATAGGGTACATTCCATTGTCTCAAAATAGAGTACACTTTAGCTATCATTCCACATTTCTCAGGCCATATATATATATACATCTTCACAAAAATCTATAGATCAGTATCCAATATAGCTAGTACACTTTACATCAAAACTATCCACATATCCCACACCATAACATACAACTTAGTCACATGAAGACCTGTGTCCACAGCACATGTACCCTACAAAAGATAAAACAAGGTTTAATAAAATATAATGATATAAGTCCTGATTAAAAACACACATTTATAAGATCACAATTCAACATATGTTGTGGGAAACTGTTGTGTGGAGTTTCTGTCAGATTCATCTTGTGTATATATAATGTAACTATCAGAAAGATGTTGGCTAAGGCCTGAGGCTATTGCCTGCAGGTAGGGCAAGTGGCAGCAGGCCAGGCCAAAGCAGTAGGCTGCATTAGCAGCAGCAGGGGACTCATTCCCCCCCTCCAGCTTGACCTGCTGTAGGCTCTTGGCCATAGGCCTACGCAAGCAGTGAGCCAGTGCCAGTTAATGAGTATTTGTTTTATGTTGAGTATGACAGGTATGCAAGACCTGGGAACAAATTTAGGTCAACAACATACACATATGGACAGGTACAGGCAATCTAGGAAACTTAGTATACCCTTAGAGTATCAATGGTCGAATTGGACAGGTAGGGTATCAGAGATCTCTGCACATGAGGCAGACAAAGAACTAGGGCACAGCCTTGGGAATTACATGTGTAAGAGATTAGGAGGCCATATATAAGTGATTCATCCATAAGCTGCTTTGTGTGTCAAGTTGGTATAATTGTCAATGACAGGTATATATAGGCATGTGTTTCACCATGTGTGTCGTGTTAGAGGGGTGTTCCAGAACTGAGAATCTATGTTGAGTTTGTTTATAGTTTAAAAAAAATGATGGAACTGAGAATCTATGTTGAGGTTGTTTGTAATTTTAAAAAATGATGGTTTACGTTACAAGAATCAAAATGAGAATCCATGCAATTGAGAAAGATGCAAAAAGAAAGATGCAAATAGTAGATAATACGAGCCAAACTTAGCGTCATTTATCAACAGGTGGATGATAATACAAAAATATTTTATATAAGAAATTCCTAAAAGATGCCTAAACCACTTGATCATACTAAAGATGCATAAACAGCACATGAAACATTTCCAGTTCCTTTATATAAGAAATTCCCAAAAGATGCCTAAACCACTTGATCATACAAGAAATGCATAAACAGCACATGAAACATTTTATGTTTCGTTATTAACTTAAATATGAATTGAAGTATTATTCTTATCCATAGCAGCAAAGTAGAAGAAATATGGGAAAAGCTTATGCTATTTGATTGAAAATCAAAGCTGTGATTGATGTTTCAAAATCCACAACAAATCCACAAACCCTAACAAATTCATAACCAAAAATTGATGTTCGACAAACAGAACAGAGGGTAGGACTATCAGTCATAGTTTAGTGAGTGTCTTGAGTGTATTGTGCCTATGTGACAGTAGGGTGTCTCGTATCAGTAATGGAAATGAGTGAAATGAGTACCTTGACCCTCATGTATCCATATGATTGGCAACAAATTCGATGAATTCGCCTCGGATATCATCTAGTTCTTCCTGCGTGTATGTTGATTTTTCAGCCAATGTTTTTAGCTAAAAAGTCAAAAAATAGTTACATTAGTTTGTATAATTTCAGAAAAGTAATTAAGAATTAAATTAATGAACAACTTACCTTTGACTCAATAGTAGGAGAGGGGTCTTCCATGAGATCCCGCATATATTTCATAACAAAATATCCGCATTCATAACCTCCAGGTTGTTTCGGGACCTACATGAAGATATTATTTGTAAGAGAATATAATGTCCATGATTATAATAAGTCATATATTAGTTTTATTACCTTGGATAATTTCCAAGTAGGACTTCTATTTGATCTTTTACCACCAATATATATATGCTGTGTTGAGGCCACTAGTAGAAAATAATTATATATACTAACATCAGAATATACACATTTATTAAAATATTAACAATAATAATAATAATTTCACTCACGTATTGAAAAACAAATTAATATCTCCTCTCGATTTAAAACACAGCGAGTCCAACCAGTAAACATTAAAGGTAGAGAGCTCAACAACAATTAGAATCCAATGCTTCCTACATTAAAGGGAACATGAATGGAATAAAGCAATTTGGTTATTGAATAGGAAAGAAAAATCTTGCTACTTGATTAAAACTTCTTACTCCTTGTAAATGAATGGAATGAAGCAAATTTGGGTTTTCTTCGCCTCTTGGAGCCTTTCTCTAACCAGATTGCTTATTGCAGGCCCGGATGCATTACTCATAACAGAAGGGTTGAACATTATCAAAAGCTCCCGAGAGTTTGGAAATTTATCAAGCAAAAACCTAAAGCCAAAAGAATAGTTAAATATGGTGTCAATCTCAAAATAAAAATTTTCGAATATAAATTTCATATTTCTTACCTCATATAGGCAACAACAGGATTCACATCTAGCCATGCCATCCTACATAACTCCAGCAGAACGATTTTAGAAAGATAACAAGATGGAGTAAAGGTTCCGAACATTCCTTCCAATGGTATTTTAAGATGAGGGTCGGTATCCTTAATGGTTTCTACCATCTCTCCGAAAGTGTCAATTATCTCCCTACCACAGCCAGCAACCTTCAAAGGTTGAACATTGTCAGATTCAATTGGTTTAGTACTTACCTATATTGAATTTTTTTCAATAATTTCATAAAAGATATTGACACTAGCATTAAATAATATTACCTAAAGACCACCAACAATAAACTCTTTGGGCCAAGCTACTAAAGACCCAATTGCATCTTTAACAACTTCCATTTCTCCATGAAGTGGCACGGGAAGGCTCATAGTAGGTTGAAGGGCTTTCATAATTGAAACCCTAACATTATGTTCTCCTAATTCAATATTATGAATTTTCTCATTTGGTCCACACCCTTCAAAGACAATTCCCTCGGCAACAATATTTTCTTTTGTGCCCACTGCTAGCTTACATTTGGTTCCCTAAACAAAATAAGAAACAGTTATTTCTCGATATAATTACTACATGTTATAATTAAGTATTGAATATATGTACTTACCATGCCAATGTCTGATGTAGGATATGTTATGAATTTTTGCTCGCTTAACTTTGTATTCTGTTTCAGCTTTTCAAAGAAGATAGAAAAGCATATTAGAATAAACATATTACACAAAAAAAGAAGAAGAAAAGCTTATTAGACGAAATGGAACTAACTGTAATAATCATTACCTTAGAACCATATGATGGACTCTTGTTTCCAGGAGACTCGCGTTCATTCTTACGAGACATTATATATTTCCTATTACCACTTCCTTTGGTATTGGAAGCAACCTTCTCAGATGTTTGTGAAGCTCCTTGGGCTTGAAATTCTTTTAGCATGATCTCCAATTCTTGTCTCCGTTTATGCTCCTCTTCCAATTGGGACTTGAGTAGTTCATTTTGTTTTTTCATTTCCCGTTTTGGAAGCTTGAAATAGGTCGTTGGTGTCGGTCCTAATCCCAAACCCCGAATACGTCCCGAATGCTCGGGAGTGCCCAACGCCAAGGTTAGAATATCCGAAGCTCCTTCGGTCACCAAACTCCCATCTTCCTTTTGTTTGATGTATTCCTCCTATAAAAAGTACAAGGTTTTAGAAATATAAGCATGTTGATAAGCAGGATTCCTCTTAATAGACTGGACGATATATACTCACCACTTTCATAGCTACGTCCTTGGTCCCATCGTCAGTAAATGTACCGGCCTTAGTAACTCGTGCTTTTGTCGAAAAAAAACTTCTGTCATCTATATATTTTTCTCCCAACTGTCGTCGCTGTTTTGAAAGAAAAAACCACGTTATAATAATATATATGTCCACATGTAAATCATGTTAACTGATATACAAATATGCATTACCAGCTCCTCTTTAAGACCGACATATCCCTTCTTGCTTAAACGATGAGGAAACTTGCCCTTGGCTCTCCGTGCACTTTGCTCCTTGCTCATTTTCTTATGATTACAACACATGAAGTTAGAAAAGAAATAAGATAAATATAATAAGGACCTAGTCATCCTTGTTATGCATAAAAAATAATTTTGACAAGTTAACCTTAAAACTTGCAGACAATCTGCTTTTGGCGAATTCCTCCCACACAGATTGTTTCATGATCCCCGAGTACTTTGGTGGAGGGTGCTTGAGAAGCTCACGATTGCCCTCATTCGGATAAATCCAATGCTTGGTGAGTTGACCTTTGAATGCCCTCCAACACTGAGCCATGGATGCTAACACAATGGCTTGACTATTTGGATCCAAGTCAAATTTGTCCTACAACAGAAAATAAATATTCAGCATCTATACATGAGTGCATAACATAGTGCATAACATGTAAAGCATTCCAGTCTGAATACGTTCAGACTTGAATTCAAGCCTTCAATGGTGTAGTGAACAAGTGAATTCAAGTCTGAACTTAGTTCACTTATCTGAACTTCATGTCCAGACCTGAGCTCTCTATGTGCAGGCAATGCATATATGGTATGTAGATAGGTTTCCAGTTTGTACATGCGTGTGTGTGTTATGTAGAGAATTCAGTGAGCAGTAGATAGGTTTGGGTGTCTCAAATTGTGTAAATCCTTAGGAAAATAAGTATAGTGTCTCAGTGTGTTTAGAGATAACAGTGTGTCTCAAATGTGTGTCCTGTGTATGAGTGTGAGTGACAGTAAGTAGCAGTAGAGAATATGTGCTCAGGTACACAACAGTTTACCAATTCTCAAATCAATTTTAAATATGGCATACAAAGGAACATTCAAACAGAAATTCTCAGGAACACACATGGCATACAAACATTGCATAGTTAATTCTCAGGAACAAACATTGCATAGTTAATTCAATGTCAAGAAATATGGCATACAAAGGAACATTCAAACTAAAATTCTCAGGAACACACATGGCATACAAACATTGCATAGTTAATTCTCAGGAACAAACATTGCATAGTTAATTCAATGTCAAGAAACATGGCATACAACGGAACATTCAAACTGAAATTTTTAGGAACACACATTATTTTTACCTGAATAGCAGTCCATAAGCTCTTTTTAACTGATTCTGGCACTTTATGCCAATTTGGATAAGTTATTTTTACTAAGGACTTTACTGTGACGCCGCAGTAAGTTGCCAAACTAATTTTTCCTTCACCAATTGTTTGCCCAACATCGTTATAAATGATCTTTATCCTCTCTTCATCATCTTTGATTTTTCTGACTTTTTTGGATTTTGATGCCCCTCTACCTTTTTTTCGGCTACAATTTTCTTCCCCGGAATCCTCACAGTGCTTTGTAGCCTATAACAAATAAATGGCATAATTATATTCATATTAATCTTGCTAAAATGTGCTTGAAATAGCATGAAACATAAAATGTGCTTGAAAACTGAGATTCAACTAACAAAGTCTGAGATTAAGGAGACCAAACCTGATAATTCTAACAAAATCTGAGATACACCCATTCTCAGGTTTGATATAAGTAACAAAATCTGAGATTAAGAATACCAGTTAACATTATAAAAGTAAACCCAACCACAGTTTTGATATATGAAACCCCATTCTCAGGATTCTTAAGCCAACTCAGTTTAAACATTCAAAACAATTCTATTCTCAGGTTCAATTTGAATCTCAGTTCAATCTAAACTCAGATCATATTAAGACAATTCTAGATCAAAATAGACTACAGTTTCTCCTATATACTCTGAGATAAAAATAGACTACAGTTTTGAGAAAAAACACATATTAAGACAATAAAGATGAGGGATTTCTATGAAACAGTTCTTGAAACAGTTCTCAAAATAGAATCACTAGAGTAATTTTCACTTGCAGCAACATTTCAGACTTGCAACAACATTTCTTTAACCAATTCACTTGCAGCAATATTTCAACAAGAAGATTTGGACTGTGCAATCCAAGTTCCCTCGCCATCTTCACGTAAATAGGTCGAGGGTGATTCATCAACAACATCAAATGACTCAAAATCTGGTACTTTATTGCAAGTTTCAACAGAATCAAAACAATCGATTCCCTCATCGTCATTGTCTTCATCGTAATAAGTCCTTTGCGGAGCCGATTAAACGATTGACAAATTTTCATCCAATTGATCAGGAACATAAAATACTTGCTTTACTTGAGAGGGCAAAACAAAAAAGTCAGACTTGTAGCCAACTCTACCAAGCTCGACCAATGTAAAACCAAGTTCATCCACCTTAACACTATTCTTGCTGTCAACCCAATCACACTTGAAGACGGGAATCTGGAAGGAGAAATAGTCAAGCAACCAAATCTCTTTGATGACACCGTAAAATATCATATCTGAGATGATGGATTGTTGTCCTTTGTGCTAGCAACTTGAAAAGTCTTTGCCACTAGAGTCACTCCACTGTTTTGCTTGACTCGTACGTCGTCACGATCTTTTTTTTGATAGTGACACCCATTAATTGCATAACCTGGGATCTTAGTCACGTGATGTCGAGGTCCTTGAGCTATCCATTTTAATTCATCAGAGACATTGCTAGTTGGGTCTTCTTCCGCAGCCTCAACCTGTCGTTTTTTTCCTAAGTTCAATATTTTATTTTCACTAAGTAGAACATAAAATATAGTAGCTTAATCAATACCCTTGATCGTAACCAACTAATAAAGCTGCGATTGTGCTCATCTTCTAACCATTTTGCACTTTTCACTCTACAAGGGTACAACTTTTTCAAGTAAGTCTCGTGCTCCCTATCAAGTAATAAGTAAAATTTTGTTAATTACAAAGCGAAACATAAAAAAAGATGTGCTTGGTCCAAAGATAAAACTAAGTAAAGAGTAATATAGACATCCTTACTCGATATAAGGTTGAACATCATTTGCGTTGTGCAACACATAAAGATGTGCTTGGTCCAAAGATAAGCGGTCAACTTCACAGATATTTCCTTTTCCTATAGGTTTTTTCTTATTCTTCGTAGAAGGAACTCCAATGGCGGGTTGTTCTTCTAGATATTCTGAACAAAACTCAATGGCTTCCTCTGTGATATAGCATTGTGCAATACACCATTCAGGACGATTCTTATATCTCACATAATCCTTTATCACACCCATAAACCTATAATGAACAAATGATAAAGATAAAAATGATTACAAAAACATCAATCATGTTACTACATAATAAAAATCAAAGTTCAGACTAGACCAACCTCTCTGGTGGGTACATCCATCGAAAGAAAACCGGACCGCCAAGTTCGACCTCCCTAACAAGGTACACCATTAGATGTACCATTATGTCAAAGAATGATGGTGGAAAATATTTTTCCAATAAGCACAATGTGATCACAAGATTATTTTGGATATCTTGCAATTTTTGTACATTCACGACTTTGGCACAAAGGGCATTAAAGAAGAAACATACTCGTATAATAGCACATCTCACATGCTTTGGCAACACACCACGTATTGCAACAGGAAGTAGTTGTTGCATTAGAACATGACAATCATGGGATTTGAGACCATATAACTTTAGATCTTCCATTGAGACATTACATCTAAAATTCGAAGAGTAACCATATGGGACCTTAAGGTCATGCAAAGTTTGACACACTATTCTTTTCTCTTGCCTCGATAAAGAATAACATGCAGCTGGAAGATAAATCCCATTTTTTTTATTATGAGGTGCCAATTCTTTTCTTAAGCCCATCTCTACAAGATCTTTGCGACTATTGATCCCATCTTTTATTTTTCCAGGAATATTTAATAGGGTCCCAATGATACTATCGCAGACATTCTTCTCAATGTGCATGACATCCAAGTTATGTCTAATAGGAAGATATCTCCAATACTCTAGCTTAAAAAAATGGATTTCTTCTTCCAACAACTTGTAACTTTGTCTTTTTGTACTTCTTTTTTCCTCTTCTTTGGTGTCAATTTCTTTTGCGCTTCTGCTTTCTTCTTCTTCTTTGAAGTCTTCTTCTATGATATCTTTTTCTGGAACATCTTCTTTTTCCCCCAAGAAACCGGAATCCCCGTAACCTTTATTAATATTTGTTCCCCACTTAATGGTTCAGGATGAGTTCCGAACTCTTTGTCACCATTAAATGTCTTTCTTTGTGATCGAAAAGAATGGTTATGCGGCAAATACCTTCTGTGACCAGTATAAATGTTCTTGTTGCAATGTTTCAATCTATCTGAATAAGTATTTTCTTGCATATTGGACAAGCAAAATATCCTTTCACACAACAACTAGACAAGTTGCCATATGCAGGAAAATCGTTAACAATCCATAACAATACAGTTCTCAATGTAAAAGATTCTTGCCGATAGGCGTCGTAAGTCACAACTCCATCCTTCCACAGCAACTGGAGATCCTCAATCAATGGTGCTAAGTAAACATCTATGTCATTTCCAGGTTGTTGGGGGCCTGATATCAACAATGTCAACAATGTGAACCTTCTCTTCATACACAACTAAGGTGGTAAATTATAAGTATTTAGCATTACAGGCCAACAACTGTACCTACTACTGAGTGAACGAAATGGATTAATCCCATCGGCTGAAAGAGAGAGTCGAAGGTTTCTTGCTTCTGCTGCAAACTCTGGAAATTTATCATCAATTGTCGTCCACGTCGGTGAATCTACGGGATGACGCAATTGGCTATCAACTTCCCTTCCGTCTACATGCCATGTCAAATTTTTTGATGTTTGTACCGATCGAAACCACCTTTTAAAGCATAAAATGGGTGGAAAGTAACATAGAACATTAGCTGGGATGCCCTTCTTTTGCTCTTCCTGACTTTGTTCAGACATATTCTTCTTTACCTTATATCTCGACGTTCCACAAGTAGGACATGAGGTTGCATTTTCATAATCTTTTCTATAGAGTATGCAATCATTCGGACATGCATGTATTCTCTTATATCCCATTCCAAATATTGAGAAGCAACGCTTAGCCTCCCTAGTAGTTACAGGCAATTCATTTTCTCCCGGAAGCATGTTGGCGAACAATGTCAACACATCTGAAATGCTTTTATCACTCCAACTACTCTTGGCCTTGATACTAAAGAGCTTCACTATCGCAGATAGCTTCGTATACTTTTTATAACCATTATACAATGGTTTCTTAGCATCATCAAGCAATGAATTAAAATTCTCTTCATCATCTCCTTCAATGTCGTTCCTTTTTAATGCATGGAACATCTCTAGTGTATCTGCCACATCATTTAAAGTATCCATATCATAGTCCTTATAAATAGACGCACATCTATCCTTACACACTTCATTAGGATCAACTTCCCCATGCCATATCCATATAGTATACCTTGGATCGATACCAACTGTCGTCAAATGAAATTTTACATCTTCTAAACTCATACTATAGAGATTCTCGCACTCATTACATGGACATCTAATGAAGTCGAGATCATCCCTACTAGCTTTAAAATGCTCCATAAATTCATCAACTCCGGCTCTATATTCTTCCGATAATAGGTGCTTTGTCGTCCATGATCTATTCCTCTGTATAATAAAGCAAAACACCGAGTAAGTGATTGTAACTTGAAAGTTTTATTTCAAGCTGAATGCGGAGAAGATTGATTCCAGAATGGCCAATGTGAAGTAGATATGGCCAATAAATTCAGACTCATGAAAGTGGAGATGGTTGATTCCAGAATATAACTTTAATTGCTAGAGTTAAAAAATAAGAAGAACATGACTTAGAAATAGTTCATTTCGTTATTACAAAACAGAAAATGGTTTACAATTCCCTATATGTGCATACGGGTATAAAAGGTAACAAAATGTCAAAATATGTAAGAGTATATATTGAGAAAGTCTATATGAATCATCTACATAACTACAAAAGAGGGTCAAATAAACCTAAAAAAAGAGTTGGTCAACGCCCACATCCAACATGACCGATATTATTTAATCTAAAGATGTACAGTCAAACAATTGCATATATTGATGTCAAAGATCCATCCCACCTTCAATGCATGAGCAACATGCACACTGTAAAAAATAAGTTGTATTGCCTGGAGTAATTTAATCTAAGAAGAACAGGACTTGATTTAAAGACAATATGACATGGCACATACACAGACACGGTACCGATTTCTGCGTGACCTGGAGTAATTTCGAGTGTAAAAATGCCGTATTCAACATGTGTCATACACGACGTTACAGGGACATTGATCTCTTTCTTGTCCATGATTTCTAGAAAATAGGGCAATTGAAAAGAACATGTCTCCATGAACAAAAACAAACCTTACTACCCGAACATGTCTCCATGAAGTTGAACTTGTAAGTATTCGTCCGAAAGCAATGGAATTAACACCCTTCCACACTGCAAGAACCAACAAAGAAAGAAACAAGAAGATGAACCAATGCGCGGACGAAGAAAATGCCTCACAAATTAGTAAAAAAAAGAAAATTCTTTCAAAGATTTCCAAACATGCATTCAAAGATATTTAAGCCATCTTTCGAAAACTAGGAAATAGAAAATAGGTCAAAATTAGGGCATTTTACTAAAATCAAGTCGAGGCATTAGGGCATTTTACTAAAATCAAGTCGAGGCAGAAATTAGGGCACAAAATAAAAAAAATTTAGGACAAACTTGGGGAGCGGGGAGCGGGCTGAGGGGAGTTGGGGCGCGGGGAGCGGGGAGCGGGCTGAGGGGAGTTGATCGGGAGCGCCGGAGCGGGCAGAGAGGAGTTCGGAAGCGCCGGAGCGAGCGGAAGGGAGTTGGGGAGTGGGAGGAGAGAAAGAAGGAGAAAGAGAGTAAGTGCGGGAGAAGGGACTTTTCGACTTAAGTGCGGGAGTTAGTGCGGGAGAGTCGAGATTTTGACTTAAAATTAGTGTTTTTTTCATAACGCTCGTACCACTGAGAGACATTCAATAACGCTTTTATAGATAACCGTCATAGATTACAGTCTTGTTGAACTTTGATGACGCTTCTTTATCAGCCGTCATTAAATCCCCTTATTAAGCGTCATTAAAGGGTATTTTTATTGTAGTGACAAAGGACATGCTGAAGAAATTCGACCTTGACAACGTCAAACCAATCAGCACTCCAATGGCTACTACAACTAAACTAGAACCAGATGAAAGCGACAAACCTGTGGATCAACGTAAGTATCGAGGTATGATAGGCAGTCTACTTTATTTAACTGCTAGTCGCCCTGATATTATGTTTAGCGTTTGCCTGTGTGCTAGATACCAAGCTAATCCTAAGGAATCACACATGACTGCTATTAAGCGTATCTTTCGATACCTTAAGGGTACAGTTACAGTGGGCCTATGGTATCCCAAATCAACATCATTTGACCTAATTGGGTATTTTGATGCTGATTTCGCTGGATGTAAGGTCGACCGTAAAAGTACAAGTGGTATGTGTCATTTATTAGGAAAGGCTCTAGTCTCTTGGTTCAGCAAGAAGCAGAATTCTGTCGCACTATCCACAACAGAAGCTGAATATATCGCAGCTGGTCGTTGTTGTGCACAAATTCTGTGGATGAAGCAAACCCTTGAAGACTATAACTTATCTTTTATGCACATTCCTATTTTTGGTGACAACACTAGTGCTATAAATCTCACTAAGAACCCCATATGTCACTCACGCACGAAGCACATTGAAATACGTCACCACTTTTTGCATGATCATCAACAAAATGGCACTATTAATTTAGAATTTATTGACACTGTTCATCAGTTAGCCGATTTCTTTACAAAACCATTATCCGAGGAGCGATACAATTTTTTTTGTCGGGAATTAGAAATTTTAGATGAAACGGTTATACATTAAATTGATCTGCATAATTATCGAAGGAAGGTACCCGGACTAGACCATGCGAATGACAGGCCTGGTAAATCCAGATAATAAGCGCTGGAGCAGCTTAGCTAACTGGGTTCTGGACCACTTCAAAGACAAGCTTCTAGAGATAGGTCTTTATGAAGCAGTCTGGGCTACAGTTTATGGGTTTCGCTCGAATGCCCACATATTCCTGGCCCTAGTAGAAAGGTATAATGATAAGACTGGTACCTTCATGACCCCGCATAGGCAGATCAGCTTTGCTCTTCTCGAGATGAAGTTCCTTTCTCACCTGCCCATGGGAAACAACCCGTACGAGGAATACGTACCTACCAATAAAGAATTGGATATCCTATTAACAGAAAATTCTAAAATGGTAGAGGTTTTCGAGGAGCTCTTTTTTCATTACAAGATATGTTCCTTCTACTACAAGAGTGCCATCGTAGGGACCTGCTACGCATCCAAGTGGTTGCCTTATTTGTTCTTGGGTCATATTCATGAAGACAAGATATTCGATACTCAGGCTTGTGACCCTTGTGTCTTTAAACCACTCAGTAAAAGCGACATCCAGAAACTGATGGAGAAGTACGATCAGTTTGACAATGAGCTAGATGAAGATTGGTCCCATTTCAAGGCCGGTGACACGACCGAGAGTTATTTCAGACAAGGTTATAGACCTATGTCTAAAGAAGCCCAGTTGGCGGGCTTTCTTTCCATATGGTTGCGACGGTTCATAGTCCCTGGAGGCAATACTGTCGGCAGATTTTACCGAGGTGTCCTATTTGCCGCAGTACGTCTTGTGTTTGGTTACAAGATGGACCTCCTTTCAGCGATGACTTGTCACTAAAATGCGGGTCTGCACTCCTTTGTGTACACCATGCTGTATGATAAGAATGCTAGGAATGAATTTCCCCACCCTGTGATGCCCTATACATATCTGTACGGGTGGCTGCACTTGCATTATCCTGGTTTTATGGACCCAGATATTAGTGTAGTAGGAGGCGACTTCATGAGGCGGTATTCCAACGCCCGTTGGAATATCAACGCGTTATCAGAATGCTGACGAGCATTGAATAAGGGTTATGGATAGAGGTTCCAATGTGTCCCTCCCCCTCAATGATATGAACATGTTCCTTCCAATCTTATGGATTTGGAAGCCACATCGCTCCGTCTGATTCCATCTACCTTTGAGTGGTTAAAATCAAACCGGCCGTCTCATTTAGTATTTCGGTTTGAAGAAGAGTACTTCTTGGAACCATATCGGCCAAGCCGATTTGCCCGACAGTTCAGTTATGATCAACTATATGTGGGGAATGCCACAACTTGTCTAAGTGCAAGGGGTTATTTGATTGATGGAGCCAGGACGTGGAGATACCACAACGCTCGGGGCACTAAGGCAATATTCTCCATGCCAAATGTCCCTACCCAGACAGGTCCACGTATGTTGTACACATATGCGAACTTCTATACTTCGACGAATACTTTCGCCGAGAACTTCATCCTGTTCCACAGCTTCACAAGCGACAAATGTACGAAGGCTGGGGTTCATAATATTGTCATTCAGAGATGCTGAAGATCAGGATCCAGCCGACGATCTGTTAGAAGCTTTTCTTGTGGGATTTGCCGATGAAGCGACTGATCCACTAGACGTTCCATTGAAGGTACGAAAAGACAAATCTCCTACGAAAGATCTTGGCAAGAAAATGAGAGCTGGAGAATCATCAACTCATGATGATCTCCCTTCCTCACTCAAAGCTGCTGAGAAGAAGAAGAAGAGGGCCGTAGTGGCCATAACTGAACCAGCTACCACCAAGAATACGATCCCAGTCAAAACAAATGACTACTGGGACGTCTCTTGGAGTAGGTGAGACGACTCCTTCGTCGGTTCCAAAGCAAAGCAGAGCCGTTCAAGAAGAAATTCATGAAGAAGAACCGATAGCACCCCTGCATCGGAAGCCTAGAAGGAAGTTGCTGGTAACCAGAGGAGATCGTCCAAGAGTTGGCTCTTCATCCACTCTATCTGAACCAGAGACACCGCTACCCTCGCAACAAGATTTGCCACTTCAAAAAGGTAATTTTTAATATTACTTTCGTATAATCATGTTTAACTGAAATTTGACATTGTTCTATTTTATCTGCAGAGGTTACAATGATGAACACTCCAATTCAAACTGCCCTGTTGGATACGGTTCTTACTCCGGAACCAGCATTTATGAAGGATAGTGCTCATGTATCTGCAGTTGTTCTAGCTTCCACAGGAGTGACGATAGCATCTCCGACTCCTGGGGTCCCAGAACCTGAACCCCTGGAGAAGGTTTTGGCTTCAACAGAATTTCAGGCAGGAATTGAAAATCCTCCTGCTCAGATGGATAAAGTCGTAGATCCTCCTATTGTTCAAATTCCTACTCTTTCTCAAGAAGACCGAAAAAATGATAGTGGCTCTGGAAGGATGTAATTTTGAAGATTTCTCTAATGAAGATGACCTCACCATTGCTACTGAAGGTGAGCAAGCTTCAATAGAAGTTATACCAAGCAAAGAAGGATTGGAAGAAGAGGGCCAGACCACTATTGCAGGTGAAGAGCACCCCATTGACAATGAAGGGCATTCAGGCCGGAGAATTGATGAACCCAAAACTCCTGAAGAGGTTCATGAAGATCAGCCTGGAGCTTCTGAAGCAACTAGGATTGTTGAGAATCCTAAAGCTGATACTACAGGTATTGAAACCCCTGGAGATCAAACCCCAAAGAATAAGGAGACAAACACAATCACCCTGCCCCTCCAAGCAGAGTCAGCAGCTAGAAGCAGTCGTTTCTTATCGGGCGGCTCGGAAGCTGGAAGTAGCCAAGCAGCAGTGTTTGAGATCACTATGTCGAGACTTCGTATGGAAGCAGCTATGCCTCGTGAAACCCTATATGTACTACCAGGTTCAGGTAAATTTCTGATTTTCATTTATCCTAATTTCTCTGATAATGTTTTAACAATGGTGTATATTGATCACAGAAGGACCTGTGGGAACGACTAGCTCGACAATGGCTCCTTTGGACAAAGGAACTCATGCAGGAGAAGGGAGCTCATCCCAGATGCCCAAATTCGGGTCTCCTGATGCACAATCTAAAGTACTTCCAACTGTTGCAGCAGTAGAAACTCAGACGGAAGTAGTGGCCACTCCAGGCGCTCTAGCGACAAACAGATTTGTTGTGGCTTCTTTCACCAAAGTCTTTTATACATATCTGAGGCCTCTGATTCAAAGGGTGATGGAGAATGATGATGTTCCTTTTACAACAGTCAGAAGCCCTTCATCTTATATAATCTGAGGTATCCGCGATATGGGAGATCGGGATCTGGCCACCAACTTAGAGCATGTATTGGACGAACTTGAGGAATCCATTAAAGCCTATAAGCATCTCAAAAGAGGGAATATTCAATAACTCGTGGACACAAAATGTGAAGCCATGGCTCGTGAAGCTGAAATAAACAAAGCTAATTTTCAAGCTTTCTTGATGGCTTTCTCCCAACGGTCCGCAGAGATGGAAGTCCAAATTACTGAAGCGGCCTCTACTGTCGAACATCATAAAACTGTAACCACAGAGAAAGAGAAAGAAGTTTTGATCTGGAAGTTGAAATTGCTCGACTCCAAGAACGGCTCAAGGCGACTAAGCAACATATAGAAGAAGAAATCAAATTGTATCAAGCTGCTGCAAACCAGTTGGATATTTTGAAACGTCAGAAAGATGATTTTGTCAGAATGCAGAATGAAGAATTAACACGCCGAACAACTACTTTGCACCCTTTCGACCCACAGTCTGGAAGGATCCAAGCTAGACAACCGGTGCTTGATTCCTGTATAGAAAGAGCCAAAGCTTTGAAGAAACGGATCGAAGACCTCAGCACTCAACCCCCAGAATAAAGCGATCCCAGTTGTTATATTTTTTGTTATACCTTTCATATGATGTATTTTTTTTAATATTTTGAACATCATTAATGAAAAAAAATTGTGGTTCAATTACTTGTTGCATATCCTGTTAAAGATATAAGTAATAGAATAGGAAATATATTCAGAGGTACTGGATGTGATATATTTTTTGTGGAAAATAATAATATTCATTATATCTGCTCAGAGGTAATGTGGACGGAGCAAAATATAATTCTCGAGATATCATTAATTTAAAAGATAACTTTATCAGAGGTAAATATGGATGTGATAAGTCATTTGATATAGAAAATAGAATTCAGAGGTAATGTGGACGTGAACTCATTTTTCTATTGATGATCTTCAAGTCGGCTGGGACTCAAAAATAGGATATCATGCCTAAAAAGACGATATCTGTGATAATACAGATTTATCATAAAAATAAGATATCTTTTAAAATAGCTATGTTTTAAAAGACATAATTGATGGTTCGGATGGACTCCACTGGAGATTTTGAGTAGTTATTATCTGTGGCTTTATTTACGAGAAAGTAAATAAACGAAAATAAATATAGGCCTATTCACAAAATGAATAGAAATGAAAAGATCGATGAATGCATGATCATGCCTTTTCGAAGAAATGTTGTTTCGGTTTCCGAGACAGACAATAAATGAAGATATATTCATGAGATGAATAGAGATGAATGAACGGACATGCCTTTTCGAGGGAAGGTCGTTTCTGTTCCCGAGACAAACTGTTTGGCATTTTTGTTCTATAAATAGTGTGGGACCCTTTTTTGAGGATGTTATCAACACTTATTCCTTCATTGCAAATGTCTTCCGAATATGTGCCCAAGGAGGATGAGGTCATCCCGAGGATCGAAGCCGCTATCAATATTCGTTTCGACGAATCCCCGCCGCCCATTCAGCAGAAAGTAGGAGAGGGCTCGACTATTCCTGAACCAAAACAGGATATTCTTGCCAAACTGATGGAGCCTGGAAGTACTGCCGAAGAAGAAGCTCTGAGGAAAGCTGTATGTGAATTGTTGATATCATCCAACAATAATGTATTCGAACTTCTTGCGAAATATGTCTTCAATCAAGAGGGCTCTGGTTCTCGTTGATTTTATGTATTTCCTTCTGTTAGAACTATGCAATAAAAAGAACTTTATTTACATTCTATTTTTTTATCTCTTTGTCTTTATACATAATATTTCTTGAGAAATTTGCCATTGATAGGCATCATGGTGACTCGGCCATCCATACCAGTCAATTGATAAGCTCCGTTTGAGAAAACTTTCCTTACAATGTAGGGACCTTCCCACTTTGCTTCGAACTTGCCCTTGCTCATGTGCGTCGAAGTCATAGGACATCTGACGGTTAGAACTAGTTCTCCTTTCTGAAATGCTCATACTTTAACTTTACGGTTGAAAGCTTTTGATATACGGGCTTGGTATAACTCAATATGTTGTTGAGCTAGGAGCCGTTTCTCGTCCAACGCTTCAAGCTCCTGAAGTCGAAGACGATCATTGTTTTCTGTTGTGAGTTCATTGGCAATTGCAATCCTTAAGGAGGGGATTTGAATTTCCAATGGTTGGACAGCTTCGCATCCATACACGAAGGAGAAAGGTGTGCAACCGGTTGGAGTACGTATAGTACTGCGATAAGCCCATAGACATTCTCTAAGCTTTTTACTCCAATTTTTTTTATTGGTAGAAAAAAATTTCTTGAGAAGCTTGATGATAGTTTTGTTGAATGCTTCAGCCAAACCGTTCGCTGCAGGATTGTAGGCTGTGGAAGCAACATTGTTGATTCTGTTATCATTACAAAACCGAGTGAACTTTTGACTGATAAATTGTGTTCCATTATCATGAATGATTCGTCGAGGAATGTCGAATCTGTATATCACATGATGTTTGATGAAGTTGATGACACTGCTAGTCTTGACTTCAGATAAAGGTATGGCTTTCGCCCATTTCGAGGAGTAATTGCTTATAGCTAGTATAAACTGATGTCCTCTAGATGACGGTGGATTGATAGGACTAATGACATCTAAACCCCAAGCTTCAAAGGGCCATGATACGGAAGTCGGATGAAGGAACTCCGACGGTTGATGGATGAAGTCTACATTAATTTGACAGGCTCGACATTTTCTTGTGTATTCAATAGCATCTGATACTATAGTGGGCCAATAATAGTCCATACGTCGGATACGATCTTGTAACTTAGGACCAGACTGATGTGTACCACATACCCCATCGTGGGCTTCCCGTAGTACTTGTTTTGCTTCATCTCCAGCAAGATAACGTAAAATAGACCATCAAATGTTCTTCGATAAAGGGTCTTATAAGTATGATTATAATAAAATCAGAGTGATCGCCTACGGATTGTTGTAGCTTCATTAGAATCTTAGGTAAAATGTCATGTACCACGAAATCAATGAAAGGAGCTCTCCAATCTTTACTAATGACATTGATTTCAGTTGAATTGTTGAACTCAATATTTGAGTTATTCTTAATACAAAATAACTCTCTATTAGTGATGACAATCATCTGTTGCCTTTTTACTGGGATTGCTAATATAATTGCTAGATTAGCCAATACATCAGCCTCCCTATTGTATGCCCGACGTACATGTTCAATAAAGAAACCCTTGAACGATGTAGCCAGCCTAACTGCTGCTTCATGATATGGGACAAGATCCTGGTGTCAAACTTCATACGTGCCTCTAACCTGATTGACAATCAGTTTAGAATCTCCTTATACTTCAAGATATTCAATATCTAATTGTTTAGCTAATTGGAGACCAATAAGAAGAGCATTGTATTCAGCCACATTATTGGAACACGACTCGTCTAAAGAATAAGCTCTTTGAATAGCTAATCCTTCTGGTGAGACGAGGACGATTCAACTCCAGCGACAATGGCACCTTTTGGTCCTATTCTGGATACACCGTCAAAGAATAAACGCCAGGTAAGAATTTCTTCTAAAATCATATTGTATTCCAAAGTTTCATCTGGAATCTCGTCATAGAGTTTAGATGTTTCGGGAATTGGATGAGCTGCCAGGAAATCAGCAAGAGCTTGACAGACTTTTGTGGACATATCATATTGTGCTAATAATATGGCCCATGTAGCAAACCTGGAATTGAGTGTACTGGGCTTCTTCAACAAGACCCGGAGAGGGTAAACTCTAGAAATAACATGAATAGTTTGGTCGGTGATATAATGTCTCGTCTTTTGAACAACAAACATCAAAGCTAGACATTCTTTTTCCCCTGGGGTATATCAACGTTCCTCCGATCATTGTATGGCTAAGATAATAGATAGCTTGTTCATGACCTTCTTTATTCTTCTGAGCTAATAAAGCACCTAATGAATGGTCCAATGCTCGAACATACATTAGGAAGGATATTCCTGAGACTGGAGGCAGTAGAACTGGAGGGTTCATCAAGTACCGCTTTATGTCTTCAAATGCTTGCTGACATTCTTCAGTCCAAATAAAAGACACCTTTCTTTATAAGTTGAGTGAACGGTCTATAGCGTCTAGAGAGATTTGAGATGAATCTCCTGATATATGCAAGCCGTCCCTGGAATCCTCGTTTCTCTTTTAGGTTGCATGGAGGACGCATCTCTTGAATGGCTTTGATTTTTTCAGGGTCAATGTGTATACCATTAGAGGTAATAACAAATCCAAGAAATTTGCCACTAGAGACTCCAAGGAATGACTTTGTGGGATTCATCTTGAGTTGATGCTGGTGCATTAGATCGAATATAGTTATCAAGTCTTGAATGTGGTCTTCCTTTAGACGACTTTTGACAACAATATCATCTACATAGCATTCAACTGTCTTTCACAAATGATCACGGAAGATAGTACTCATGGCCCGCTGATAAGTTGCACCAGCATTTTTAAGACCAAACGGTATGACAGTGTAGCAATAGACTCTAAGAGGAGTACGAAAAGATGTATGTTTCTCATCTTCTGGATGCATCTTGATTTGATTATATCCTGAGAATCCATCCATAAAAATATTTGTTCAAATCCGTAAGTATTGTCGATCATGACATCAGTGATCGGAAGAGAAAATTCATCCTTGGGACAAGCTCCATTAAGGTCTCTAAAGTCAATGCAGACTCGGACCTTTCCTGTTTTCTTCAAAACAAGGACAACATTAGCCACCTAGTCTGGATGTTGTTCTTCTCTGACGAAGCCACAGGCGATGAGCTTCTTGACTTCGGCTTCTATAGCGTCCACCATGTTAGGTAAAAATTGACGCTGTTGTTGCTTGACTGGCCTTGCATTCGGCATAATATTGAGTTTATGGGTAGCAATATGGGGATCTAATCCCGGCATGTCTTCGTAGCTCCAAGCAAATATATCAATGTATTCCCTAAAAAGTTAAATTAGTTCTTGTTTATTCGCTTCAGGGAGGCTTTTGCTAACGAATATTGGTTCTGGGGAAGTTTTGTCTCCAACATCGACCTGAACCAACTGATCTTCAGTAGGTGGCTCACGTTGCTTGAAGCAAAGCTCCCATTGAGTATCTATCCTTTGTGCCCAAGGATCAGATTCAGAGGCTTCGACAAAGTTTTTGTCGTCTTCCGAGAACTCGGCAGTTACCATATTGGAAGATAGAGTCACTCGATGAATGTGCCCTACACTGGTTTCTAAATCCCAGAAAATAGAATCAAAAGAGTTAGATCGTTCTTCTTCATCAGATTCGGAGGCTTCTGGAGTCAAAATTGGCGAGGTATAACCCAATCCCCGCTTCTTTTTGCCGTAATATTATTGTTACTTTCCTTTTGGAATGGGGATACGAATAGGAGTTCGCCTTTCTTTACCACCATTGAGACCAGCTTTAAAATTATAGTCCATCTTTTGAATGATATCTTTTGATTGTTGACTATAACGACGTAGTTGAAGTCTTCCGTTATCATGATTTTCTTCTTCACTATCGGACGTGATCTTCTGTTCAGTTCCTTTACTAAAAAGTATAAAAGTTCATCTTTCTTCCTGGAAGGAACTAAGAAGGAGTCCTGCATTTGTTCGAGCAATACTTCATCTTGGAGAGGTTGAACTGCTCCTATAGTAAGTGTTTCAAAGTTATCTAGCATTTCTAAATAACATAGAGTATAATAAAAAATATCAGTATACTATAAAGGAGATGCTACTTTATTGATTTGTACATCATCATTTACAACATGATTCTTACCCTTAACAGAAGGCTTAGTAAAGTTGATAACCAGAGGAGGAGAAGGAGAAGGTTTATTACGACGAAGGTCGATAACAAGAGGCTCAGAAGAGGTGAGCTCCCTTTATTCCCTTTCTACAGCAGAAGGCTGTTTGTTATGAGAGGAATGATGGATAGTCAATGCCTGAGAAGAAGAGGGACGAGTAGTACGTCCTTTGATAGAGATTATGAGAACATCTTTTGAAGTATCTTTTTGATCTTCCTCACTATTCATCGCTAATACAACCTTCATGAACTCTTCCTTGTACATCCGAGAATTAGTACAATATGCTTCAATGCCCTTGAAAGGATTTAGGTTAGCTACTTCCTTTTGGACCTCTTCATTGACATCTACATATTTGAAGCATTGGTATAGAGTAGATGGTACAATGTTATGCTCATGCAGAAAGGGTCTTCCCAGCAAGGCATTATAAGAGCCATGATTATCGATCACATAAAAAGTAACCTTTGTACGAATATTACCTATTTGAACTTTCAGGCGAATCTTTTCCAAAGGTTTACTTCTTCCAGAATTAAATCCCAAGATTGTCATGATGGTTGTTGAAAGATTATGTACGGGAATCTTTAATGCATCTAGTAAAGTCTTTGGCATAATGCTGAGCATAGACCCAGGGTCGATAAAGATGTGATCAACCTTCATAGTATTGACATATCCTGTGAAGTAGAGAGGTCGATCATGACAATTATCTTCCAACAGCATATCATCTTGTGTAAAGGTGATATTGGGCATTAGCTCCATCACACTATGGTGATGAAAGCAAGTTACAGGCTCCTCCTCTGGCTTCTTGAGGAGTGCTAGACAAGTATCAGCTTGCATCAAGGCTTCATTCAATGTCTCTTCTGTAAAGGTGATATTGGGCAGTAGTTCAAAAATTGATAACCTTGCCGGGGTATTAGCCAGTTGAGCCAGTATATCAAAGTTATACGGCTTCTCGAGTCCTAGAACTAGAGTCTTCTTCAATACTTTATCAAAGCGGACAGACTGCTTTTCTTTGTCAGCTGTCGTTGGTTTGGGAGGAGTTGGTTCCACTAGAGGTGATGAAATCGGTAGAACATTGACAACAAGAGAAGATGATGTTGGAGGAGCCTCTGGAGCTAGAGCAGGGTTCTCTTGACCTTCTGAATAGTCTTTCAGGTAAATTCTTCCAGACCTGGTACCAGTTAAGGCCTCTTCTTCAGATACAGGTTCAAAGGACACCATATTGCAACTTTTTGCCTGGATCTTGCTTCTGGAAGGTTTCTTTTGACAAGATGAAGAGTTTATCTAGCAACCCAAACCAATCCGAGATTGGTTATGTGAAAGGCATAGAGAAAGAGGTACATGAGATCATTTTCCATGATTCAAGCCGGAAGCCTTTTGTAGATCATATCCCATCTTTGTCATTAGTTCATGAGACTTGGACTATACAGATGGAAAGCTAGTTGATATTTGGCTTCTAGCTTTGACAGTGTTATCTCAGAAGGGGAGAAAGAAGAAGGATCTGCAGCAGAAGTGAAAGTGGCAGTTAAAGGTGGAGGACAATATTCACCCAACGAAGTCATGTGACATGACTTGTATTTGGTTGCTTTCTTGGACTTTAAAGAAGGTGCTTCAAAATCAGCCACTAAATCAGGATAAATCCACATGATTTCCCTTTTATCAGTAGACAGAGGAACAAGACCATCAGTTTGTACAGGTGGGAGATTAACAATCTCCAAAGTAGTTCTTAGGATGGAAATGATGTCGTTCTGCACAAGTTGAGCAGGAAAATTGCCAAACTGTAAAGAGACGACATTAACAATTACAGTCTTTTTATCTTGTCAGAGTGTAATTGCACCAGAATTAACCATCTCCTGGATTTTGCCTTTAAGCACATAGCATGCTCGAGTTGGATGTCCGATAAATATGTGGTAAACACAATATTTGGGGTGGTCAGTTTTACCTACTTCATCTGGCCATTTTGCCTCTGGTAGTTGAAGTTTATTGTTCTTGATCAGACAATCAAAGATACTCATGACATCATCTTCATCAAAAGAGTATTATTCTTTCGGACGTGGTGCCCTCTGTGGTTGTGTTGTCGGAGTAGGTGTTAGTTGACCTATGTTTACGGCTAGAGTTTCTTTACCTTTGACACTGATAGCCAAAGTCTCTTTACCCTTGCGATTGTTCTGACGGCCACCATTATTTGGTGTAGCATGTTCATCTATGTCAAGATTAGGCATCTGAATACCTAATTATTTGAACTTGTCAGCACTTTCTTCTGCCGCTTTAGCATTCACTATGAATGAAGGCCAATCCTAGAACTGTGTCGATCCAGTCGACATGCTGATTATAGGCAACAGGTTTGACTTGCAAGTGTCTATAGTCAAAGCATCTGGAGTTCCAAGAGGCATTTTGAGTACCTCACGGCGGAATCGTTCAATGAACCTTTCAGTTGTTTCATTGTGTCGCTGTTTAATTTTAATAAGAGCAGACATAGTCATGTCATTTGTCCCCTTATAAAATCGTTCCAGGAACATTTGTTTTGAATCCAGATAAAGAGGTTATACAACCATCTGGCAAACTACGGTACCAGTCGTAAGCTGCACGTGCTAAACATCCGACGAACACTCTAGTGAGTAGAGCGTCATTTGGCTGGAGTTGATCAGTCATTATCTCAAAGTGATTGAGGTACTGACTTGGAGATGTGCTGCCATCAAATAGCATAATAGTAGGAGATTTGTACTTGGGAGTAAATTGGACTTCCTTCCATTCTATGGGATAAGGCTGCTTGATCCCAAGCTTCTGCAGGCCGTCTTTTTGTTTGAAAGCCTCAAATTGAGAACGTAAAAGTTTTACGGCCTCATTGGTATCTCCAGATGATTGTGGAACAGCGGATTGATTTGATATATTAGGAGGGGGTACTTAATGATAGGTACCACCCCCAGCACCATATTGACTTGGAATAGCCTGCGCAGGTATGGAAGCGGTCTGAGGAGACTGTAATCCTAGACCAATATTGACGGGAGCGGATGTTGTTACAGGTTCTTGGATCGGAATTAGATTCGCAACCGGTGGAACCGTATATTGTGTCATAATTACCGCATGCATGTTTGTCATCATCTCAACCATGCTCTTCAAACTAGCCTCCAAAGCAGCAATTCTCTGCTCTTAACTGTTAGAAGTGGAAGCATCTTGATCTTCTGTGACGACATAAGTAGTCACTTCTCTAGCCATTGAAGACAAGCTAGTGGAAAAGATGGTCCTTTCAGAACTTTCACTATTAGCATCAAAGTCATATAAGGAACCACCCCCAGAATAAGTGATAGCGATGTCCTGTTGACTGAGAGAATCTTGGTTGGAATCAGGAAGATTCCTTTGACCGATTGTTTCTTGGTCGGAAGGAAGATCCCTTTAACCGATTCTTTTTTGGTCGGAAGGAAGACTCCTTTGATCGATTCTGTCTCGGCTTCTTGATCTAGTATATTGGTATACTCCTTCGCCGGATTCATGTATCCAATCTAAGTATTGTTGACTGGGATTATGGGATGCATTACGTCTCGGGCGTTTTCCACCCCCAGTGCTTCGAGACATCATGTTGACAGAGGCATACAACAATTCTTCATCCTGTATCATCGGTTGAGGAACCTGCGAGTAATTCAGACGGTCGAAGACAAACCATTTAGCTGATTGACAACAGCATTTGATAACTACCACTTGGTGATGGTGACAGTGATGTTCTTTGGAATGCACTGGATCAGACGGATTTGGGATCTTCCGCTTCTGTTTAAGAACTTCACGGAGATCGGTTATAAAATCGGAATGAGAAGAGGTCAAAGGAACATATTATTTAATGATATTAGGAACATGATTCCTATTCTTGAGATGTCCCATTCCTTGAGTGTACAATGAAGTGCTGAGTGGGTTAGCATAGATAAAGGGGTTCTTGACTTCAGAAGTCTGCTTCTAGCGCAAGTTAGCCATTGGCACAGTCTGTTTGCATTTTGCTGAAGTAGGTATTGACTGGCGTTTATTGAGATAGGTGCACAGGTCAGATAGATCTGCTACTTGTGTATATGTCTGAGATACTAGTAGTTTACCCTGCTTGGATCTTGATATAAGCAGGGTAGGAAGATCTGTAGTTGCATTTTTGGGATTTGGCAGAATTCCTTTTTGTGTTGCGCAACCTGTTCTCATGTGCTTGCTATGGCATAACTGAGTGACAAAAATCTCAGTTTGAACATAACTCACTTTCTTAGTAGAGATTTGATTGTCTCTGTTCAAAGGCGTAGAGTTCCTGCCCAAAAGAGTTTTCACACTGAGTGGCACATGGGCGCCACCAGAGATACATTCTACCGAGTCAAGGACTGGAGAAGATAAGGGAGTAGCCAAAAGGCGTTTCCCTTTGTTTTGTGATTGGAAGGCCATAGGCACAGGTTGCGCAAGTTGAGGAAAGGCCAAACGCTGCTTCCCTTTGTTCTGTTTAACACTCTCACTAGATAGGTTCTTCTCCGAGTTCAGAACTGGAAAAGATGAGGGAGTAACCAAAAGGCATTTTCCTTTGTTCAGAGCAGAAGAAGCAGTAGGCGCGGGTTGCACAGGAGTTCTGGTTGGCAGAGAAGCAATCTACGCAGGTTGTGCAGGAGTTCTAGTTGGCAGAAAAGCAATCTGCAGGTTGTGCAAGAATTCTAGTTGGCAGAGAAGCAATCTGCGCAGGTTGCGTAGGAATTCTAGTTGGCAGAGAAGCAATCTTCATAAGTTCCACAGGAATTCTAGGTGGCAGAGAAGCAACCTGCGCAGGTTGCGCAAGAATTCTGATTGGCCGATAGATAGACTGCGCAAGTTACGCAGCAGCCATGGTTGGCTAAGGGACAGCCTGCGCAAGTTGCGCAGGAGCCATGGTTGGCTAAGGGACAGCCTATACAAGTTACGCAGGAGCCATGGTTGGCCGAGAGACGGACTGTGCAATTTGCGCAGGAGACATGGTTGGCCGAGAAGACATGGGAGTCCACACAGTGCGCCCTTTGCTCTTAGCAGCAACGGCGGTGCACTTGGTACCCCCAGCACTGATCATTGCCTCGTAAGCAGTTTGGTCAACTTAAACGACCAAAGTCTTCTACAGCTTGTCAATAAACGCGCTATCACATTGAGTTGTCACTTTCTCGTCAGAGGAGAAAGTTGTTCCCAACAGAGTCGCCATTTTATTTGCAAAAATAAAAGTTTGATTTCTACTAACTAAGAAAGAGTACAAGAGTAAAATTGATTTCTGGAAAAGTACAACAATAGGAATCTGATCAGAAGACGATCACTTTATCCCTTGGACAATGTGATATCGAAGACACGAGCCATTGAAGGATGCAACAACACTTTAGCAGGAGATTATGATCATTAGTGATGATTTGAGACTGATTTAAAACTCTATTTATAGAGTTCTTTAAATAACTGTTTAACAGTTATTCTGGGTTGCGCGTGCCTTAGGTGCGTGACCCTGTTCAGTTGCACGAACGGTTGCACCAACTGCTGTGGACGTGTGGTATCATTTGAGTGAGATGCACATGGTCGTGGGCAATATAGTGGACACGTTCTACGAAGTCAGTGGCATGCGCGCTACGTCACCCTGCTCTGGACATCAATTTGATTACATTGTGCGAGCTTTATCAGGTTGTACGGGGGTGCAAGGTAGCTACTTGCGCGAGTGGTTGCACCAACTGCTGTGGATGCGTAGCATCATTTGAGTGAGATGTGCATGGTCGTGGCAATGTAATGGACACGTTTTATAAAGTTAGTGGCATGCACATTACGTTATCCTGCTCTAGATATCAATTCGATCACATTGCGCGAGCTTCATCAGGTTGCGAGGGGGCGCAATGTAGCAACTTGCGCCTAAGTACAACCTCGTGCACCCTGACACGTTGCACAAACTGCTAGCTGACCAAATATTCTCGAGCGCCTTGTTGCGCAGGATTCGATCGAATTTTCCTTGATATACGTGTTGTCAGCTGTCAGGCAATGATGATGCTGTTATAGTATTTCGAGGAGACTGCTACTTGGCACTCGTACAACCTGTCTCATGCGCAACCTATCCCCCTCACGCAAGTTGATAACTGTGGCACAATTTGATATCTAGCTCCCAAAATAGCAGCGCAACTTGATTTTTAGCTTCTACAAGAGTATTTATAGGGTTGGGCTAAAATCCTAATTTCTAATGCTGGCCGTAACTGATTGCGAAAAGATATGAGCGAATAATAGAAAGATTGGAATAAATTAAATTCAAATTCAACAAAAGATGGATCTGAATAATTGACTCAATCTTTCCACAAACGGTCAAGTCTTCCAATCAGCAACATCATTCGCCACCTGCGCCCTTATGCCCACTCAGCCCGTCAGCCCGTGCGCCTACGCGTAGCTGTACAGCAGCACATATGCGCAGCACCGTAAGCGCGCAGTAGTGCTGCAGCGTAGCAACGCAGCCCCGTAGTAGCGCATATGCGCATACTCGTAATTGCGTATAGCTGTGCTTAGCCCATGTATGCCCCTGCGCATGCTCCTATCCATGCGCCTGGGCATGCGACTCGCGCATAAGACTAGCGCACGAGCACATCAATAGCGCACAAAGTGCCATGCTCCGATGCTGACGTGCTAAGTGCAAAGTGTGCCAACAAAACGCTACTTTCTACCATTGAGCCAGAGCCTGTGTCTGAGCCCGAGTCTGAGTCTGTGTCCGAGTCACTAAGCCCCTTCGGGGCTTAGCTCCATAGAGAAATAGTCCCATGAGCATGACAAAAAGCATGAATGCTTATTTTGTGGAGTTAGCCTTCTTTCTACTAAAAAAACACCCCCACATGGCACCCATGTGCCTCTCCATACCTTATGTGATTCTCTCACCACGAGCAAAGCTTTATATAGAGATACAATCCATTTGGCGTAGACAATATGGGACTATCTTTCTAGTCTCTAAGGCAAAACACCAATAATTCCCCACATATCTCTATATATGGGTTGAGCGTTCCCCACAGTGACTGTCCATCATGCATTAGGATAGATGTCGCTATGACTTGAATCTTCTCGCATGGGTTAAATAACAGCACCATACAAGAATGGACTAAGACTTGAATTCTGTTCCATAACTGTAATTATTCCAACTCACACAACAACATCAACTGTGATTCTAGCTGCATATTAAAGGCCATGTGCCAGCCTGATTTCGGTATATGTATTTTAAGTGTCTACAAGATTTCCCTCAAGAGACGGTCTGTATCTCTATCCATACAAGGTGAGTTCTTTTAAAGAGTCTTTGGCATGAAGCCTTTTGCTTTCTTACGGTACTACACCGCCAAGACATGGACCAAAGCCGAGGCAATGCCTCCTGTGGTGTCATACCACTGTAGCATGAGGCCCAGCCTCTTTGTAGTGCCAAACTACCCAGTATGAAGCCTTTCGCTTCCTTGCTGTGTTACGCTGTCGTGACATAGCTTACAGAGCCGAGGCACTACCCCATGTGGTGTCACCCACTGTAACATAAGGCTTAGCCTCTTTGTAGTACTGCCTACCACTCCTTATTATACAACATTAGGCGCTCTTGCCTATGTGCGGTGTTGTGTCGCTGTGACTTGGCTCGAAGCTGAGGATTTACCCTCAGTAGGTACTTCATGTGGTGTCACCGCATTATAGCATGGAGTACTATGCTCCTTTATAGTGTTGTGCTACCCGTGCTTCCTGTAAAGCACGTCGGACATCCCAAATGTCCGAGAACTCATTAAGGCTTCTAAGCCATCCTCTAATAGGACTTTATTCTATACAAAAAAACAAACAGTAGACAAATAGTGGTTCTGGGTTCATAACCCCGTAATGCCCTAAAGGACTACCTACAATTATAGTAGTTTTGGGTCTGAAACCCCGCAATATTCCAAAAGGATTGTCCACTAATAGTAGTTATGGGTACGTGACCCTGCAATATCCAGAGGACTGCCCACTAATAGCGGTTCTAGGTCCGTGACCCATAGTATACCAAAGGATTGCCTACTGCTCCTGATATTCTTCCAGTCAATGGTCCTTCTTTGAACTAAAATCTAGATGCATAGTAGATTTTCTTTGAACTAATAGCATAAAACTTTATAGTAAAATTACAAAGACACGATATCAGAGTGTCTTCAAGCCCATTTTACATGCTGTGTTCTCGACCAGCTGGCGCTTGAAACCTTTGGTGAATGGATTTGCCAGATTTTCCTGGCTCCGAACATCAACTACGGAAATGACTCCTCTTTTAATAAGATCGTTTACCATCTTGTGCCTTAGACGCACAGTTCTCTTCTTATCATTGAAGAGGTCATTCGATGCCACCGCTATAGTCGTCTGGTTGTCGCAGTATATTGGTACTGCCGATATCTGTGCACCAACCATTAGAATATCATAATGAGCTCCTGAAGCCATTATGCTTCATCTACTGCAGCCGCCAGTGCATAGAATTCAGATTCCATAGAAGAGTGTGACAACATAGTCTGCTTTTTTGACTTCCACAATATAGCAGCTCCATCCAGGGAGAAGACATATCCTCCGGTGGACTTTTGGATCTTCGCAGTAGTGCGGTGCATACTTCTAAGTCCTCTTGAGGTATCTTACAACCCTTTTTACAGCTTTCTAGTGCTCCACATATGGATTGATCGTGAACCGACTCAGCATCCCCATGAAAAAAGCTATGTCAAGCCTTGTGGCAGTAGTCACATACATCAAACTCCCGATGACACTTGAATACTCCAACTGTCTGACGCTTTTTCTTGGATTTGGCTTCAGCTTCTTGTCACACCTATATGGCGAATCGATTCCTGGAAGATCCTGATTCCCATAGCGTGTAAGCATCTTTTTAATATAATGAGACTGTGACAATGCCACTCCAGTTTCAGTCCGGATGATCTTTATCCCCAGGATAATATCAGCTTCCCCTTACATACAGACAAACGACAACTCTCCCGTTAGCGAACTTTGTGTACACACACTTGTTTGTCTCGCTGACCATGTAGCCATTTGACCTTATAACTTTATCAAACTTTTCATGCCATATCTTGGGAGCTTGCTTCAGACCATACAAAGATTTCACCGACCTGCAGACTTTGCCTTCGAGGCCCTTGACGACGAATCCTTCTGGCTGTTGCATGTAAATCTCTTTGGTCAGTTCACTATTCAGGAAAGCGATCTTAACATCCATCTGATGAATTACCAGCTTGTGAATTGTACTCAGAGTAATCAACATCCTGATGGTCGTCATCCGTGCTACTGAAGATCCCTTCGGTACAAAAGGCCTTTCCGAAGTATGTTCCTTTATATGACATAATGACCTGACCAACATTAATGTCTGTCCTCAAGCCTGTATTACAGAGCAGAATTTCTGAGACCAGGTTCTTGGCTATAGTTGGTACGTGCTTCACCTTCTGAAGTGCCAGCGACTTCTCCAAAGTCATTTACAGTACCACCGTCCCAATCCTAAGAACTTCAGCTTGTGTCTGGTTCGCCGCCTTAACCTTCTCAGAAATAGGTTGGTATGTGGTGAACCACTCCATCTTTGAGCAAACAAGACACGATGCCCCAGAGACTATCCACCAGTCCGGGTCTACACCAGCTGAGTCAACCTATGCAATCATAGCAACAAAGTTTGCCTCACCTTGCTCTTTTGTTTTGGTTTTTTCTTGTAGTCCCTCCTCCAGTGGCCTTTCTTGCCACAGTTGAAACAAGTTCCAGGTTCTTTAGACATAGGCTTGAACTGAGCCGACTTCACCTTCAGATGGTGAACGTCCTTCTTCTTATTATATCGAGCCTTTTGTTTCCCTCTAATGTTTCCTCCTTGTACCATATTCGCCTTGGCCATCTGCTTCGACAAGGTGTCCACTTTGAGTTGAGCCCCCAACTCTTCTTTAACATGTATCTAGTGCAAGAGGCACTCAAGATCTACCTCCATATTCTTGCGGTGCATGTCCGCGATGAAGTTGCTCCACCCAGGTGGAAACTTGGCTACAATACCCCAACGATGAAAGCATCGACTAAGGGCATGTCGTCATCTTCAAGTTTCTAACGTAACTTGAGAAATTCTTTGACTTAAGGCAACATGGTCTTGTCGTCCTCATATCGCATCCTTCAGAACGTTTCGGTCACCTGGATCTTATTCTTGTTCTTATATGCCTTGTAGAGATTCTCTACCGAGTCCCAGACGTCCTTTGCATTGATTGTCTTACTGTATGACTCTGCCAGAGAGTCCTCCATAGAGTTCAAGGTCAACAACTTGCAGAGGTTGTTATTGTGGGAAAGAATTGTAAAGCGCAATACTCTAGAGGAGGGTGAATAGAGTAGGCAACGAAATTTTGCTAATTAAAAATGTTAGCAGCATGATCATAGAATATATCACAAGTAAGTAAATAAAAAGTAGAGAGCAGAAAGCAAACGCAAACACAAGAATTTATATTGGTTTCCCTCTTGTGAGGACTAGTCCAGTCGGAAGGACTCTAGCTTTCAGTTGAATCCACTATGGAAGATCACCGCAAGTTTTCATCCGAAGTTTTTGCAACTTCTACAACGCGAGCTTTGATCCGAAGTACTCGACCAACTTCAATTGTGAAGTGTCTTTCTTCAATCAACCCCTGATTACAATCGCTCTGAAACTTCTTGACCGTGCCGCACTCGAAAATTGACTAGAGGATTGTAACTGGCTTGGATTTGAAAATGAATAGCTCAGAACACTTTAGAAGAAGTAGTAGGCTTATAGAGAAGAGATATGAAAGTGAATTGCTGTATTGAAATGATCGAAATCCTTCTCTATTTATAGTTTTTCCAAAGGTAGAATTCTGACCAAATTTGGGCAGAACTCTATGAGAAAATCTCAGAAAGATCCGTAACTGCAGGAGGACCAAGTTCAAAATCCAACGTCCACTAACCGAACTCTAGCCGAATTCGGGCCGAACTCGGGCCGAATTCTGCTGGAGTTCTGTCAGGGTTTTTACAAATTGGTTTTGAGATTTTTGAACAGTTAGGAAGTAGTTTGGGCTTTTGCAAGTGGGCTTGTGTTCAAAATAAAAGGGATTTGGAAAACGTTTCTTGGGTAGCCTATTTTCTAGTACGACACAGTGTATATCGTATTCCTAGACTCAATAAATATGATAAATATATTGATAAAATAGAAAAACCAATAGTCCTTTGATGACGCATTTCTTCTGATATTTGAGCAAACATGAAGACGCCTTTTTCCTTGACGGCGGTCGTCAAAAGATAAACAGATCTGAAAATCTGAATATCTATCGGTGGTTTCGTCCCCGAACCCCCAACGGGGCACTGCCTCCTCGACCCCTGTCCGTCTCCTTGTATAACGCTGTCTTTGGCCCATCATTAATGATTCTCCATTACATATGTCCTGGTTTGATCATGTTTGATCAAGCTTACTGCATGTCTGAAAGTACATGTTAGACGAACAAAGTAGTATGATGCATTATGATACAAACATAGCAATAAGATGTAGAACATTAGAATAATGCTAAGTTTAAGTAGCGACATGATAGTGATAACATAAATATTAGTGACGTCATTATGTTAAACTTAATTGATTAGTCATATTCAAAAACATGATATAATCATTGGGCTAACAATCTTCCCCTTTTTTATTATGGCAAATCGGTTAAGTTTAAGATATATACAATAGATGCATGTATCACCAATAAACACATAATACTAGAATATTATGTGCTAACTTAAACTTATTTCTCCCCCTTTGACATATCAAAAATAAGCTCCCCCGTTAGAAAAGATAAAACGAACTCAAGCATAAGTAAAGGAGAAAGGCAAAAATAATCATAATTAAGGTTTAGGAGAACAATGTAATGACAAGTTTAGAAAATTGCATAACTAAAGAATAAAAACTTGTCAACACTGTACAGTTGGTTAAAAAAACCAATCAATAAATAGTTTACCAACTAGAAATCCAAAAATGATTTCAAAACACAATATGATGAATAATTGTACTTTAAAAAGAGACAAATAAAGAAATATAGATATCAATATAGTAGAAATCAATCATTGGACATAAATAATTCATGAAGAATAGAAATTCGTAGATCTACTATATACTGAAAGAAATCAAAAATAATAATGAGACTTTTCACAATGATCACAAAAATATGATTCATAATTTGCCCATACAAATCTGTGAATCACTTCCATAAAGAGTATAATCATTGAAAAAGAAATCAAAATAAATATACTAGATACTATTCAAAATCTATACAAAAGTTCATGCATTTGAATTCAATTACCTTAGCATGATATATCCATTAGATAAACATGAAGGTAATGAAGACAAAATACTTGAGAATGAGAAATTCAGTCGACTTAAATGCTCCCTCGCAAAGTTTGATCAGTTTAAATATTGATAATCATGAACTTTGAGATAAAATCTCAATAAGAAATACCAAAAGTAATTTAAACTCAATCAAATAAGGACAATTAAATATATTTGGCAAGATAATTTTTAGAAACTCAAATGAGAGAATTAAAAAAATCATATATTCTCTCATCCAATACAAATCCAAATATCATGAACAACTCAACAAGATATTTTAAGTAAAAGAATATACGTCCATGATAAACTAGGTATACCATATATTAAGGACATAAATAAATTAAAATAATTAATTTGCTCCCCCTTAAAATATGTGTGTCTAGTTCCGAAGTAATTTATATGTAAAAATAGATAAAATAAATAATAACAAAATCTAAGGAATATCCACGATATGGATCTTTCTTTCCTTTAATCAAATGCATATAAAGTTTCAAAAACAAATATCATCTTTAGGCAAAAAGAAATATCCAATAAATAAATGCTTAAAGATGAACAAACAAAATATGTCTCCAACAAAAATAAACATAACTAGATAAATGTTCAAAGAAAAATGTATTTTAGATATATGGCATGTCAAGGGGATAATTGATTTGAAACAATTAACTACTCCACCTTTATATGTCTATATCCAAAAATAAATAGTATTGACAGAATTTTAAAAATTTCAGAGACATATTTCCAGAAGTAAGAAACTAATTCAAAAATATTGGGTCTTCTTATCAAAGTTCATTTCTTCCCTTTTAAAGCCTTAGCACGGTGTCCACTTGACAACTGTAAGGTTAAAGAAATGAAACGCTTTGAGAGAGAGATTTAATTTGCCTAACTTCTCTTCCGCAAAGAATTATTGCTATAGGCAGTTAGTAACTTGAATAAGAAGATAATAATATAAAGCTCAAAATCTTTAATATTACACAAGCTAAAGACGAAATCACAAGACCATAATATTCAATGAGTAGTCACAAGATCATCAAATCTGAATATCGAATAGTGTGACAAAAAAATGAATATATCAAAAGATGACAAACATTAACCTATGAAGATCAATATATGTTACCTTTTATAAAAAAATTATTAAATAATATTATCCATCAAATCAAAAATTCAAAATCTATCAGATAACAATTATAACAAGATCTCAATAAATCTTTAGTTTATAAGGCGTTGATCAATCTTGGATTAGTTGTAGGGGTACTGTCCCAGCTAACGGGAGTTCATCGGGAAACAATTAAATACCGCTTCGCTTTAGACGTAATCGTGGTGACAGACGGACCCTTTGTAGGCTTGTACCCAAAACAAATCTCTTCTTTAATAACCGAGGATTTAAGAAAAAATAGTGCAATATAAAATCAATTATATTCTATGGACTTAAAGAAATTCAGAACAATATAACATACGGTATAAGATGTATCAATTACATTTATCCATATGGGCTACAAAATTATTGGGTAACAATAAAATATAAAATATTTGCAAATTAAAACGTAGGACCTAGATACGTTGATGTATTTTGGAACCTAGGGGGCTGGGTTCAGTACCTTGGATCCAGAACTAAACGATAGTTGCAAGTGGACCTTAATAAATCTTAAGCCTATGAAGTATTGATCGCTTTGGGTTAGCTGTAGGGGCCGGTTCCCAGCTAGCGGTAGTTCGAAGACTAGTACACCGTGTCGCTTCAGGCTATTTACACCTGTATGACAGAAGGAACCTTTCAGCTTGTATCCAAAATGATCTCTACTTTTAAGAACTTAGATTTAACGGAATATATGCAGTATCATCGAACAACATCGAAATCCAGAATCCCTAAATATAAAAGAAGTAAATACCCAAATAATGATTTATCAAGATCAAGATTTTGAAAGATTATTTAAAATAGGAGTTATGTATCCAAAAATGTCAACAAAAAAGCTAAGAAAAAAATATCATTTAAAAGAGGCTTTGAGGAAGAAGCTAATAAAGAGAAGAACATAAATTTGTTCAAAGTAATCAATAGCTAAAGTATGAGATAAGAACAAGTTTGAAACTACTTTTTAAAATAATATAGAACTTGAACTTAACTCATATATCAAACAAAGATATAACTGATTCATAAGAAGTTAATCAAAATAAAATATGAGAATCAATAGTGAATATATTATGTATGCACAAGGTTAACATAAAAGTATATGTATATACTTTTCAAGTAAATAGAAGACTTGTGCTACACATACATACTCACAAAATACCGATCAAAGTAAATATGACATGCTAAAGACAAATTGGTAAGAAGTTACCAAAAAATATATTAAAGATGAAGAGTCCAAAACATATTAACCACAAAAAAATTAAGCTCCTATGGACTACAGTGGTGTACATGCTTCAAGAATAAAGAATAAAAGTAAAGAGCATACATAGACAAATGTGTTACACTAGTAGAAAATAACATACTATATTGTGTGAACTAATCATTCAAGCTAAACAGCTAGTCAAGCTAGGATTATGTCTCACATTAATTTAAAATAATAGAGAATTTAAAAGATATCAATGAAAGCTAATAGCAAGACATCAGTAAGAAAATGCTAGATATTAAAAACTATTTACAAAGTATGTTACCGAAGTGGTTCTAGTGACCACACTTATGTTGGTGCAGTTGCATGGAAGATGACCTTTGTAGTTGTGCAACCACCAACACGTTCCATCGTTCTATGGTTCAGCATAAGTAGCCCCACATGAAATATTAGGTGAAAACTTTGGTATCCAATACTTGGATCCACATTTGTTAGATTTGGGAACCCATTTACACAAGTTCATATCAACAAGTTTTCTAATCTGACAATGATTAGAAACATGTTCATTCATACAACAATAATGACAGAAAGTATTAATATTAGTCCTATGTGTGGCAGTATGAGAACATGCAGTAGTATGATATGATGTGCATGGATCTTGTAATAGAAAGCATGGTTGTGTGAAGCTTTAGCTTTGTTCGCTTCCTTTATAAAAGATCTGACGTGTGTTACTTTGTGATGTGCTACGTGTCTTGTGTTAGACTGGGTCATAGGTTGTATTACCTGCTTTTCCAGTCTAATCTCTAACTTTTTAGAGTTAGCACAGATCTCATCATATTTAGCAGAGAAAACATTAATTCTACATGAAGCAATATAATACTTGTTCTTTTCTGATTCTAATTCCTCCTTAAGTTTAGCATTTTTCTGAGTGCTTTTCTTAATGCAATCAAATACCTCATGCAATCTAAACTCAATTGTGGAAATCTCAGTAGAATTATTAGAAGGAGAAGTATTTCTAGCATCATTCAATAAGCAAGTAAGATTTTCATTCTCACGCTTATAGAATAGAATATCCTTTCTAGCTTGCTTATACTTATCTAATACTTTCTTGTGTTCTTTCAATAGATCACTGAAAGCATCAGATAACTCATCATAAGAGAATTCATTCTCTTCATAGAAAGAATTATTTTATACCTCGTTAGATAATGTCATTGAGCATAAATTTGCAGTTTGATGAGGTCTCTCTTCTTCTTCAGAATCTGTTGCTTCACTTTCACACCATATGCTCGTGCTAGCGAACTTGTAAGACGATGATCTTCCTTCATTTGATTGTTCGTAGTGACTCTCCTGTCTAGCAGTAGTACAATCTTCTTGTATGTGGCCTATCTTCTCGCATTTGTCACATACAAGCTCTTTTTCGTATAAGGGATTGTGTTGTACCTTAAATCCTAATTCCATCATGCACATATTTGCACCATTATGAAGACTATCCTTCCTTTTGGAGTTGCTAGCTTTGATTTCATACCTGCACTCATAAGTAGCTTCAAGAACTTTCCAAATTTTATGAGATATTGTGCAAGTATTAATAAGATTAAATATATTTATGTCTACAGCACAATAAAATATATGCATAACTTTTGCGTCAAGACTAGCTAACTTTTTCTTTTCCTCCGTGTAACTATAATAAGACTTGTAACAGCTCATTCGTGTCTTTGAAAACTACTATAGAGGATGATTATAGATGATGTGTGAATAGAAGTGATAGTAGGCTTTTTGTAGCCATTGACAATAATTGACCATAAGTCAAAATCTAGAGACTTCAGGTAGAAGCTCATTCGTGTCTTCCAATAACTATAGTTTGTTCCATTAAATAGTGGGAGTCTATTTGTGGATTGCTCTTCAATTGTGAAGTACATACTTGCCATATGTAACACTGTAATCTATGTAACAGTTGTAATAAATAAGAATATAATAGAAATGTTACTTCGCTTTACCTATAAAACCCGCTCTGATACCAATTGTAGGCAATTGGAATCAGAGGCTAACAATTGATAATAAGGATCTACTCTAAGGATGTTAAGCCAGATAAAAGAGTCCTTGCTCTGGTACCAAATGTAGGAGCAATTGGTATGAGCAATAATACCTTTATAAGGAGCACCTGCTCTAATATATCTATAAGGAGCACCTGCAATAATATCTGTTTAAGGAGAACCTGCTCTGATACCAATTGTAGGAAAGAATTGTAAAGCGCAATACTCTAGAGGGGGGTGAATAGAGTAGGCAGCGGAATTTAGCTAATTAAAAATGTTAGCAGCAAGATCACAGAATATATCACAAGTAAGTAAATAAAAAGTAGAGAGCAGAAAGCAAACGCAAACACGAGGATGTATACTGATTTTCCTCTTGTGAGGACTAGTCCAGTCGAAAGAACTCTAGCTTCTAGTTGAATCTACTATGGAAAATTACCGCAAGTTTTCGTCCGAAGTTCTTGCAACTTCTACAACGCGAGCTTTGATCCAAAGTACTCGACCAACTTCAATTGTGAAGTGTCTTTCTTCAATCAAGCCTCTGATTACAATCGCTCTGAAACTTCTAGACCGTACCGCACTAGCAAATCGACTAGAGGATTGTAACTAGCTTGGGATTTGAAAATGAATAGCTCAGAACACTTTACAAGAAGTAGTAGGCATATAGAGAAGAGATATGAAAGTGAATTGGTGTATTGAAATGATCAAAATTCTTCTCTATTTATAGTTTTTCCAGAGGCAGAATTCTGACAGAATTCGAGCAGAATTCGGGCAGAACTCTATGAGAAAATCTCAGAAAGATCCGTAACTGCAGGAGGACCAAGTTAAAAATCCAACGTCCACTAACCGAACTCAGGTCGAATTCGGGCCAAATTCTGTTGGAGTTCTGTTAGGGTTTTTGCAAATTGGTTTTGGACTTTTTGAGCAGTTAGGAAGTAGTTTGGGCTTTTGTAAGTGGGCTTGTTTTCAAAATAAAAGGGTATTTTCAAAATGTTTCTTAGGTAGCCTATTTGCTAGTATGATGCAGTGTACATCGTATTCCTAGACTCAATAAATATGAAAAATATATTGATAAAATAGGAAAACCAATAGCCCTTTGATGATGCCTTTCTTCTGATATTTGAGCAAACATGAAGACGCATTTTTCCTTGACGGCGGTCGTCCAAATATAAACAGATTTGAAAATCTGAATAACTTTCGGGGGCTTCACCTCCGAACCCCCACGGGGGGCGCTGCCCCCTCGACCCCTTTCCACTGACCGGACAGCGGAACCCCCGATGCGAGGCCCCGGATAGGTCGTTGGGCGGTTCTGAGAAATTTTCTTGTATAACGTCGTCTTTGGCCCACCATTAATGATTCTCCATTACATATCTCCTAGTTTGATCATGTTTTATCAAGCTTACTACATGTCTGAAAGTACATGTTAGGCAAACAAAGCAGTATGATGCATTATGATACAAACATAGCAATAAGATGTAGAACATTAGGACAATGCTAAGTTTAAGTAGCAATATGATAGTGATTACATAAATATTAGTGATGTCATTATGTTAAACTTAATTAATTAGCCATATTCAAAACATGATATAATCATTGGGCTAACAGTTATCTCGCCTCTACTTCGACAGTAAAGTTGTGGCTTCAGCAATCCTTCGAGCATTTTTACCCTCTAAAATCAAATGCTCAGGATCTTTCAATACGTAGTCGTTGCTCACGAGTTGTAGATTAAGAGTGACCTTTCTCTTCAAGGTATTGTAATGCTCTCCGTCAATTTTTTTAAGTTTGTTAAAACTTGTGTTGAGAAGGTTTGTGCTGTTGTTTTTCATCAGATCTGAATCTTGCTTTGAGATTGTTATTCCCAAAACAGATCTTAGATGGAAATCTCGATCTCTTAGTGAGACACGAAAATGATTACTCGTTCTCTTTGTGAGATACGAGGTTGATGCCTCAGTCTCTTTGTGAGAATCAGAGTTGAATTTTTTGGTCACTTTGTGAGATCCGAAGTTGATGAAGACATCTTTGCTAGGGTGATGAAGGTCATCGTTACTCAAAGCAAGATTCGCCCTACTATGATCTGCTTCCAGGAACCAACAAGTTTGAAAGAACTTCTTGAACGCTCGCTGTCACCTCCTTTCACTAACTTGCTGAACTCTGTGGACTCCAATGGCAGCGACTGCGAACTCTCTTCGTCCCTTAATTTCTGAGTGAGTCCTCAATAAAGGCACGAAGAGAGTATTTATAGAGTTGGGTCGAAATCCTAATCTCTAATGCTGGCTGTAACTGATTGTGAAAAGATAGGTACGAATAGTGGAAAGATTTAAATGAATTAAATTCAAATCCCTCAAAAGATGGATTTGAATAATTGACTCAATCTTTCTATAACCGCTCAAGTCTTCTAATCAGCCACATCGTCTGCTACCTGCGCTCCTATGCCCACTCAGCCCGTCATCCCGTGTGTGCCGATGCTGACGTGCTAAGTGCAAAGTGCACCAACAAAGCGCCACTTTGTGCCCTTGAGTCCAAGCCCGAGTCCGAGTCTGAGTCCGAGTTGCTAAGCCCCTTCGGGGCTTAGCTCCATAGGGGGATAATCCCATGAGCATGACAAAAATCATGAATGCTTCTTTTGTGGAGTTAGCCTTCTTTCCACTAGAACAATACCCCGACACCCACATGGCAGCCATGTTCCTCTCCACACGTTATGTGATTCTCTCAACACAAGCAAAGCTTTATATAAAGATACAATCCATTTGGCCTAGGCAATGTGGGACTATCTTTCTAGTCTCTAAGGCAAAACGCCAACAATCTTGAACTAGTAAATGCACGTGCTTTGTATGTATAATACGTATAATCAGAATAGTACCCAATTACAGTCATATCTCTTCTAACTCATGTGGTTAAGGTGGGATATATTCTTCTTATTTGGTTGAGTTCGATTCCCCATGTTGAATATATATAACAAATTTAAATTTTTTCCAACAATTATTCACATAATTTATTTATTTTAAAATAAAAATGGACCATGATATAATTTTGGCTTAGACGGCTCACTTTTGAGCCATTTTGAAGCCTCATTATATAGTGGAAGATAAATAAATGATCTAGACATTCTCTCCAGTGATACTATAACTAATAGCGTCACAAACTACTACTTTTATTTAGGTTTGTTGGTAAGTGATACTTGCCTTGTTCATAGAAACACCAAGCGTATAATGATGCTAAAAGTAGAAATATTTGGGCATAAATGTATGGGTATTTGATATAAGCATGTTTATTTTCAAAAAAAAAATTCTAATTATTTAAAAGATGTCGTATTAGGGTTTTGATGGGCATAAATTATGAAAATGTCAAATTTGAGGCCCTATATGATGCAAACAGGCTTTAGGCTATGAGATGTTTTAGTTAAGGTACCCTTAATCTGGTGCAACATTGGGGGTTGGGTTCTCAGGCTAATATTGGCTTTCTTGACGTGTTTAGGACTTCATATATTCATCTATTTGAACCATTCTAAGATGAGAAAAACTCTCTCTTAGTATTGGCCCTATTAGGCTAGTTTTATGAGACTGTCATAAGTGAACCAATATCTTAACTGTGATTGGGCTGGTGACAGTTGTGTCGTAGTAGTTCTAAATGATTATTTTATGGGCTTGAGACTGCCATTTCAAGATACAAGTACAGTTTTTAGACATGTAATGTGAAATATTTTGGTGTAATATATATTTTTAATTAATTCTAACATGTTTCTATGTTGTGTAGTTATCAAAATCAGCAGAATGAACGAGATCTATGCCAAGTTATAAAGAACGACTAATTAACCAGAAGAAATTTAAAGTTCAATGTTGGGATCTCAATAGTTTTTTAAGCAGAAGCACAATCATATTTGAAAAACTTGTATTCATGGTTCCTCGAAAAATTAGCATAATAAATTATACTCTAATTTCAGTTCCCAATTTAATATTCAATTCTTTTAGCAAATATAAGATCGATTATCAAACAGATTCACTTCTCACAATCAAAGGAGTAATGACATCCATGAATGGTTGAAAATATTAAATAGATCTTTATTCGGAGTGTCCAAGCTAGTACTGACCTAGCTAGCAGTTACCATGAAATACTTGGCAATACCTAGCTAGTACGTACCTACATACCTAGTATCTTGACACTTGTCTTTACACTATACCAATCATACCTACACTTCTTGGATAATCTAGGTACTAGGATACTCCTTAGTATATTAGATATCAAAATCACTTAGTAGTACACAAATATGAATGTGTATAAATCCATTAGTAGCACACAAATATGAATGTGCATTTCATATATGAATATAAGGTATAATAATTCCTTTTTTAGGCATTACATATAGAAATGTGTATAAATCACATAGTAGTACACAAAAATATCAAAAACAGATTAACTATCAAATAAAGGATATTTTTGTGTCATAGTGCCCACAGTGTGTGTGTGTCCATGTGTCCGGATCTACGTAACAGGGTTAGGCTTGTGTTTATTTTTGTGTCACAGTGTCCTTTGTTAGATTCGGTTCCACTTGTCCTGTGTTAAAGTTGTTTCATGTGTCAGATCTGGGTCCACGTGTCAAGGTTGTGTCTATGTGTGTGTCAAAGTGTCAAACTGTTGTGACCTGTGCCAAAGTGTCTTAGTTGTGGCAGGAAGAGGGTTAGGGTTTACCTAGTCGGGAAGGAAAGGAGGAGGACGATTTGAGGGAGGGGTCGACGACGAAGCACCATGTCGGAGGAGGACGACTTGAGGGAGGGGTCTCCGGGGGTAACGAGCGGTCACTGGGGGGATCGGGGGTCGGGGGGTCGTCGGATGCTAAGTGGTCGCGGGGTCGTCGAGCTTCGTCGGGGTTCGACGGGGGGTTGCCTGGTCGCGGGGGCTCTCGGGGATGAAGAGGTCAGGGAGGAAGGGGCGGCAAACAAAATATTTGGGGGTAAAAATAAAAACTCGAACCAGCGTCCAGAGCCCTATGTCAAATAATTTAGCGACGTTTCTTTATTGCGTCGCTAATTTCGTCGCTATTGTGTTATATACTGCGACATATTATGACCTGAGTTGCTAAATGTCGCTATTTTCAATAATTGACCGACGTTTACCGACTACTCTGTGACTTCTTATTTTCATAAAATTAAGCTAGTCGCAAAATATCAATGGACATTGCAAACAGTGACGTCTTGCGACGTTTTTCAGTAACGTCGCTAATATACAAAATATTGATGACATTTCTTTCTTACGTCGCTAATTTCGTCGCTGATTTGGCTTATTTTGGTAGTATCCTAACTATGGTAATTTTGTAAATATTAGAGAAGCTGGAACAGTGCATCTAGATCTTTTAGATAAGGATAAAGATTGTTGATGAATCTGCGACCGAAAGTAGACTGTTGGCCGCCTAGCGAATGGCGGTCTAACGACGGACGGCTTGCTGCACCAACGTAAGGAGGCGAGCGACTAAGGAGGGAAGAAGAATGATGTGAAGATGCTAGTACCACCTGGATCGATTGGTTGATGACTTGATGGCAAAATTGGAGGAGAAGAGGATGTCGAGAACTCTCGACCGGCGACCACCCTAGGCTTTCACACGCCCTGAGAGAAAGGGGAGGGAGAATAGGTTTCACTCAAACCTCAAAAAAATAGATCGCAAATTTTTTCCTCACAACTTTTAATTGATTATTTGATGTTCCAATATGGCAAGATCAAGCCTATATATAGGCATACAACAGAGCAATATACTAACCAACAAGCAACGTGGGATTAAAGATGCAAATAAAAGAAATAAACTCTCCACAAGTAATGTGGGACCAAAATAAACCTAATAGAAAAATGTCAACTCAAAACCTCATAAGCAATGACGGGTTCTTTTCAAGATGCTTCATGTCCCTATACACGTGTCAAAAATCTCGTGCATGTGGTGCGATGTCCTCATCATTTTCCCTGGGTATGGGAGAGCTCAACTCTGTCGAAGCTGGGGCTCTACTACTCTCGTAGTACTCCAAAGCATCTGGATCAAGTCTCCATAAATCATCTCGGGCCAGGAAAGTGTCCTCAGACTCGGTATGACCTCTTCGACGAACTAAGTACCTGTGAATACTGTCGCTGCTAGTAAAAATAATTTGATCATCAATAATAATTTCAATATCATGTGTTGCGGTGGATTGTATTTATGGTAGTAGAGGTAAAGAAGGTCCCTCAAGAATAGGTTCAGGGGTAAGACCATCAACCAGTGGGTTGTCTGGGTTAAAATCTATAAGTCCTCAATATTAAATGTAGAACTAAAATTAAACCCTTCTAGAATGTCGAAGACAAAAGCATTAACTTAAAAAATTAGAATTTTGAATGGACCAACTTTTTGACGGTCTTGGGGATGTCATGCCCCGACCCCGCAGGATCGTTCATCCTCGCTTTAGGCCTAAATTAAGGTATTTTATAAAGTATAAATATTAGTTGTGGTTATCTATCTAAATATTGATTTAGTTTGGGCTTCAAGCCCAATGTTTTTGAAAATATATATAATAATATACTTTTTCTATGACAAATATACTTTTGGTAAATTCTAAATTAGGTTTTCCTGAAGTATCCTAAATGTATTTTATATAAATTATAGTTTGACCAAATTAAGGGTTTAACCCTAAAATGATTTTCTATGTTTTCAGAATATTTATTCAAAAATATTTTGATTGGTAAAATCATAGTTTCCAACTATTATAATTATTTTTCTAAAGAGTTACTAAATTTTTTGACTAAGTAGAGTTTTTCATATATATATTTTCTAGAATAATTATAAATATTTTTATATACCAAAACTCTTCGATTATTAAATCTTGTCCCTAACTATTCATATTCCTGTCTTCTTGCAAATCTCGGACTACTTTATATCGCCTTAGCTAATTTGACTATTCCGCACTCAATGGAATGGTCTATCCCTTCATCTGAGATCATCTTGCGTAGTTTTGACTTCTGAGGCTATTTTTGTGCCGACATGACCATATCGTGCTCGTCAACTCCAAATCAAACCAAGTAAAGTACTTGTTTATGTTTTTATGTGCATTTACTTTATATTGTTATATTTCATTTACACATGATATTTTTGTGTCTTGACTATTTACACACAAGAGAGTTGAGCGATTGACGATTGTTCATGTTTTCTCATTGTTATCGTGATCGTGTATACATGATTATGAGGTATGTGAAGAACAGGTAGACAACTCTAGAGGGGGGTGAATAGAATTTATAACAATAATAGGCAAATAAAATTTAAAGTCTTTTCACCAACAGTAAATAATCAGAGTAGTTAATGCGAAAATAAAAAAATTAAGAGAGCATACGCAAACACAGTCGAATTTAACCTGGTTTCCCTCGTGGAGGACTAGTTCAGGCCTGAGAACTCTAGCTCAGGATTAAATCTACTATTTGTGAAATAGTAGTTACATTCCGTGTCTTTTCTTCAGAAGATCACGTCAACTTCCTACAAAGATCGTTGTGGCGATGCTTGGAATTTTTCAAGCGATTTTCTTGACTCTTGCACAAACTCCTAACTGAATAGCACTGAGCACTTTAAGGCTTAGGAAGCTTGTGGCTAGTAGATGAGAAGGTTAAGGCTTGTATGAGGCTTATAGAGAAGAGAAGAGAAGATAATTGGATGATTGAAAATGAGAGAATTCAAGGCCTATTTATACTAGTTGGGATAGGCAGAATTCGGCCAGAATTCTGTGTCAAGAATTCAAATTTTTGGCCGTTGGACAACTAGCATACAACAAATCCTAAAAATTAGGGTCCTGTAATTTAGGGGACAGAGTTCGGCCCGAACTCCGTATGGAGGCATAGTTCGGCCCGAACTCTGTTTCCATAGTACAGAATATTCAAATGGGCTTTTGTGGGCTAGTTTGGCTTGGTGGAGCTTTTGGTTTTGTTTGGGGATAATGTTTAAGCCCAGAATACCCGGTGCTACTCAGTTTATATTTAGCTAGACTCAATAAATGTAAAATAATACAGACTCAAAAGCCGTGTACGCTGCAGGAGAGAGACGACGTCCGTCTTGCACTGAGTTCTGTCTTGATGTGTCATATTGAATTATGACAAGTATCATATTGTCAATTTGTCAATATTTGATTGACTGTGATTAGGGTCAACAATCTCCCCCATATTGATAATTGACAAAATGATATTTGTATATTCAATGTTCATACCTGGACACAAGATGAAAGTAGTAAACATGCAGTAGCTCCCCCGTAATAATAGCTTCCACATAAACATAGCTTCTCTGTAAGCCAATGTTCCTTATCCTGATATACATAATCTCCTTCAAAATATAGATATCAGACAATATGATAGAAATATGAATATCAAATAGATTACCCTTTTGGCATTTATCAATTATGCATAACAAATATGAAACCACTGACAGACAAAAGACTGTATAAAAGATTAACTGGAAAGCACACAATAATAAGGATATTATAACTGCAGATAAAATCTAAAGTTCCACAGAAACAGAAAGTGTACTCCTACAAGAAAATCAAACTACATAATCGTATGTCCATAATGCATAAAACTAAATAAGATCATCAGCAGCAGCAGCAAGAACCACATCCATCATGAAGCGCAAGATGGTCCAGCGGCGTCAGATGGATCAGTATCCGAACGACGATGATCCATGAAAGCTGCATCCAGATCCAGATATCACATGACCCAAGGGTCGTCGATACGGTACCTATCGTGAGATGGATCCCGCTCCATAGGAAGGGGCATAAAGGGATGCTGAGACATAGTATACCGGATGTCATGTAATGAGTTGTTGATGGCACTCATCTGCAAGGTGGTACGATAGTCGAGCAGGGTCCAGCGTTCGTCCTCCAACATGAAACGATTACGAAGCATGGTCTGGATAGACACGAGAGTATCAGGAGGTGTGGGCGCAGGTTGCCCAAGAGCAGGTGCATCAGCCTGAGAATCAGATCCAGAATGCTCGAAATAGCAGGAGACCCAACAGCTGCCTGAAGCCGCCTTGCCTTAGACAGAAAGGCAGGGGCTGGAAGGAATTGGCACTCATCGAGACGAACATGAAATGCACGAAAGACCATCGGCAAATAGAGAGCATAGACCAATGATCGAGGCCTCTTCCTTGCACTAATCATCCAGTCCATCATAGTGCGTGGAAGGTTGAACGGGACATGGAAGTGAAGGTGATACAAAGCAGAAATCTCAAAATAAGAAACTTCATCAGTCGATCCCGCTTTGGGCAAGATCGTGGAGAAGACGATCCGATGAAGCTCGTAGAAATATGGGTTAAGGAATTTTGCAAGTAACTTGCGTGGACGTGTGTTTGGGGTACACAAATCATCCTTGAAACTCTCAAGGGATGTCCCATCGGGAAATTGAAACTTGCGTGCATCGACAAGCTTCTCCCAAGAGTTGGGTTCTGGAATCTCGAGATATTCCGCAAGTTCGAAATCATCGAACGAGATGTCAATTCCGACAACACGAGAATATATTTGTGTGTCATCAAATGTGAAATTGCAGTAAAACATTTGAATAGCATTCAAGTAAATAAGTGAAGTTGTAGAAACTAACTCATCAAGACAAAGATCATGAAATAATGAGTCATAACGAAAAAATATAGTGAAGTTGATGGGATGACCCGCGCACACATGACGTAAACGAAAATCATTGAACCATTTATTTGAGGCATCCAATGAAACAAAAATTCGATCATCGAATGTGTTAGGGTCATTGGGTTGTGGTGTATTAAAAAGTGGATGAATAGGTTGATCATCGCGAGGGGGATGGTTCGATGAGGAAGCACCCTCGGTTCTAACCCTCTTTCCCCTATTGAACAACCCAGGTGCCATTGAACAATGAAAGAAAATTTGAAATTGAGATGGAGAGGAAGAGAGAGTTATACCTCAAGAGAGTAGTAGAATATGGAAGAGAATGATGCACAAGCAATGCTCCTTGAGTTTGGGGGAAAAAACCCCACTAGATTGATAATTCCAGGGTTAGGGTTTGGAGAGGATAAAGTTTGAGAGGTTTTATAAGAGACAGTGGAGAGAAGAGAGAGGGAGAACCCGAATATATGAAAGGGGGTTCGACTGGTCAGGTGGATCCTAGATCGTAGGATCAAAACGGATGGATGGCTGAGAGCAACTGGATGTTCTCGAATAACCAGGCCGAATTCGGCCTGAACTCTATGTGAGGCGGAGTTCGGCCCGAGTTCTGGGTTCTGGGACCAGAACTGAAAATAGTTTAAAAACATTGCCAAGTTGGAGAAAATGGACAGAAGAGATAAAGATTGAAAAAAAATTCAAATGTAAATGGCTAAGATAGAAAATTGCAAATGTAAATTGAATAGAGTAAATGAAAACTAAGTTAGAAAAATGAATTAAACAAGTTATAAATAAAATTAAACCATGTAATAAACAAGGATTTATGACACAAATTATTAGGATAAAACTGTCATGGGGTAGCTGTAGGGGCCGGATCCTAGCTAGCGGTAGTCCAAAGACTAGTACACCGGAGAATTATTGATGGGCCAAAGACGGCGTTATACAAGAAGATTTCTCTGAACCGCCTAACGACCTATCCGAGGCCTCACATCGGGGGTTCCGCTGCGCGGTCAGCGGACAGGGGTCGAGGGGGCAGCGTCCCCCGTGGAGGTTCGGGAGAGAAGCCCCTAAAAGGTATTCAGATTTCCAGATCTGTTTATCTTTGGACGACCGCTGTCAAAGGAAAAAGGCGTCTTCCTGTTTGCTCAAATATCTGAAGAAAGACGTCATCAAAGGGCTCTTGGTTTTCCTATTTCATCAATGTAATTTTATATATTTATTGAGTCTAGAAATACGATGTAAACTGCATCGTACTGGCAAATAGGCTACCCAAGAAATATTTTCAAAATACCCTTTCATTTTGAAAACAAGCCCACTTACAAAAGCCCAAACTACTTCCTAACTGCCTGACTTTTCAAAAAGCCCCAAAACCAGTTTGCAAAAACCCAGACAGAACTCCAACAGAACACAAAGAGAATTCGGCCAGAGTTCGGCCCGAATTCGGCCAGAGTTTGCCAGAGTTCGGTTAGTGAACGTTGTTTTTTGAACTTGGTCTCCCTGCAGTTACGGATCCCAACGAGATTTTCTCATCGAGTTCTGTCTGAATTCTGCCCGAATTCTGTCAGAATTCTGCCTTTGGAAAAACTATAAATAGAGAAGGATTTCGATCATTTCAACTCACTCATTCACTTTCATATCTCTTCTCTATAAGCCTACTACGTCTTCCAAAGTATTCTGAGCTATTCATTTTCAAATCCCAAGCCAGTTACAATCCTCTAGTCGTTTTGCCAGTGCGGTACGGTCTAGAAGTTTCAGAGTGGTTGTAATCGGAGGCTTGATTGAAGTTAGATACTTCACAATTGAAGTTGGTCGAGTACTTCGGATCAAAGCTCGCGTTGTAGAAGTTGCAAGAACTTCGGATGAAAACTTGTGGTGATTTTCCATAGTGGATTCAACTGGAAGCTAGAGTTCTTCCGACTGGACTAGTCCTCACAAGAGGAAAACCAGTATACATCCTTGTGTTTGCGTTTGCTCTCTACTCTCTACTTTTTATTTACTTATCTGTGATATATATTGTGTGATCTTGTTACTAATATTTTTAAATAGTTAATTTCCGCTGCCTACTCTATTCACCTCCCCTCTAGAGTATTGTGCTTTACAACTCGTTCCTACAATCAATCCTACATTATGGACTGTGTCGTGTCCTGTGATGCCCTACACCTCTGTACGGGACCTAGCCTACTGTGTGACCGAGACACATTTTGGAAATGTTTGGACACTTCATTTCCAGCTATGTAGACACGAAATGACACCACTAGACACGTGTTCATGTGGGAAACATTTCTACATGCCTGATTATGGGTTACTATGGTATTGAAATTGAATTTTCGAAAAGGATTGGTTCTTCACTGACACTTAGGTTCAGGAACTGATTATATGAACTGGAGATGTGAGGTTGGGCTCGATTTTCAGGTTGATGATACATGTATGAGTTATTCTTTAGTTTCAGTATGCTGAATTGAGTGGGTATCTGATGTAGATATCGAGTTTAACATCTGAAATTGAGTTGATGTCTGGGTTAGATATCATCTCAGGTTTTCCTGAGATGACCTTACTAAGTATCAGTTAGGTCCTGGGTTAATGTTGAGCTGGAGTTTGTATTGAGTTCATATATGTTGAGTGTGACTGAGATGTTAATGATAACTGGAAACTGGAATTAAATGAAACCTGAGAATCCCAGTGACTAGTTAACCTGAGATTAGGATTTGGGTTGAAACATGTTGATTCACTGTTTAAACTGATAATTGAATAATGAAAACTAAAACCTGAGAATGGGGTTGTATGAGACTGAAAACTGGGTTTATATACATGTAAACTGAGACACACACATATCACTCATGCATACATACACACACTCTGTCATGTGATTCACTATGTCCAAACCCACACACTTGCCCCTTCACTCTCACACACACACACACTTATATATATATCCCCTTCTCTTTTATATATATATATATATATATATATATATATATAAATGTATGTAATGTATGTAAAGTATGTTGTAATGTATGTATGCATATATGAATATATGTAGGTAATATAATATATGTAATGTATTTGCAAGCATGTAGGTAATACAAATATGTATGAGATGATGAGGCATGAATGTATGCAATGTAGGTAAGGTATAGATGCAAGTATGTATAAATGTATGTATATATGCAATGTGTAGATTCTATGTAGACATGTAATGAAATGCAATGTAACTATAGTGTAAGTGGTGATGCAATGTAGGATACAATGTATATAAGCATGTATGAATGGACATGTATACAAGTATGTATGTACCTATATATATTGTATCTATAGATGGCATAGGCCTTGAGAGTATATATGGCTTACATTATAGACTTATTGTTTATACTTGTGAATGACCAACCCTAACTAGTTGACCAAGATAGCCTTGTTGATTGACCTAGTTTGACTAGATGTTGACTTGGGTTGACCCAGAGTTGACCAAGTTTGACTTTGTCCTAGATTAACCTAGAAATCATGTAGATTGCATCGTAAACTTTATTACCTTATTTTTAAACACATTATAACCCATATTGCTCTATTTAGGACATTGTGACTTCGGTGCAGACATCTGATATTATACTACTCTTTTCAGAGTGTCAGGCGAGTACATTCTCTGATAGTTCTTTTATTTACTTGTCAATTACTGTACTTCAGTTCTAGTTCGTTCTATTTGATTCTTGTTACAAACACGTATTGTTATTACTGAATTCATGAATACGACACATATATTTTACTCGTCTTGCCTCTATTATTCGAATCACCATTCGAACTATTCGAACCACCTATTCGCATCTTCATGTGCTGGGACCTGTATTTGTCTTATATGTTGGATTATGGATTCATTGTATTAGACTGGATGGGGAAATACTGATTAGACATGTAGATATATCCCCCTATTTGAATCACCCCTCTGTTAATGATATTCGAACGATAGCCATCCCTCATCTGATCAGTGTGTGGTGTGCCGTATTACCTACAGCCGTTTAAATGTCGATATCGGTATTTTAAAACACACTTGGAGAATTAATTCGAATCATTGTTAGAACATCATGTGAATCATTATTCGTACCACCTTATTCGAATCACCTTATTAGAACAATGATTAGAATCACATTCGACTCATACTGTACTGGAATCACATTCGACTCATCTTGTATTAGACTCACATTGGGATTACACTCGACTCATATTGTACTGTCTGGACTTATCATGTTACTCTAGTTCAGCTAGCTTGTTTTACAGTCTTCATTGCCATGCTTCTCCTTTTGTTTAGTTAGCTTACTTTCCATGTACCTTAATTGTTTCTTTACATCATTACTCGTAAAAACTGTCATATTCATCAATACAACTGTCTATAACTGCTTTATAGTTCTCTGTCATTTACTTGGGATTTCTAGATGAGTTGTACTCGTTTCTGTCCTGACTGGACCTGTTGAAAATATTACAGATGATTGCCTTGAGGACATTTGCCCTACTTGTCATGGAGCAGGAGATGGCTTAGCTACCTTTGGCCCCGACACTCAGGAGTGATCGGAAGACTAGCTAGTAGACTTGGTTTAGTTTTCATGTTTTAGAACTTGAATTGTAATAACTTGAGATATGAGTTTGTATTTGAGTTTGTTTGAGATATTATTATTTAGTAGTTGATATTTGTTGTTGTTTAGTCTTTAGTTATAAACTTCTGTGTTATCTTATCGTGCTTAGACTGTGATTGAAACTTTACTATATCTATACTTGTCCTCCGTTCGGAGTTGAGATTTGACAAGTACATTATATAATTGCACGAGTTGTTGATTAGATAGTAACCTAGGACAGCGTTCTACCGCCGACACTTCGGCATAGGCTGGACGTACCCACTTCTCGTGCCCGTACACTGGGTCCGGGTCGTGACACATTTTTAGTGGTGGCCCATGTAGATCGAGTTTATGTAGTGGTATTTGAACTAGAGTATCACTACAGCCTGCGATAGGATTGAGAGATAGGCTTTAACGGAGAGGTACTCAATCACAGTTAGGAAAATTTTGCTTCAAATCATGCCATCTACATATCGTACTGATTTGCCTTCTTTGAGATAAACTGTCCTCCTTTGATTATATCGATTCTTGTTCAGTATTGACTTCCTTGTTCGATATGTCTTCAATATGGTGGAGACACGATCACATCGCTCTGGTACAGCAGCCGCTGGAGAGGGGTTTGCCACCTCTCGTCCAGTACAGCAGGATGCTGGGACTGTAGCACCTTCTGTTCCTGAACAGACAGGAACGACTGCAGCCATTGGGGGTATGCCTCCACCTGTTCGGAGGACGACCCCAGTCATTCCTGAGATATTTCAGCAGCAGCATCAGCAGCCACCTGCAGGATTGGTTGACGCTGTGCAGCTATTTTCTTTTGTGGAGAGGATTCTGGAGTCCCACCAGCAGTAGCAGCAGCGTCAGACTGCCGACTTTCGTCAGGGTATAGACGAGGCTCACTAGCTGGTCCGGACGACAGTGGAGATGGTGACCATCCAGGGGCCAGCATAGATACATCAGTGCCATCAGAGGAAGCCGGGCATCCAGGAGTTTCAGAAGATGCATCCGAGGGATTTTCTTGTTACAGAGGGCATCTAATATATGGATGACTAGATAGAGCACATTGAGGAGATATTTCGGCTAGCAGAGATACCAGTCTGACTTCAGATAGAGGCGACAGGCAGCCAAATGTAGGACCTGGCCCGCACCTGGTACTAGACAGACCCCCGAGTGGGAACCGAGGGACAAACTTGGGCAACCTTCAAGGAGATATTCAAGGAGCATTTCTTTACAGACGTAGCACTTGGAGGCATAGAGACACAGTTTGAGAGCCTGGTTCAGGGTAACCAGACAGTCGAGAAATATGTGGAGAGTTCTGCCGGCTGGGCAGATTCCTTAAGGACCTGAGCGAGAAGACGAAGGCGAGGAAGTTCCGCAGAGGTTTGATCAGAGAGGTTTGGTCATTGACTAAGAGTGACCGTGATGCTACCTTCGCGGTGATCTTGGCAGGAGCTATGGCGGCAGAGGACGACCTGGGGCTGAAACTGAAGAGAGGTCGGGACTTTCAGGGAGCCAGTAGCAGTGGAGGTCAGGCCAATAGGCTTTACGTACAGATTCAGCAGATGCAGGCACTAGTGAGAGTACATCAGGCGTAGCATCAGCCTAGAGGACATGACCGCAAGGTACAGACTTGTGCTTACTGCAAGAGGGCAAGGTATGCTTGGGAGACTTGTTATAGGAGGCAGAAGGTTTGTTTGTTCTGTGGATCCGCTGCTCATCTGGTCAGGTATTGACCTACTGCACCCGTACATGACGGAGCACCGGGTCAGAGAGAGGGAGTTAGGCCACCTGTAAATCAGCACCAGAGGGGTGGAGCTTTTGCGATGGCGGTCGAGGAGACCAACGCTGTAGATGGCGGGTTAGCAGGTTTGACCTCCTTGTTCTTCTCTCCCATCTTCATGTGTGATTCCATTAGTACCTGCCAGGATATTTTTGTGATATACTAGATAGCGTAGTTACCCTGTTCGAGACTGTGGAATCACGACCAGTAGGACTATGATTGCATATTATCTTGACCTTGTTTGATTGGGGGTTTGACCTAGGAGTAGTATGATCATCTTAATTTCGAAGACGAAATTCTTCTAGGGGGTAGACTTGTAACACCCAGTTTTCCAAATGAGGGTAATTTTGAAATTTTATAATTATAATCATTTAATAATGATATTTAAATTATATTGTGATTTTTGGTGATTTTTAATTATTTTAAAACTATTTAAAATATTGAATGGTGATTTTGATGGTTAACTAGTGTAACCCTAGTTTTGCTAAGCCTAGAGACTAACCATGACCATGGTAGCCTAGTCATGTGATTTGAATTTCAAATTACCAATTTTTAGCCTAAGGGTATTTTGGTCATTTTTGACTTTTAATGAAAATGATTTTTATTAATTAAATATGTGCTATTTTTAGGTTAAGCCTTAACCTAGAAGTTTAACCTAACCTAGATTAGTCTTGAGGATAGAATCATGGTTAGAACATTCCTACTAAGTGCCAAGGTTAGTAATATCTAGATATTCCTATGTAGGATATTTTTCCTTTGAGATATTGTAAAAAGAAGCCGTGAACCAATAGGAAGGCTTAAAATTGGGTGGAATGACCCTAGCCACTCATCTATACCTAAACCTAACCCTAATTCATCTAGTGGCCAGCCATACAAGCACCCCTCCCTCCTATAAGTGTCATACTTAGAAGTCTTTGCCTCTTTTTAAAAACCTAGAAGAACCCTACTTTGTTCTTCCTAAACTTCTCCCAATTAATCCAAATTGAGCCCAAATTGAGTGAAATCAGTTGCATCTTCATCCCCAACATTAGAGGAGACTTGTGGGTGCTTGCTAGCGAGGTTTGAGGACGTTTGAACAGTAGCAAATCGAGAAAAACGTCAAGTTGAGGCTCTTTACATTGAGTTTGAACACTCAATAGGTAAAACCCTACAAACCCAAGTAAATTCCTAATTTCTTTACATAGATGCATCCATTTAGGGTCCCCCTAGGCGTAGCCCAAGTTTGGTAGGATCTCGTATCCATTTCGTGTCCGTATCGGACACGTATCGGTGTATTTAAATGCGTGTTCGATGAAATGTCACATAGAAATAGATTTTGGTAAATTTGAAAACTAATTACATGTATGTGTAGCCTAACATGTGTATATTACAACCCAAATTGATTGAGTCAAATTTAGGCAAGTTTGGATACGGTTTTAAGGCTTGAACACGCAGCACGAGACACCGTACGGGGCTCGTGCGGGTCCCCTGCTGCTCGGGTGTCCTAGTGGACACGACACTGATGCATATGACACAAAAATTAATGGACACGAGGGGGCATACACTGACAGCATGCCCCCAAAGTTTGGGTCGAGTTGGTTTGGTATTCTCGAAGATATCGAGCTCGTAGTGATTTCGTACAGTGTTGTGTATACCAGTTTTGAGCCACTGATATGCCCTAATAACAATGACACGACACGACCCCGACTCAGTGCAGGCACTTGGACACGAAGACCTATACCTAGACTAAGTGGGGGCACGACCATGTGTCCACTTGTGGACTGTGTCGTGTCCTGTGATGCCCGACACCTCTGCACGGGACCTAGCCTACTGTGTGACCGAGACACATTTTGGGAATGTTTGGACACTTCGTGTCCAGCTATGTAGACACGAAACAATACCCCTAAACACGTGTTCATGTGGGGAAAATTTCTACATGCCTGATTATGGGTTACTATGGTATTGAAATTGAATTTTCGAAAAGGATTGGTTCTTCACTGACACTTAGGTTCAGGAACCGATTATATGAACTGGAGATGTGAGGTTGGGATCGATTTTCAGGTTGATGATACACGTATGAGTTATTCTTTAGTTTCAGTATGCTGAATTGAGTGGGTATCTGATGTAGATATCGAGTTTAACATCTGAAATTGAGTTGATGTCTGGGTTAGATATCATCTCAGATTTTCCTGAGATGACCTTACTAAGTATCAGTTAGGTCCTGGGTTAATGTTGAGCTGGAGTTTGTATTGAGCTCATATATGTTGAGTGTGACTGAGATGTTAATGATAACTAGAAACTGGAATTAAATGAAACCTGAGAATCCCAGTGACTAGTTAACCTGAGATTAGGATTTGGGTTGAAACATGTTGATTCACTGTTTAAACTGATAATTGAATAATGAAAACTAAAACCTGAGAATGGGGTTGTATGAGACTGAAAACTGGGTTTATATACATGTAAACTGAGACACACACAAATCACTCATGCATACATACACACACTCTATCATGTGATTCACTATGTCCAAACCCACACATTTGCCCCTTCACTCACACACACACACACACACACTTATATATACCCTTCTTTTATATATATATATATGAATATATGTATATAATATATGTAAATTATGTTGTAATATATGTATGCATATAAGAATATATGTATGTAATATAATATATGCAATGTATATGCAAGCATGTAGGTAATACAAATATGTATGAGATGATGAGGCATGAATGTATGCAATGTAGGTAAGGTATAGATGCAAGTATGTATAAATGTATGTATATATGCAATATGTAGATTCTATGTAGACATGTAATGAAATGCAATGAAACTATAGTGTAAGTGGTGATGCAATGTAGGATACAATGTATATAGGCATGTATGAATGGACATGTATGCAGGTATGTATGTACCTATATATATTGTATCTTTAGTTGGCATAGGCCTTGAGAGTATATATGGCTTACATTATAGACTTATTATTTAGACTTGTGAATGAACCAACCCTAACTAGTTGACCAAGATAGCCTTGTTGATTGACTTAGTTTGACTAGATGTTGACTTGGGTTGCCCCAGAGTTGACCAAGTTTGACTTTGACCTAGATTAACCTAAAAATCATGTAGATTACATCGTAAACTTCATTACCTTATTTTTAAATATATTATAACCCATATTCTCTATTTAGGAATTTGTGACTCCGGTGCAGACATCTGATATTATACTACTCTTTTCAGAGTGTCAGGCGAGTACATTCTCTGATAGTTCTTTCATTTACTTGTCAATTACTGTACTTCAATTCTAGTTAGTTCTATTTGATTCTTGTTACAAACACATATTGTTATTATTGAATTCATGAATACGACACACATACTTTACTCGTCTTGCCTCTATTATTCGAATCACCCTTCGAACTATTCGAACCACCTATTCGCATCTTCATGTGCTGGTTGGACTTGTGTTCATCTTATGTGTTGGATTATGCATTTATTGTATTAGACTGGGCGAGGAAATACTGATTAGACATATAGACATATCCCCATATTCGAATCACCCCTCTGTGAATGAAGTTCGAACGATAGCCATCCCTCACCTGATCAGTATGTGGTGTGCCGTATTACCTACAGCCGTTTACATGTCGATCTCGGTATTTTAAAACACACTTGGAGAATTAATTCGAATCATTGTTAGAACATCATGTGAATCATTATTCGTACCACCTTATTCGAATTACCTTATTAGAACAATGATTAGAATCACATTTGATTCATACTGTACTGGAATCACATTCGACACATCTTGTATTAGACTCACATTGGGATTACACTCGACTTATATTGTATTGTCTGGACTTATCATGTTACTCTAGTTCAGCTAGCTTGTTTTACAGTCTTCATTGCCATGCTTCTCCTCTTATTTAGTTACCTTACTTTCCTTGTACCTTAATTGTTTCTCTGCATCATTACTCGTACAAACTGTCATGTTCATCAATACAACTATCTATAACTGCTTTATAGTTATCTGTCATTTACTTGGGATTTTTAGATGAGTTGTACTCGTTCCTGTCCTGACTGGACCTGTTGAAAATATTAGATGATTGCCTTGAGGACATTTGCCCTACTTGCCTTGGAACAGGAGATGGCTTAGCTACCTTTGGCCCGACACTCAGGAGTGATCGGGAGACTAGCTAGTAGACTTGGTTTAGTTTTCATGTTTTAGAACTTGAATTGTAATAACTTGAGATATGAGTTTATATTTGAGTTTGTTTGAGATATTATTATTTAGTTTTTTATATTTGTTGTTGTTTAGTCTTTAGTTATAAACTTATGTGTTATCTTATCGAGCTTAGACTGTGATTGAGATTTCATTACATCTATACTTGTCCTCCGTTTGGAGTTGAGATTTGACAAATACATTATATAATTGCGTGAGTTGTTGATTAGATAGTAACCTAGGACATCGTTCTACCGCCGATACTGCGGTGTAGGCTGGACGTACCCACTTTTTGTGCCCCTACACTGGGTGCGGGTCATGAATAGAGTAGGCAGCGAAATATTGCTAAAAAAACTCGTTAGCAGTTAGATCACAGATATAATTATAATCACAAAATAAATGACAGTAATAAAAGAGTGATCAGAAGGCAAACGCAAACACCGAGATTTATACTGGTTTTCCACTTGTGAGGACTAGTCTAGTCGGAAGAACTCTAGCTTCCAGTTGAATCCACTATGGAAAATTACCACAGGTTTTCATCCGAAGTTCTTGCAACTTCTACAACGCGAGCTTTGATCCGAAGTACACGACCAACTTCAATTGTGAAGTGTCTATCTTCAATCAAGTCTCTGATTACAATCGCTCTAGAGCTTCTAGACCGTACCGTACTGGCAAATCGACTAGAGGATTGTAACTAGCTTGGGATTTGAAAATAAATAGCTCGGAATACTTTGGAAGAAGTAGTAGGCTTATAGAGAAGAGATATGAAAGTGAATTGGTGTATGAGTGAATTGAAATGATCGAAATCCTTCTCTATTTATAGTTTTTCCAAAGGCAGAATTCTGACAGAATTCGGGCAGCATTCGGACAGAATATAAAAAATCTCGTTGGGATCCGTAACTGCGTGAAGACCACGTTCAAAAAGCAACGTTCACTAACCGCTCTCTGGCCGAACTCTGGCCGAGTTCTGTTGGAGTTTTGTCAGGGTTTTTGCAAATTAGTTTTTTTGGGGCTTTTTGAAAAGTCAAACAGTTAGGAAGTGGTTTAGGCTTTTGTAAGTGGGCTTGTTTTCAAAATGAAATGGGTATTTTGAAAACGTTTCTTGGGTAGCCTATTTGCCAGTATGATGCAGTTTACATCGTATTCCCAGACTCAATAAATATAAAAAATTATATAGATAAAATAGGAAAACCAAGAGCCCTTTGATGATGCCTTTCTTCAAATATTTAAGCAGACTTGAAGACGTCTTTTTCCTTGACGGCATATGTCCAAAGATAAACAGATCTGGAAATCTGAATACCTTTCAGGGGCTTCTCTCCCGAACCCCCACGGGGGGCGCTGCCCCCTCGACCCCTGTCCGCTGACCGGGCAGCGAAACCCCCGATGTGAGGCCTCGGATAGGTCGTTAGGCGGTTCAGAGAAATCTTGTTGTATAACGCCGTCTTTGGCCCATCAATAATTCTCCATTGCATATGTCCTGGTTTGATCATGTTTGATCATGCTTACAACATGTCTACAAATACATGTTAGACAAACAAAATAATATGACTGATACAGAACATTAGGACAATGCTAAGTTTAAGTAGCAACATGATAGTGATTACATGAATATTAGTGATGTTATTATGTTAAACTCAATTGATTAGCCATATTCAAAAATATGATATAATTATTGGGCTAACAATCTCTTCCTTTTTTATTATGGCAAATCGTTTAAGTTTAATGTATATACAATAGATGCATGTATCACTAATAAACGCATAATACTACAATATTGTGTGCTAACTTAAACTTATTTCCCCCCCTTTGACATGATCAAAAATAAGCTCCCCCGTAATTAGAGCTAAATAAACTCAAGCATAAGTAAAGGAGGAAGGCAAAAACAATCATCAGCAAGGATTAAGAGAACAGTGGAACGACAAGTGTAGAAAATTGCATAACTATAGTAGAAAAACTTGTCAAAAATAGTTGGTTGAACTTAAAAACATTGAAATCAATCAATACATAGTTTACCAACTAGAAATCCAAAAATGACTTTCAAAACACATTTTGTTCATCATATTGTGTTTTGAAATAGACCAAAAATATATATCAATATAGTAGGAATCAATCATTGGTCATAAATAAATCATGAGGAATAGAAATTCACATATCTAGTATATAAAAAAAATCAAAAATATAATGAGACTTTTAACAATGATCACAAAAAATATGATTCATAATTTGCCCATACAAATTAGTAAATCAATTCCATAAAGAGTATAATCATCGAAAAGAATTCAAAATACGTATACTAGAATCTATGCAAAATCTATACCAAAGTTCATGCATTTGAATCCAATTACCTTAGCATGATATATATCCATCAGATAAACATGAAAGTAATGAAGACAAAATACTTGAGAAGGAGAAATTCATTCGACTTGAATGCTCCCCCGCAAAGTATGATCGGTCTAAATATAGATAATCATGAACTTTGAAATAAAATCTCAATAAGAAATGCCAAAAGTAATTTTAAATTCAATCAAATAAGGATAATTAAATATATATTTGGTAAGATAACTTTTAGAAACTCGAAAATGAGAGAATTAAAAATAAATATTAAAATCATATATTCTCTCATAAACTTAATACAAATCCAAATATCATGACCAACTCAACCAGATATTTAAATAAGACAATATAAGTCCATGGTGAACTAGGTATGCCACATATTAAGGGCATAAAAAAATTGAAACAATTAATTTCCTCCCCCTTAAAATATGCGTATATAGTTCAAAAATAATTTATATGCATAAAATAGATAAAATAAATAATCACAACATCTAAGGGATATCCAAGATATGCATCTTTTCTTTCCTTTGATCAAATGCATATAAAATTCCAAACTCAAAACAAATATCATCTTTAGGCAAGAAAAAAGAAATATCCAATAAATAAAAGCTTAAAGATGAAGAAAATATATTTTCAATAAATATAAAAAAATTTGAAATATTAAAAGTTTTTGAAAACTGTCTTTAATAATACCATTTGAGTACCGGACAGATTCAATAAATCAAAAAAGAAATCAAAAAGACTTTTCAAAAAAATGTAGATTTATTATGAAAAACTGTCTTAGTAAATGTTCGAATGCATCCATTTAGTCCTCAGACTGAAAGCGGGCGATTCGAATCACGGAAACAATTTCAATAAAAAAATCCATAAATCATAAATAAATCCATTTGAACAAATAAATATAACTAGATAAATATCCAAAGAAAAGTGTATTCTAGATATATGGCATGTCAAGGGGATAATTGACTTGAAACAATTAACTGCTCCACCTTTACATGGCTATATCCAAAAATAATAGTATAGATAAAATTTTTAAAAATTTCAGAGATATATTTTCAGAAGTAGAAAACTAATTCAAAAATATTAGGTCTTCTTATCAAAGTTCATTTCTTCCCTTTTAAAGCCTTAGCACGGTGTCTACCTAACAACCGTAAGGTTTAAAGAAAAGAAACGCTTTGAGAGAGAGAGACATTCAATATGCATGACTTCTCTCCTGCAAAGAGTTACTGTTGTAGACAGTAAGTAACTTGAATAAGAAGATAATAATATAAAGCTCAAAATCATTGAATATTACACAAGTTAAAGACGAAATCATAAGACCATAATATTCAATGAGTAATCACAAGATCAAATCAAGTTTAAATATAGAATGGAGTGACAAAAAATAAATATATCAAAAGATGACAAACATTAACCTATACAGATTAATATATGTTACCTTTTATAAAATTAAATCATTAAATAATATAACCATCAAATCTAAAATCTAAAATCCATCAGATAACAAATGTAACTAGATCTCAATAAATCTTTAGTTTATAAAGCATTGATTAATCTTGGGTTAGCTGTAGGGGTACTGTACCAGCTAACAGAGGTTCACCAAAGAACACTTAAATACCGCTTCACTTCGACCGTAGTCGTGGTGACAGACAGACCCTTTGTAGGCTTGTACCCAAAATAAATCTCTTCTTTAATAACCGAAGATTTAAGAAGAATTAGTGCAATATAAAAAAAATATTATATTCTATGGACTTAAAAAATCATAAAACAATGTAGCATATGGTATAAGTTGTATGAATTACATTTATCCATATGTGCTACAAAATTATTGGGTAACAATAAAATATAAAATATTTGTAAATCAAAATATTAGACCTAGATACGCCAATATATTTTGGAACCTAGGAGACTGGGTTCAGTACCTTGGATTCAGAACTAGACGATAGTTGCAAGTAGACCTTAATAAATCTTAAGTCTATAAAGTATTGATCACTTTGGGTTTGCTGTAGTGGCCGGTCCCCAGCTAGCAGTAGTTCGAAGACTAGTATACCGTGTCGTTTCAGGCTATTTGCACCGATATGACAGAAGGACCCTTTCGACTTGTTCCCAAAATGATTTCTACTCTTAAGAACTTATATTCAAAGGAATATATGCAGTATCATCGAACATCGTTGAAATCTAGAATCCCTAAATTAAAAGAAGTAAATACCCAAAGAATGGTTTTATCAAGATCAAGATTTTGAAAGATTATTTAAAAATAGGAGTTATGGATACAAAAATGTATACCATAATGCCAAGAAAAACATAATAAAAAGAGGCTTTGAGGAAGAAGCTAATAAGAGAAAAACAAAAATTTGTTTAAAAAAATCAATATCTTAAGTATGAGATAAGTACAAGTTTAAAAACTACTTTTTAAAATAATATAGAACTTGAACTTAACTCATACCCATAAAGATATTTATACAAAAATATAAGAAACATGAGCAATATATAAATGAAAATGAATTATTCATGTATCCTTAACAAGCATAAAAAAATATTACAAGATCCAAAACATGCATAAATATGCTTTGTCAGACAAAGATTTAATTGATTCATAAGAAGTTAATCACAATAAAATTTGAGAATCAATAGTGAATGTATTATGCAAGCACAAGGTTAACATAAAAGTATATGTATATACTTTTCAAGTAAATAGGAGGCTTGTGCTTAATATACATTCTCACAAAATACCGATCAAAGTAAATATGACATGTTAAAGACAAATCGGTAAGAAGTGACCATTAAAAAAATATTAAAGACGAAGAGTCAAAAACATATTCACCAAAAAAATTAAGCTCCTATACATGCTTCAAGAATAAAGATTAAGCATACATAGACAAATGTGTCACACTAGTAAAAATTAACATACTATATAGTGTGAACTAATCATTTAAGCTAAACATCTAATCATGCTAGGATTATGTCTCACATTAATTTAAAATAGTAGACAATTTAAAAGATATAAATGAAAGCTAATAGTAAGAAGTCAAAAAGAACATGCTAGATATTAAAACCTATTTAGGAAGCATGTTACCGAAGTGGTTCTAGTGACCACACTTCTGTTGGTGCAATTGCATGGAAGATGACCTTTGTAGCTTTGCAATCACCAACATATTCCATGGTTCTATTTGATATGAGAAGTTTCACCTACAATATTAGGTGAAGACTTTGGTATCCTATACTTGGATCCACATTTGTTAGCATTGGGAACCCATTTGCACAAGTTTATATCAACAAGTTTTTTAATCTGACAATGATTAGAAATATGTCCATTCATACCACAATAATGACAGAAAGAATTAACATTAGTACTATGTGCAGCAGTATGAGAACGTGCAGTAGTGTGATATGATGTGTGTGGATACTTGTAATAGAAAGCATGGTTGTATGAAGCTTTAGCTTTGCTTGCTTCCTTTATAAAAGATCTGACGTGTGTGACTTTGTGATGTGCTAAGTATCTTGTGTTAGACTGAGTCGTAGGTTGTACTACCTGCTTTCCCAGTCTAATTTTTAACTTTTCAGAGTTAGCACAGATCTCATCATACTTGGGAGAAAGAGCATCAATTCTATATGAAGCAATAGAATACTTCTTCTTTTCTGATTCTAGTTCCTCCTTAAGTTTAGCATTTTCTTGAGTGTTTTTCTCAATGCAATCAAGTGCCTCATGCAATCTAAACTTCAGTATGGAAATCTCAGTAGAATTATCAGAAGGAGAACTATTTCTAGCATCATTCAATAAGCAAGTAAGGTTTTCATTCTCACGCTTATAGGATAGAATATCATTTCTAGCTTGCTTATACTTATCTAATACTTTCTTGTGTTCTTCTAATAGATCACTGAAAGCATTAGATAACTCATCATAAGAAAATTCACTCTCTTCATAAAAAGAATTATTTTGTACCTCGTTAGATAATGCCATTGAGCATAAATTTGCAGCTTGATAAGGTCTCTCTTCTTCTATAGAATCTGTTGCTTCGCTTTCACACCATATGCTCGTACTAGTGTACTTGTGAGATGATGATCTTCCTTCATTTGATTGTTCGTAATGACTTCCCTTTCTTGTAGTAGTATAATCTTCTTGGATGTGGTCTATTTTCTTGCAGTTGTCACTGTTAACACAAAGTCACAGTCAACCAAATATTGATAACATTGATTAAATAATAATTGTAATAATTCAATACGACACACGACGTCTACATCAAGCTCAAGTCAGAAGACAGCTCAGTCTTTACAGTTCAGTTATATATGAGTCTGTATTTTTACACTTTCTTTGAGTCTAGACTGATTGTAAACTGTGTCATGCTGAGCTCTTGAGACTTGACCTATAGTCTACCCAATTATCCTCAAACTCTACGATCCAGAAAAATACCCACTGGCCACTTAGACCAGCTCTGTGCTCTGGAGACAGAGTTCGGGCCGAACTCTGCCTCCACACAGAGTTCGGGCCGAACTTTGTCCCCTAAAAATCAGCACCCTTGATTTTAGGGTTAGCTGGTTGCTAGTTGTCCATCGGCCAAATATTTAAAATTTCCTACCCGAATTCTGGCCGAATTCTGCCTACAAAAACACTATAAATTGGCCATGAATTTTCTCATTTCAAATCATCCAATCTTCTCCTCTCTTCTTTCATAAAGCTCAGAAAAGCCATACCCTTCCCATCTACTAGCCACAAGTCTCCTAAGTCTCGAGTGCTCAGCATCTCTCAGTTAGGATTCTTGTGCAAGAGTTGAAGAAGTCGCTTGGACAATTCCAAGCAAATCGCCACTGCGATCCTCTGTAAGAAGTTGACGTGCTCTTCTGAAGAAAAGGAACGGGTTGTAAACTACTATTTCACAAATAGTGGATTTAATCCTGAGCTAGAGTTCTCAGGCCTGGACTAGTCCTCCACGAGGGAAACCAGGTTAAAATCGGCTGTGTCTACGTATGCTCTCTTGATTCTCTCTTTATTTTCCGTACTTACTCTGATTGGTTTTATTTGTGATAGAGCTGAATTTTTTTGAATATTATCTCTATACTCTATTCACCCCCCTCTAGAGTTGCCATCTGTTCTTCAATTGGTATCAGAGCTCTGTTCTCTTTACAAAGATTTACATCCTAGAGCTGATCCATGGCAACCACACAATCCTTGATTTCCAATCATGGTGAAGGGCAGTCCACTCATAGGCCTTCCCTATTTGATGGAACCAACTACACATATTGGAAAACAAGGATGAGTTTTTATCTCAAGTCTCTAGACTTTGACCTGTGGACTGTCGTCACTGACGGTTACAAAAAGCCCGCCAGGATAGTTGTCAACGGTGATCTTGTTGAGAAATCACATGACAAATATTCTGACGAAGAGAAGAAACAGGCAAGTCTATATGCGAGAGCTATTAATACTTTATTCTATGCTATAGACAGGAATGAGTTCAACAGGGTATCGACATGCACCACATCTCATGAAGTATGGAGACTTCTAGAAGTGACGCATGAAGGAACTACCCAAGTCAAGGAATCAAAGATAAGCCGTCTCACGCAAGAATACGAGGCTTTCAAGATGAAACCAAATGAGACAATCACGCAAATGTTCACAAGATTCTTCGACATCATCAACCCCCTGTCTTCGCTCGGCAAGCAATACTCAAATCACGAGAAGATTCGCAAGCTACTTAGAGGGCTACCAAAGATCTGGAACCCTAAGGTGACAGCCATCATAGAAGGGAACGATCTCACAACCATGTCAATGGAGACCTTGATGGGTAAGCTAATGACTCATGAGCTTGACCTCAAGGACTTCGAAGAGCCTGCTCCTAAGGCTAAGGAGATCGCACTCAAAGCTCACCGGCGAAGGGTTGAACCCGAAGAGACAGATGATGATGACTCAGAAGATGATCAAGCCCTTATGGTCCGCAACTTCAAGAAATTCCTTCGCTTCAATCGAAGGAAGAAGGAACCACAAGAAGATGGTGAAGAAGAGCCAACTTGCTATGGTTGCAAAAAGACTGGACACGTCCGAAAAGATTGTCCATTCTTGAAGAAGAGCAACCGCTATGAAAAGCCATACAAGAAGACTTCATCAAAAAAATATGCCAACACAAGCATTTGGCATGAAAGCGAAGCTAGTGATTCCGAGGAAGAAAAGGACTCTCCTCAAGATACGGCTAATGTATGCCTAATGGCAACATCCGATAAGGTATCAAACGAAACTCTTGACGACTTCTCTTTTGATGAACTTGGCGATGCTTTCACTGATTTACTCGATGATCACAAAAGATCATTGGTAAATATAAACATGCCAAGGACAAAATCAAAAGTCATGAAGATGAGATTCAAAGACTTTCTATATTGCTTGATAACATTAGAGACACTTCACCCACGGAAGTCACTGATGAAGTATCGAAGCTTAAACTAAGCCTTCATGATGCTGAAACACGTATTGAGCAACAGACACAAGAAATCACAACACTCAACACATTGCTTGCTAAAGAAAAGAGTAGACACACGATTTCTATAACTAAGATTTATGGTTTAAATGCTAAGGTTACTGATCTGCAGGCTGTCTCCAAGAGATTAGAGACTAAATTGGGTAAACAGGTTGCTCAACATCAAATCCAATCTCATGAGACACCCACAAAGCATAACACTTCTCATGTTAGTCATCATATCATCCATCTACAACACATAATCATGCTTTCATATACACACAATTTCACAAAGGACACAAACCACATACACGTAGAAATAATTATCATAGATACAATCACCATGCTGTACAAAGACACAATCAACATCACAGTGTCATGCCATATAGACAACATCACAATGTCATGCCATATAGACAACATCACAATGTCATGCCACATAGACAACATCACCATGCTCCATATAGACAACATCACCATGCTCCATATAGACAACATCACCATGCTCCATATAGACAACATCACCATGCTCCATATAGACAATATCACCATGCCACTCCACAGCACTCTATGCATAATCATTATCATCATGCTAATCATCATACTTCTGCTCATTACACTGCTTATAGACATCATCAGCATGCTCCTAATGTAAATAGGAATGCTACATGTACTTATTGTGGTTTGCATGGACACATATCACCACAATGTAGAATTAGAAGATTAGTTGATAAGAAAATATATGCATGGTTTCCAAAAACTAACTTTTTAGGACCCTCAAGAAATTGGGTACCAAAGGTCACATCTACTCTTGATGTAGGTGGACCTTCCCTCCTCAACTAAGAGTAAGTGGATTCTCGATAGTGGATGCTCGCGGCATATGACAGGAGACGCAAATCTTTTCGCATCACTATCGATGAAGAGAGAAGGATATGTATCCTTCGGCAACAACCTCAAAGGTTATATTATAGGTAATGGTAATATTGGTTATCCTTCCTCTCCCGTAATAAAGGATGTCTGCCTAGTGACCGAGTTAAAGCATAACCTGCTCAGCATTAGTCATCTTGCTGACCATGGATATGACATTAACTTTGGACAAAAAAATGCCTTATTTATGATAGGTCAACGGGAGACATCACATTTGAAGGGGTAAGAGAGGATAATATTTATACTTTCTATTTGTCTGGAAATACTAACAATACAGGTAGATGTTTATATGCTCATAAAGATGAACGGCTACTATGGCACCAGCGTCTTGGTCATGCCAATATGGATAATATATCCAGGCTATCAACCAAGAAGCTAGTTAGAGGCTTACCCGACATCACATTCAAAAAGGACACCGTATGTGCCGAATGTGAGTTGAACAAGGCAACCAAGTCATCTTTTCATTCCATAAACTCTGTAAGCACTTCTAGACCTTTGCAACTACTTCATATGGATTTATTTGGGCCTAGTAGAGTAGCCAGTCTTGGCAAAAAACTCTATGCCTTTGTTATTGTTGATGATTTTTCAAGATTTACTTGGGTTTTCTTTCTTGCAAATAAAAGTGATGCTATTTCAGTTTTCAAGATTTTTGTTAAGAAAGTTCAAAACGAAAAAGGCTACATGATTACTCGAATCCGAAGTGATCATGGAGGCAAATTCGAAAATTTTCATTTTGAAAGATTTTGTGATTCTAATGGTTTTGATCATGAGTTTTCTTGTCTAAGAACTCCTCAACAAAATGGTGTTGTGGAGCGAAAGAATAGGACTCTTGGCGATATGGCTAGAGTCATATTGAATAAATTTTCACTTCCGAAATACTTTTGGGCAGAAGCTGTCAGTACAGCATGCCACATTTTAAATAGGGTGCTTATTCGTCCCATTACGAAGAAAACACCCTATGAGCTTTGGTTTGGGAGAACCTCCAATGTTTTTTATTTTAGAGTTTTTGGATGCAGATGCTTTATCCTTAATACCAAAGACAGCTTAGGCAAATTTGATGCCAAAGCTGACGATGGTATTTTCCTTGGCTATGCTGCCAAGAGTAAGGGATATAGAGTTTTTAACAAACGCTCGTTAATTGTGGAAGAGTCTACAAATGTGACTTTTGACGAAGATAACAGTGCAGCAGCTACTCTTGATGATGATGTTGAGCCATCAACGTCTACTCCAATGAACACCACAACCGAAACAAATTCTCTGGAAAGTTTGCCTAAGAAATTCTCTTTCAAGCCTTCACATCCAGAAAATTTGGTAATAGGTGAGGTTTCACGTGGAGTAACCACTAGATCATCATTAAGAGACTCTATTGCTAGCACTGCCTTCATTTCACAAATTGAGCCTAAAAACATCTCTGAAGCTTTTAATGATGAATTTTGGATTTCTGCTATACAAGAAGAACTCAACCAATTCGAGAGGAGCCAAGTATGGGAACTAGTTCCTAGACCGGCTGATCACTCGATCATTGGTACTAAATGGGTTTTTAGAAACAAAGTAAATGAAGATGGTTCAGTCACACGCAACAAAGCTCGTCTAGTAGCTCAAGGATACAACCAAGAGGAAGGTATCGACTACGATGAGACGTATGCTCCTGTTGCTAGACTAGAATCCATTCGGATGCTTTGTGCATTTGCAAATTTTCAAAATTTCAAATTATTTCAAATGGATGTTAAAAGTGCTTTCTTGAATGGTTTTATTAAGGAGGAAGTTTATGTAAAACAACCCCCTGGCTTTAAAAATCACAAATTTCCTGACCACGTGTTCAAGCTAAAGAAAGCACTGTACGGCCTCAAACAAGCCCCTAGAGCTTGGTATGAACAGCTAAGCAACTTCTTGCTTGAGAAAGGTTTTTCAAAAAGGAAAATTGACACTACACTTTTCATAAAGTCTTTGAAGGACACTATTCTTTTAGTTCAGATATATGTAGATGATATTATTTTTGGTTCTACTGATGAAACCCTTTGTCAAGATTTTACCAAGTGTATGCAGACCGAGTTTGAGATGAGCATGATGGGGGAGCTCAACTACTTTCTTGGGCTGCAAGTCAAACAAATGATAAATGGAACCTTCATCTGTCAGTCGAAGTATACAAAGGACATGCTGAAGAAATTCGAACTTGATAATGTCAAACCAATCAGCACTCCTATGGCTACTTCAACCAAACTGGAACCAGATGAGAGCGGCAAACTCGTAGATCAACGTAAGTATCGAGGTATGATAGGCAGTCTACTTTATCTTACTGCTAGTTACCCTGATATAATGTTTAGCGTTTGCCTGTGTGCTAGATATCAAGCAAATCCTAAGGAATCGCACATGCCCGCAGTTAAGCGTATCTTTAGATACCTTAAGGGTACAGTTACAGTGGGCCTATGGTATCCCAAGTTAATATCATTTGACCTTATTGGTTACTCTGATGCTGATTTTGCTGGATGCAATGTCGACCGTAAAAGTACGAGCGGTACGTACCATTTATTAGGAAAGGCTTTAGTCTCTTGGTTTAGCAAGAAACAGAATTCTGTCGCACTATCCACAACAGAAGCTGAATACATAGCAGCTGGGCGTTGTTGTGCACAGATTCTGTAGATGAAGCAAACCCTTGAAGACTATAATTTATCTTTCATGCATATTCCTATCTTTTGTGACAACACTAGTGCAATAAATCTTACTAAGAATCCCATATGTCACTCACGCACAAAACACATTGAGATTAGACACCACTTTTTGCGTGATCATCAGAAAAATGGTACGATTAACTTAGAATTTATTGACACCGATCATCAGCTAGCAGACTTCTTTACTAAGCCATTATCCGAAGAGCGCTTCAGTTTCCTTTGTCGTGAACTTGGAATTTTAGATAAAGCTGTCATAAATTGAAATACACCTGCGTAAATATCGATTATATTGAGATTCTCTTAAAATGAACTTGCTATGGGTACAAGCCGAAAGGGTCCTTCTGACAACAAGGCGTAAAAGCCTAAGCGACACGGTGCACTAGTCCTCAGGACTACCGCTAGCTGGGATCCGGCCCTTGCAGCTAACCCATGGCAGATTCAAATTATTGAATCAAGATATATTTCCTTATTTATTATACGGTACATTTTGATTTATAATCTGCTGACATGCTACTTTACAATTTCATACTGCTATTCTCCTACTTGTACTATCTGGTTTATTGAATTCGTTATCTTTATAACTTATCCTGATTTTCCATACTTAACCAGTTTTTTCTTTCCAGCCTGATTTTAGTTCTGGGACAAAGACCCAGAATTCGGGCCGAACTCTGCCCTTACCAGAGTTCGGGTCGAATTCGGTCCCCCCTGTTCCAGAATCGGGACAGGTTTCAGCCGTTTGATCAAATGCGATCCTACGGTCCAGATTCACTCCGACCAAAGAAAACCCACCCCTTATATTCGGGTTTTCCTCCCTCTCTCTCTTTCTTACCACCTTTTCTTCTTCTCCTCAACTATATTTCTCAAACCCTAACCCTAGATTTCTCTCCATAGTGCTCCTTTGCTCACCAAAATCAAGGAGAAGGGCTATTTTCTTATTCTCTTTCGCTGTTCATTGTTGATTTGAGGTATAACTTCTTTTTCTCCTCTATTTTAATTTCTCTATTTTGTGCAATGGCTCCTCGCTTGTTCAACCGTGGGAAGAGAACTCGAACCGAGGGTGCTTCCTCGTCGAATCATCCTCCTCTCGTTGAGCAACCCATTGAACAACTACAACCACCTCATCCGTTGTTCAATCCATCTCGTCCCCGTAATCCTAAAACTTATGACGACCGATTATTTATATCACTAGACGCATCCAACGAATGGTTTAGTGATTTTCGGACCCGTCCAGTTTTCGCGGGGCATCCAATTAATTTTTCTCTTTTCTCTTAATATGACTCATTGTTTCACTACCTTTGTCCTGATGAGTTAGTCACTGCGACTTCTGCCATCTATCGCAATACCATCCAAATGTTCTACTGCAACTTGACTTATGATGATACTCACATCTATTCACGAGTTGCGGGTATTGATATATCCTTTGATGACTTTGACTTAGCCGAATATCTTGACCTACAAGAGCCCAACTCTTGGGAAAAGCTTGTTGAAGCCCGGTCGTTCCGCTTTCCCGACGGAACCTCCCTTGAGAGCTTCAAGGATGACTTGTGCACTCCGTACACACGTCCTCGCAAGCTTATGGCTAAATTTCTAAATCCATATTTTTCTGATCTTCATCGGATTATTTTCAACACTATTCTGCCAAAAGCTGGCTCCACCGATGAAGTTACATATTTTGAGATCTCAGCTATGTATCATCTTCACTTCGGTATCTCGTTCAATCTTCCACGTACCATGATGGACTGGATGATTAACTGTAGGAAGAAACCACGAGCCTTGGTTTTTGCATTATATCTTCCTATGGTCTTTCGTGCGTTCCGTATACCACTTGACACCTGTCCTTTCTTGCCAGCTCCTGCATTCCTTTCCCAGGCACGACGTCTTCAGGCAGTCGTCGCCTCTCCTGACACTTCTGAGCAGTCTGATGATGAGGAGCCCGATGCCCCTCCACTTGGACAGGATGTACCACCTCCTCCTGCTACCCTTGACTCCATCCAGACCATGCTCCGAGATCGTTTCGACTTAGAGGACGATCGCTGGGCTCAGATGGACTACCGTACTATCCTGCAGATGAGTGCACTCAGCAACTCGCTGCATGATATTCGATATTCCATGTCCCGTCATCCTTCTATGCCCATTCCCATGGAGCGGGATCCCGGTCGTGAGGGATATCGCATTGACGATCCTTGGGTCATGCGTTACCTGGATCCAGGTACTGCTTTTATGGACCCCAGGCGCTCCGACTCTGCTGGGCCTTCTCGTGCTCCATGATGGAGATGGCTTCTACTTGATGATGCTGCTGCTGATCGTAGTTTATTTTTATGCTTTCTAGTACTTTTCAGTTGTTTAGTTGGATTTATCTACTTGGTACACTTTTTATGGTTTGGTGACTCTAGCTATGAGTTATGACTCTTATGTTTCTAGTAGTTCTATTATTATTTGCTCATTATGTTAGTTCATATGCTATTTCTTCTCTTTTTGGTGTGTTTGCCCATTATTATCTGCTTCATATTATATTGCTAAATGCCAAAAGGGGGAGAGATATGTATATTCTGTGTATTGTATGTACTTTTGGTACTTTTGGGAAAATTTCTCTATCAGGCCAACAGGTTCAACGCATTGTTTACGGGGGAACTATCTTGTTTAGCTCGGCACCAATTATGGGGGAGCTTTGCTTTTGTCATTTCTGTGTCCAGATATGAATATTGAATATACATTTATTATTTTGTCAATTATCAATATGGGGGAGATTGTTGACACAAAGTCACAGTCAACCAAATATTGATAACATTGACTAAATAATAATTGTAATAATTCAATACGACACACGACGTCTACATCAAGCTCAAGTCAGAAGACAGCTCAGTCTTTATAGTTCAGTTATATATGAGTCTGTATTTTTACACTTTCTTTGAGTCTAGACTGATTGTAAACTGTGTCATGCTGAGCTCTTGAGACTTGACCTATAGTCTACCCAATTATCCTCAAACTCCACCATCCAGAAAAATACCCACTGGCCACTTAGACCAGCTCTATGCTCTGGAGATAGAGTTCGGGCTGAACTCTGCCTCCACACAGAGTTCGGGCCGAACTCTGTCCCCTAAAAATCAGCACCCTTGATTTTAGGGTTAGCTGGTTGCTAGTTGTCCAACGGCCAAATATTTGAAATTTTCTACCCGAATTCTGGCCGAATTCTGCCTACAAAAACACTATAAATAGGCCATGAATTTTCTCATTTCAAAACATCCAATCTTCTCCTCTCTTCATTCATAAAGCTTAGAAAAGCCATACCCTTCCCATCTACTAGCCACAAGTCTCCTAAGTCTCGAGTGCTCAGCATCTCTCAGTTAGGATTCTTGTGCAAGAGTTGAAGAAGTCGCTTGGACAATTCCAAGCAAATCGCCACTGCGATCCTCTGTAAGAAGTTGACGTGCTCTTCTGAAGAAAAGGCACGGGTTGTAAACTACTATTTCATAAATAGTGGATTTAATCCTGAGCTAGAGTTCTCAGGCCTGGACTAGTCCTCCACGAGGGAAACCAGGTTAAAATCGGCTGTGTCTGCGTATGCTCTCTTGATTCTCTCTTTATTTTCCGCACTTACTCTGATTGGTTTTATTTGTGATAGAGTTGAATTTTTTTGGATATTATCTCTATATACTCTATTCACCCCCTCTAGAGTTGCCATCTGTTCTTCAATTGGTATCAGAGCTCTGTTTTCTTTACAAGGATTTACATCCTAGAGCTGATCCATGACAACCACACAATCCTTGATTTCCAATCATGGTGAAGGGCAGTCCACTCATAGGCCTCCCCTATTTGATGGAACCAACTACACATATTGGAAAACAAGGATGAGTTTTTATTTCAAGTCTCTAGACTTTGACCTGTGGACTGTCGTCACTGAAGGTGGGAGTAAACCGACTCAGTCATGAAAACTCTGTCGTATATCCATCGACCGTCCTGTCATCTGCCTGAGATTGGTGAATCTCGTCTGTAGGTCGTGCCGAGCTACTACATCGAAGTACTTGATCTGAAACTTGTTACTGAATGTCGCCCATAGAACAGGCGTCTCCAACCCAACTACTATCATCACCCACCAGGTGCGTGCCAGGTCCAATAACTGTAGGCGCACCACAGCTACCTTCTCTCCTTCTGGAGACTTGGCTGCATCCAAGATAATCTCGATGTCCTGGAGCCACGCATCAGCTGCAATAGCGTCCTCACTACCGTCGAAGAAGGGAGGGTTCAAGCGCTTGAAACTACTAGCCGTACTGTTCCCTTGATAACCAACACGGCCCATGGCATCTTGTACTGCCTGGTGCAGGGCATCGCCCCGACGATCTTGAGATGCAAGCAATTCCCTGATGAGATCCACCAGGGTTCTATCGTCAGGCTTTCAGGCTGGACTGGCTAAACTGGTGGCTCTTGACCCCCTGTAGGCATGACTCTGGAGGCCACTCCTGAGTACTGGACTTGATCTCCAGGTTGCTGCTGGTCCACGAGAGGTACTCCACCTTGCTAATCGGTAGGACCAGGAACGATGCCGCTGAAGAAACGACATAGGGAACAATAAGGAAGGACCATGATAGATCAAGGATATAAAGATGTGATCAGGTCAAGAATTCAGAAAGATTAGAAGACACGAGTAGAGATCAAGGGCGAGTGCTGATTGAGACATCTATTCAGTGAAACCCTCACCCATCTTAATTTACAAGACCTGCATGGGCCACCTCTTAAACCGTGTCATACCCCAGAACCTAAATACTGGAGAGCGGGGGACAGACACAGCTAGCTACGTACATTGAAGTGAATCTCACCTCGCAATACGGTCATGGCTGCCTAGATGAATGAGGGTTTACTATAAGCCACCAGTCTCTTAGGGTCAAGAACAAGCCTAGTGTCTCAATCTCAAGCAAGCAAGTAAATATAACAAGATGGTAGATCATCAGACATACAAGGTAAGGCGTCCCATACATTACATATTCAGATGATCATGAAGCTAGTCGTACAAAATACGAAGACTAGCAAGAGTTTAAGTTATACATGATTAACCCTAGGATTTGTCAATCAAGTTACAGCCCGTAGGCAGACAGTAAGTAAAGTTGCAAACGAGCTAACACTTGTTAGGCGGCTAAACGCCTCAAAAGAATATTTTTACAAGGGAGTGGGAGAGAAAAATAAGAACCCACTCGTTGCCAGGATTGCGCTCACCATCTCGCAGGAAGGCAGGGAGATCCTCGGAAGCTGCTTCGAAATCTTGCCATACAAAACTAGCTGGATCAGACCCCAGAAAGAGCAAGTGCCACAAAGGAGGCTTCACTTAAGAACTAAAACCAGCATATTAGCATATAAAGTCATAGATGAAATAACATGAGACATGAGTTAAGGAAAACAGGGTGATAAACGATAAGATAACTAAAGAGCTATTCCGGTAACCAAGTAACAACCCGTAAACCAAACAAGGACCGGGGTTGTAACCCTTCACCTGAACAGAACTTAGTCTCTAACCAATTATCGGTAAGGTAAAGCATTCACAAGCATGCCCAGAGATAACCATGTACTGGGTCTAGACAAGACTAAACAAGATAGGACTCCATCCAAGATTCACGGCCAAGCAAGAGTACGACTCGATAATTAACTAGCTAGGGTTATCACAAGCCTAGTTACTAGCAAGATGCAATGAGGTATACCTACGGCCACAAGCCCTGCAGACTATCCAGGTTATCCAGACGCAAGGTTCAAGCTGAGAGTTATCATGTCTTGTTAGGTGACTTGAGTGCAACATATGACAGTGTGCATAGTAATCGTTTCATGAGGTGCCCCACATAACAGTGAGTTGGAAAAGTGCCCTACTTTTCGGCAGGCTACAAGTCCATCAGGGAAGGCGACCAGATAACGGAATTTTTTGTAGCCGAAATACCTCTATATGAACTACTTGATCAATCTAGTCATTAACCTAGTCAGATTCAGTATGAATTCCTGACCGTGGTAACCAGGGATACAAGTCCTAGACATGATACGAGACAAGATTGGTGGCTTATACAAGCACATTCAATACAATCACCCACTGTGTCAAGAGGAGAGTTTACTAGAATGTCAAGTTAGCCGTCGCAACAACGTTCATAAATTACATGTCAAGATTACTTGTCAGGGGTGCACCACAACGGGTCACCATCATGTCGTGTTACTAGTACTTGTTACTTGCTAGGAGCGTGCCACGACGAGCCACCATCATGGTTTATTACATGTCATTCATCATTTCGTATTCACATATCATGGTTATGATCATATAGAGTATCATCATGTAAGCAGAAGAGACGTATCCTTAGTGCACCCAGACGGGCCACTGATGTAAGTAAGACAACATAGCTTATAGCACGAAATGTAATAAAGCCAAAGGACATGGCAGCATATAGAGGAAAGTACATATTATGGCAAAAAGGGAAAAATGCCAAATCATTACGTGCCCCAAGGCTTTACGCCCACGGGATTCTATGTGCCTACATGAAGGCTAACATATTCCAAATCGTGCTATGCCATGCCATGGCTTGTACAAGTCGTGCCACGATCTCTATATTAGTAAAACATAGAAAGTCGTGCCACGATCAAACAAAATCGTGCCAAGTCGTACCAAGTCGTACTGCAACTTACATAAGTCATATCGTGTCGAGTTGTGCCATGCCTAGCTGTGGCACGCACGAGCCGTGTTGTGTCATGGAGATCAATCGCAAGAAAATCGCATAAAGTCACAAGTCTCAAAAGATACAATAAGCCAAAACATGCCAAAGCCAAAGCATGAGGGTCATGGGCATCCATGTGCCCAAGTGTAGGGGCTTATGTGCCCAAGGGAGGGAGCCCCCATGCACCCACATGGGCAGGCTATGCGCCCAAGCATGGATGCCAACATGGCCGAGGCACTTGCATGGCCAAGTGCCAAGGAATAGAAAAAGGTGTTTGTGCGTTACGTGTGAAGGTCATGTGCCATACACAAGTCATGCACCCACACTGGCTACAGGTATGCGCCGACATGGAGGGGGGTACACTCTATGCATCCAAAGGGGTATGCCTTATGCGCCCAAGCATGGGTTGAACCCTGGTGGCCAAAGGCTAAGGGTGAATGAATGCAAAGGTGACAAGTCGTGAAGGCTTATGCGCCAATACGAGTCTATGCGCCTACATGTGGCAGACTATGCGCCCACATGGTGGCATAAGTGCCCACTAGGGTGGAGAGAATGCTTTGGGCGTATGACAAGTCCATGCGCCCAAGCAGTGCACTGTTCGTCTTCCCGACGAATTCGGGAAGAACGAACCATGGCCAAAAACTTCGAAACTCCGCCAAATCTCCGTCCGGAGTCCAAATTCGGACTTGTTTAGGTCAAAATGGGGTAGAACAAAATTCTTTACGACATGGAACCATCAGAACATACAAATGAAGAAGTTAAATAGATCAAAACTTCAAAAATCCAAAAATAGCCATTTCCTAGATCTATAAAAATCTATGCTCCAAAATAAAAAATTCCAAGTTCTAAAGTGGTTTAAAATTATGCTTAGAATCCATTGGAACCATCAAAATGGGTTCTCAAGTAAAAGCAAGGTGCACTTGCCTATGGAGGGGAGAGGCTTTTAATATAGAAGGAGTTATGAGAAATAATGAGGAGAGAGAAAAGTAGGTGGGGGTTTTAAAGGAGATGGTGGTAGATAGGGGTTTACATGATGAAGCAAGAAATTAAACCAACCCAAACCAAATAATGAACCAAGTCAAACCATGACATGCCATGATGAACCTAAACAAGATTAAACCAAGAATCAGCTAGTAAGACAAGACAAGTAAAAATACTGGGCAAGATCCCGTACACGTATACTGGAAATACGTTTACGGAAAACGGAGGTGACAACTCTACCCACCTTAAAATAATTTCGTCCTCAAAATTTAATCAAGAGGCTAGAGATGTCGAACAAGCTATATTAATCACAAGCAAGTTATAACTAAGCAATCAATCAAGCACTTATTCATGCAAGCAATGAAGTTGAAGGCATAAGGCATAAGAAAGACATTATACCTTACGAGTCAAACAGGTCAGTATATCACGATCGGATATCATCCTCACGCTTTCACGTTGACTCACCCAAAGAGTGATGACCCCAAGCAACACGGACTAAGTTGATAGTCTTGTTCTTGAGTATCTTCTCTCTTCGGTCCAATATGGATACGGGTCTCTCCTCATACGAAAGGTTGGTACCAACAAACAATTTCGAATGATCAAGGACGTGACTCGAATCTGGGATATACCGTCGTAATTGGAATATATGGAAGACATCATGTACCTCACGTAGCGACGGCGGAAGAGCGAGACGATAGGACACATCACCTACTCGCTCCAAGACGTCAAACGGCCCTATATACCTAGGACTAAGATTCTCCCGTACGCCGAAACGAATGACGCCACGGGTAGACAAGATCTTAAGGAATACATAGTCGCCGACAGAGAATTCAAGGGGACGCCAATGAGAATCAGTCCAATGACGCTGGCGATCTTGTGTAACTCGAAGATGGTCCCTGACTTGTCTGACCATCTCAACAGTCTACGTTACCATCTCTGGTCCAAGCAATTGCCTCTCACCGATATCATCCCAAGCTAAAGGTGATCTGTATTTTCTGACGTACAAGGCTTCAAAGGGTGCCATCTGGATACTAGCCTGAAAAATATTATTGTAGGAGAACTCTACGAGATGCAGGTGATCTTCCCACAAACCGCCGAAGTCGAGTGTACATGACCGTAACATATCTTCAAGAGTCTGGATCGTGCGTTCTGACTGACCATCTGTCTCCGGATGGTAGGCTGAACTGAACTTGAGACGAGTCCCCAAACTCTCTTGAAGACTCCGCCAAAAGTACGAGGTGAACCTCGAATCTCTGTCGGACACAATACTGACGGGTACTCCATACAATCTGACTATCTGTCTGGGGTATATCTCTGCAAGCTGATCCGTCGACTGACCGATTCTGAAGGGGATAAAATGAGCTACCTTCGTGAGTCTGTCAACAATAACCCAAATAGCATCTCTCCCAGTTGGGGATCTAGGTAATCTATTCACAAAATCCCTGGTCATGTGTTCCTATTTCCATTCTGGGATTGGTAAAGGTTGAAGAAGTCCAGCTGGTCTCTGATGTTCGGCCTTAACTTGTTGGCAAATAAAACAACGAGAGACAAACCGGGCTATGGAGCGGGTTTCATATGCTTCAGCTGTGGGAAGCTTTATGTATGCTATGGTGTGTACGAGGCTAGACATCACTCACGTAGTTGGCACAGTTAGCAGGTATCTTTTCAATCCTGGAAGGGTATATTGGAGTGCGGTCAAGTGGATTCTATGGTATCTTCAAGGCACTGTCGATTAGATACTTTTCTTTGGTGGTAATGAGCCGAAGTTGGTCGGGTATACTGACTCTGATATGGCTAGATATGTAGACACGAGGCGTTCGACTTCGGGCTATGTGATGATGTTTATTGGTGGAGCAGTATCGTGGCAGTCGCGATTGCAGAAATATGTTTCCTTATCGACAGAGACAGAGTACATTGCGACGGCATAGGCTTGCAAGGAGTTGTTGTGGATGAATAAGTTACTACAGGAAGTGGGTCTAAAGCAAGAGCAGTATACTTTACTTTGCGGTAGCCAGAGTGCCATTCACCTTGTGAAGAACCAGACATTTCATAGTCGGTTCAAGCACACTGAGATTCGGTATCATTGGATACGGGATATGGTTGAGAAGAAGGACGCGACGCTTGAGAAGGTCCATACTGATGACAATTGAGCAGATTTGCTCACGAAGGTTCTACCAAGGAAGAAGTTTGAGTAATGCATGAAGATCATCGGAATGACGACCCCTTCCACATAGTTGTGAAGGAGGAGATTTGTTGGAGTGGGTGGGGTTTCCAACCTATGTAGAAAATATTTTGGAGTCGAATTGGGTAATTCCTATATATAATAGAAATATTCCAATAGATTTGGATGGGGTATTTTTATATATAGTAGGAATATCACAATGGAGTTGGATTGGGTATTCCTATATATAATAGGAATATATCAATGGTTTAGATTGAGTATTCCTACATATAGTAGAATACCTCAATTAGTTGTGGGTTTGAGGCTATATATACTAGGTGTTTCATCACCATAAAATATATCTCAAAAGGTGAGCAATAGTTCTTTACAACTTTTGCGAGAGAGAAAGGATTGAAGACTATTGTGAATGAGAGATCGCTTCAATTTTTTTTTTTGACATCTCTTGTTCTTCGGAGTCTACAATCAAATTTTCTTTTTTTAAGTGAGTTGTGGTGATCCGTTTGGATCGGGAGGAGCTTGTAGAGGGTGTATTCTCTTTATTCTATTAGTGGAGGTTCTTCAGGGTTGGACTCCAATCGTCCCGTAGTTTTTTTCATTTGGGTTTTTCACGTGTAAAACCCCTAAATTTCTACTATATTTTAGTACTGATTTTTTTTTGTATTTATATGTCGCATAGTCATATTATACGTCACGCGTAAATTTGCTCTTTCATATTTGCTCGTCGAGTGTAAATTTCACGCGAGGTACATATTTTGAAAAAGGTTTTATTTATGGAATTTATTAATATAGAAGACATATTTTATTTCAATATAGCATAATTAAATATTTTATTTTGGTTAAAGGTATATTTATATGAATATTATTGTGCATACCCATTTTCGTAAATTTTTATTAGTTATTTTAAACAATAGTACTATTTTCGAAATTAATTATTTTATTATTTATGAAAATGGTATTCGAGATATTTTATTCATAATACTAGTATAAATTGTAACTTAGAAAATAATATTCAATTTACATGCGATTGCATGAATTTAATATTTTAATTTTTGAAATTTTATCTCAATTTAGTAAAAGATATATTTTCATATTTGATGTTTAAATAATTATGATGATTTTCAAAATTATTACTATTAGTATTTTTGGGAAATATATTTTGAAATTTATTGTGACAATTTAAATTTTGATTTGATTTTATGGAATTATCTAATTAGTTAAATAATATCTATGTTTGAAAATTTATTTATCCTATTTGATTTTAAACTAAGAGAATTTAATTAAATTTAAACTTGATTTGTATTTGGATTTGGATTTGATTGATTTTAAATTAAGTTACGAATTATCTAATAGGGATTTAAATCCTCCCAAATCCTTATCCAATTGGGAATTCCCACATCCTATAAATAGGCAGGTACTTCTCCATAATTTTTATCATTCACAAATATTCCACAAATATTTTCCCACCCACGTGCAGTGCATCGTGTCTATGTTTTCCTCCATCCAATATCTTATTCCATAGTTTTACGTATACATTGCTCCACCTCCTTGTCGACAACCCCGGCACGATACACCAAATTCCTAATCCCACGCTAATCCTATTCTAATGATCATCACCCAGGCCACCCACGCTGATCTAGTATCATCTCGTCGAGCCGGCGACCCAAACCCGTAGTCGTCTTCCGTTGCCACGAATTCGCCCCCATCTTCATGCCATCAGCACCACCACCTCCTCTCCCGATCAAGACCCGACACAACCCGGGCAACCAACCACCGCCATCGACTTCCACACCCCTGTCCGGCCAACTCCGACCTACCACCACCCGTACTGCCATCGTCTCCTCTAAGACAACATTCCCCTAACCCAGTCTACCAATACCACCCCCGTAGCCTTACGTCGCCACCACAACCACCTTCGCCACTGCTGTCACCACCATCGACCACCATCGTCACTATAGATTCACCACCGACCACCACCATTGAACACCCCAAAGAAATTCAATCCGTCGTCGGACCACCCCCGTCGTGGCTGGTAGTCCCAAACCCAAACGCCCAAAATTAAAACCCTAACCCTAAACTCACCTGGTCGCGCCCAGCCGTTGTTCCCGTCGCGTGCCTTCCCGCGTCGGCAAGTGCGCCGCCCGCGCCCCTTGGCAGAAACCCATCCCACCCTCATCCTCCCCGCGTCCGCCATCCGCGTAAACCACCGAAACCTCTCCACAACCTTTCCCCGGCCGCGCATCCGCCCCACCCATACCGCCTCCTCCTTGGCGTGCCGCGTCCCAGTGCTGTGACCGCCGCCTGCGACCGACCCCAAGCTCTCACAGCGCCGTACTCCGAAGTCTCCGCCTTGGCTACGTACCACCAGACCCAATCTTCGTCCGGGTGATGCCGCCATCACCGGCGAGACTCACCGGTCGAAACCCCCTTTCTCCGACTCGCGGCTGCGCCTCCATCCACCGCCGACCGCCGCGGTCGAGCAACGCCGGTTCGCCGCACCCCGAGCTCACCCCTTCGCTCTTCCCCTCGCCTAGCGCGCCCCGACCGGCGCCTCCCACCGTGCCGTAGCCGGAACCCTCCGCCGCTCTCTCTCTCTCTCCCCGTTTCCCTTTTCTTCTCCCTCTCTCTCTCCTCCTTTCTTTTTAGGAATAGAGACCATTTTTTTATTTGTTTCATTGTTTATTAATTGCACTATTATTATTATTATTATTATTATTATTATTATTAATGTTTGTTATTACTTTTGTTATTATATTATTATTATTAGTAGTAGTAAAAAAATTTCCTTAACATTATTCTTACTATTATTATTATTCTCATCATCTATTTCACTTATACAAAATATATTAAGTAGATTAGTTTTTAGAAATATTTTTCTTTGATATTAACAAGTTACACTATTAGTATCTTGTTATTATTTAGTATAAGATTTTTTTTCTTTAAAATTAATTTATAAACAAATATGTTATTAGGCCTAGGACTAAATGCATCCATTTCCAGTTTTGTTTACAAGCCCTAAAATAGTATTAGATAATTTTATTCGTTATGGTTTCATAATTTAAAATTTTCGTTTGATAAAGATTATTTTGCCGAAATTATTTTTATAATTTTTAAGTATATGTTGGTAATATTTGGAATAAAAAAAATGAGTTTTTCTTTTTTGATATTTTCAAAAATAGCTATATATATATTTACAAAAATCCTTTCTCATTGTGGTTCATCTTATCCCTATCCTCTTACAATCTCGGGCCTCTCTATATCGTCCTTAGCTAAATTGACCCTCTTGGACCCAATGGAACTGTTCGTGCCACCGTTCGTGGTCACCTTGCATAGTTGTTGCATCGAAGTTGCAGTTCGTGCCACATTGAACATCGCACCACACCAGGCAGCTCACCAGACGTCGCAACAGGCAAGTATACCTTGCTAATTAACTGTCATATTATTTATTTTTAGCATTTATTTACTTGTTTCGTATTTGTTATTTGTTATAAACTGCACGTCCACGCCATACTTGGGTGCAAGCGACTTTATTAGTCGTTAATTTATTATATGCATGTTAACTTAGTGTTAGAAAACTACCTTCTTGTTGGGGGATATCCTTATATCTCTTTGGCCATGACACACACCCTACACGGTTGGAGACATGTTGCTAGGGGCACGACTTATTGACTAGCTATCTCTAAAGTCGTGTGACGGATAGATGATCGTAACTACTATGACTAGGGTTTTAGAGACTCAAGCAGTTACAAAACTGGACGAGCAATGGACATGACTTGAACAGTGTAGGAAATATTAGGGGAGGACAGTCGCTAGTGCGTATGGAAATCCAAACAGGTAAACCACAGTCTTCGGATGGAACTGTGGCAATTTATTTGCAGATGCCCTCTGACGTTTTAGACGTTACGGACGGATATAGATGACTGGATGCTAGTTATGTATACATAGCCTAAAATCCCACCCATGCGCATGAAAGTTGTCCTCTAAATTGCACATTAGGTGGTTAGAATCTCCTTTGCATATTTGTATCTATGGTACTCTTTTATATATTATTTTATTATTCTGACAGTTCATATTAGCTTGTTCTTCCTGTATCTTGTTACGTCAGTCTGAGGACCTGGTTTTTCCCCAGGTGTGTGTTCATGTCTTCCGCAGGTATTCTAGCCAAGGTCGTGGTCTTCTCCATTCCTTCGAAGACGATTGTGCTTGGTTCATTTTGCCATTTTTATCGCTCGATTTCTTGTACATTTTTTTCATTGAGATAGTTGGTAGTGGACTTCGTCTCCGCCCAATAATTTTATCTTAAATATTCAAGTTGATTTTTATATTATTATTCTTTTCATTGTGGATGAGATTTAGTTTATCTTGGATTACTACATATTACAGCTTATGTATACATCCAAGACCCTTATACTTCGTATGTATACAGCTGGCATGTCTACGTACTTAGTCCTACGTATTTTGGGACTGGGGCGTTACACCACGTCAAAAGTTTCTGTGTCTGCGATTTGTGTTTGGTGTTTTTAGTTTGTGTTTTTTTCTATGTTCTCTCGCAGGACTCTCTGGTTTGGGGAAACATTTTTCGTGCTTCGTTCCCAACATAAACTATGTGTAATATTTTTTTTCCTATCAAAATAGTGTCTTTCGTATCCTGCAGAAATACAACTGCAGGACATTTCTCTACTTGTGTATAGGATGTTCAAATAATACATGAAGAAATAATTAAATCAGGTCATCATGTTTGGATGGCTACTAATCTTTGAGAATTCATGAAATAATATGCACTTTTGATTATAGAATTAATTGGAATTAATTTTTTTTAGTCTACTGCTTATTATATTAAACTTGAATTGTCTTCATTGTCGATTGTGCAGAGATGCTAGCTATACAGTGATTTATATACTTTTGGAAAAATATATAACGGTAATAAGCAATCATAAAAACAATCATTCTATATATGAACAATTAAGTACAACCATTACTCCGTGGATAAAACCTATCTATCTCATATTTATATCACTCTCATTTTCTACAAAGAATTTGCTTGTTGATCTATAAACCTTGTAGATCTACAAACTTATAATATAATATATTGTATGTTTTCATAAAATTGGTTGATTGTGGTATGAGTCGGTATAATCTTACTAGATTTGAGACTACCCCGTCCAAAGTTGCTCATAAACTTTGTATAAATCAATCTCTTGTATCGTGATGATATTAAAAAGTTTCGGCCATCAACTATATTTGGTTCTTTGGCTTTAACTTACATTATTCTTTGGCTACTAAGGATGTGTATATTGGACTAGCACACGTGCTGAAACATGCGATTGTTTAGTAGCCATAATTAATTATTAATATACTTTATTCCTTCATAAATGAGGAGCCTTTTATTGGTGTAGATGGATCCAAGGAAAATCCAGTAGTAACTAAAGTTCTACTGTTATTTGTCGATTTCTGATCTCTAGATTACTTTTGATTGAGGAAATCATGCATGATTAATCAGTCATAGTTTGGTATTTGTTTTGCTACATTATTTACTTATTCGATATTTTAATGTAATGTATCAGGTTGATGATATAAATATATATAACTGTATGTATTGATTTTGCACTACAGTAATTAATAAGGATATTTTTTTGTAATCAAGAAATATCTAACAAAAAATCATATTTTTATTTTATATGTTGTGAGGTAATTTGCCTAATAATAAAACTATTTATCTCACTATTTTACAAATATTGTTGAATTATTTTTACTAATTTCATAGCATAATTTTACTTTTGTACAAAATGAACATTTGTATTATTTCAGTTACATTTCATGTTAATATGCAAACTAATCCCTATTTTCTTGAAGGTGTTGTGAAAATAAGAAAAGAGAGAAGAAATTGGTAGCCAGAAATCTGTACGTAGCTTTTTTCTCATTGATAATATATAAAGAGGGAATGGAATAGTGGTTGTTGTGGGTATGGATAAAGGGCATCCATATTTGGGTTTATCCAAATCACAACACTCCTCATTGGATGCCCACTTTAATTATTGTATCATTAAAAACTTTTCTAAGGAAAAACCCATCTTTTGGAAAAAGAAAATCCATAGAAAAGAAAAGAGAACAATAATATTCTTCAGGAATATGATTCTTCAGGAATCCATGTGGGTGCGGATTACACTGCCTCGTTAAAAACCTTTCGAAGGAAAAACCCAGTAGAAAAAATCTCAATGAAGGAAAAGACTACAATACGCAACAACATGCTTCAAGATGTCTCCATTAGCATCTTCAGGATGCTTGCATCTACAGGATGCTCCCTCTCAAAAAATTACATTATTTTTCTTAAATCAATTCAAAATAAAAATCAACCCCCAATACAATTTAAATATTACATCTCACCCAACACTTTTTTGTCTATACATTTATACCCATATCCTTATGTAGATGTTGCAAGCTTTATTTGTGATTCCCGAAAGCTCATAACTCCCCCTGATATGTTGAACAGTTAAAATCATAGCCCTGCAAGTTCTCTTATTTGCTCCATTAGTTGTAAGAAAGGTTTGGGAAGATTTTCGTAATATTTTGCTCTATTTATCTCCAAAATACCTGCAGCATTGTTTAGAAAGATATACCTTGTTTGTGATATCCTCGTAAGGAGGATCATGTAAATATTCTACATTTCTATATCTCATTATATCAAAACATAAATTAAAGCAAGAATAATGTGTCATTGAAGTGTCCATGTGTAGATGTATATCAGCAGGTTTACAAAAAATATTGTGATGATTGAATGATAATAAAAAATATTATATTCTTTAGATATGGTACTTCAGGACCCAGAACATGTTCTTTCATTCTTTCGATCGTAACAGATCCCATAGACCTGGGCATTATAGTTTATTGAGTAAATGATAGCTACTCACATTAATCTCTTCACGAGATTTATCTCAATGGAAGGAAGATTATTGTAGGTCTCTTCTGGAGGTTTATCTTTCTAGAGATTATTCGAGGTCTCTTCTGGAGATTTATATTTTCTGTAGTTTATCTCTTATGAGATCTCTTCGGGAGATTTTTGATCTTTTGGAAGATTTTTGATCTCTTCGGGAGATACTATCATATTTTCTCTCTCTTCAGGAGATTTTTCTCTTCAGTTCAGAAGGTACTTCTAATCTCTTCAGGAGATTCTCTTTAGGAGGTATTTTATAGACAACTGTTTTGATGAATCCGTTTAGGGATTTCTTCATAAACTCAATGAGCCTATCACATTCTTCTGGATGGTTTAATCCATATATGGCTCATTTAAAAATCCTTCGGGGATAGAATGGTAATTTTATATCCTTCAAGGATATACCTGAAAATTTAAATCCTCGACCTTCGAGGATATATTTTATCGTCTTGGTTACCGTGATCAGAGAATATATTTATTCATATTCGATTTATGATCATTTCGAGAATCCTTAAGCTAACATTGTACTTATACATTTGGATCTCTATTTGTTACAAACACTCATTCAAAACCTAACATCCTTTTGGGTTTTGTACTATAGGACAAACACCCATTCAAAACCTACCGGGTTTATTCTTTTTGGATTTTGTACTATAGGACCGAACACTCCACGTTTTGCGAGAGATATCGTATCATTTTATTATCCTTTTCTACATTAAAGGATTATTCGTGGTTTGGTGTTATCAATTATTTTTATCACCCTTTTTATTCTCATTCGATAATGTCATCTATGACAAAAATTTTCTTGATTCCAAATTTCTCTTGAACATAGATTTCTTGGGTAACGGTACCTCTTTCTCAGTCTCTTCTGGAATCTGAGGTATATCCTCGTCCGGAGCGATATACTTTGAGAAATTGGATATTTGGTTCATGACATCTTCCGGATCGTCATGAACTTTTTCTCTACAGGAGATGCTTCTTCAGGAGCTGCTTCTTCAAGAGCATTAGGGTGTGTTATATTATTCAACATCTTCTTCTGGAGAGCTGAATATTTAGAATCTTTAGGTCTTACGCATTCTTACTATAGAACTTATTCATTTGATGCCTATATTTGGTTCTTTTGATACTTCTGTTAGAAAATAGATCATAGTTCTTACTATAGAACTGCCTTTATTGGGTTGATACTTCTATTAGAAAATAATTCATAGTTGTATAACTATATATACAGCATAATCGAGTAAGCATCTAATAATTCATTTGTAGTGAAAAGCAAAGGATAATTTATCCAAATTTAGTCAAGATTAAATAAAGTAGAAGTTTGCCATGACATGTTCTTCTGGAATGATGTTTTAGAACGTTCTTATGATTTAAGACATTCTTCTAGAATGATGCTTTACGAAGTTCTTCTAGAACGATAATTCACAACGTTCTTCTAGAATGATAATGTATCTTCTTCCTATCTCCCCCTAACAGCGAGAATTCTGTCTTACTAACGTGATAGATCAAAAAAATCTTATGTCTAGAAGATATAAAAATCTAAGGAGATAAATATATATAAAAAATTCAACATTATAATTTACAAAATGTAGATGTCAAGGTTACAATTTCAAATAATACCAATATAAGCCATCTAAAAAATGCAATTTGAAACTGAAACTATGTTACTAATTATCCAGATATAATCTTCAAGATTGATGGTTTAAAATAACTTATCCTTGAGATCAAGAATGTATGAAGCAAGTTGGTAAGAGATGATCACATGAATTAGTTTTGATAATTCTCATCATCATTGATTTGGGGTAACTTGTCGATCATGTCACAACTTAAAAGTTATAGGATCATTCGGCTTTTTGCTCACAATGGACCCGTAGGATTGAGCTTCTGGCTCAACATAGTATGTGACTTAACATCCCCAATGTGAGCGATGTATATTCCTAGTAAATAGTTGGATAACTATTTAGACAAATTTCTGGTTCTCTTAGACGAATTTTAGTTATCTAGACGAACTTCTGGTTCTCTAGATGAACTGCTGGTTCTCTAGACGAACTACTGGTTCTCTACGCTAGAGATTTACACAAAGGAATTCCTTATTTCATTCGCTAAGAGTTTTAACATGATACCCATTTGTCCTTATTATCTTTAGAACCCAATAAATTTCTTCTGGAATTATGAGAGTATGTATTTGTTGGGTAAATTATGCTCTGCCAAAGCTTTCAATTAATTTGAGCAAGACCAGCTATTGTAGATACTACGTTTGAACTAGTATTATTGTGGGAAAAAAATCCTCAATAATGTTATATAATATTAATGTGCATCCACATATAAGCATAAATTTGCATACCCTTTATCTACTGCCTTGGAATTCATCCACATATATCTTTTATTTATAAGAAAATCATGTGTTCCAAAATTAATTTATCTAACTTGTGATACCATTTTTTACAAGCTTGCTTTGAGCTATATATGGACCCAATCTTAAAAAATCAAGTCCTCTCTCATTTCTCTATAGGTATTCCATAATTCAACATAAAGAGGGACTTGATTCAATAAAAGAGATGAGATGTTTTGTCTCTAATAGTAGAACAACCAAAATTGAAAAATAGTTGGTTGTCATTCAATCAGATTACATAATCAGAAGCAGAATAAATATAACAAGAATTGCTCACAAAATTTGTGCTAATAAATGCAAAAACAATAAGATGGCAGTCCCCATCCTTTGTGAAATAACTTTTGATGCGGCTAACGATAGTACTTTAACCATGCATCATAATGGCATGTTCATTAAAGCACAACATAAGGAGAAAAAATTGATCTCAATTCTAATCATATGAGTCAACAATTTACCATATCCTTTTTTTATTTGTAAACTATTTCAGTCTAAGCTTTATGATACACTCTAGTAATTCTCATTCATATAACTTGCTTCAGAGTATTCGTAGGTTGAATATTCAACAACAAGATAAAATTGCAAAATTCTCATCAATATATGAAATAGTGAATATTGTATTTGTAGGAGTCTCTTACAATATCAAATAGGTAAACCATGTATTATGTACATTTATACAATATACATTTGTACATTATACATTTATACAATATGTATAATTGCATCTTTACGCAAGAACCAACCAAAAAAGTAAGACAACCTACTAGTTGCTACACAAACATTAGAATGGTGCAAAATTTGTGTCTTTCAAAACATAGACTATGTTAAATCTTATCATATGTCATGTGTAGTATAAACAACTTGAACTATGGGAAAAAACTGTCCGAGGGCCCACTCAGAGTATGTAACATCAGAAAATTCGTAAGTAGCTCTTATATACATACGTGATTATGGCTTACAAATTTATTAGTCCAATTGGTAACAGTGGAAGAGACTATATATTAGGCTGATTATTATGTGAATTTCAAATGTTAATTGTAACGTCAAATATCAATTTTTAAGCTTGGATATATCATGTGTAAGGCCAAACAGAATAGGACAGATCAATCATAAACATTGATTCTCTATCATAATAACTCACATATCTATTCAGATGTATAGCATTAACAAAAGATAACAATTGCCATATATAAAACCATTTGTCATTATCTATAAGTATGAGAGAGTAGGATTAATATTATCCATAATATCATTTTTTTGTGCCTTTTATAATCACAACTTATATAACAGATGGATAAACAAGAATCTAAACATTCATAATCATTTAGCTGAATATATCAGCAAGAAGTCATATGAACAATTTTCGTTGACATCAAGTTCAAGATATGGGCCCGATACAACCAACCAGGATATAGTTCATATCATGTTCATTAAGGTTCCACATGATTGGCATATGATTATGTATCTAGTATTTACAATCAGATATAAATATAATGCCAACAAAATTATTTTCCTAATATGCTACAAGCTAAAAGAGAGCACATGACAAATTTACGATTTTGAACAAATATGAAGCACATACCTTTTTTTATCAAAATAAAAAAATATAATATATGAACCTGGTTGGATTATTAGGTGGCGGCCTGAAACTCCTCCTTCCATCCGCTTTCTTCTTGGTTAGAGTATGGTGCTGATAACGTGTTGTGAAAATAAAAAAAGAGAGAAGAAATTGGTTGCCAGAAATCTGTACGTAGCTTTTTTCTCATTGATAATATATAAAGAGGTAATGGAATAGTGGTTGTTGTGTGGGTATGGATAAAGGGCATCCATATTTGCGTTTATCTAAATCACAACAGAAGGCAAAATATTTAAAAATATTTTTAATGTTTAGGAAATAAAAAACATGTTAACTGTGACGGTAGTACAATTTTATTTTGTACTCTCTTACTTTTAACATAATTTATGTAATATTATATATCTCTCATAAGTCAGAAGCATTAAAGACTATGACTTGTTAAGAAAGGCTCCACATGCTAAGGCATAAGGTAAGTAATACAAAGTTCTTCGATCTATTATTCTAAACTTGATATTTATAAAAAAAATTCTTTTTCCAAATTCTTGGACAAAATTGGATGTCGGTGAGATTATAGAACTAACAATGTACAATATGACATTTATTCTGAATTGCTATTACTAAGTCAAAATCAAGAAGTACAAAATTGCTCGAACACGTGGAAAGGTAATTTTTACATTTACAATTCACATATTCTATTCATTTTGATTACTAAGTTTAGTTGGATAAATATATGAAGTCTATGTGCCATTATTCTTTGTTTCAGTATGTAGAATATGGTGATAATGGACAATATTCTTTCCTTGATCGGTTTACATGTTTGAACCTTAAATGACTATATTATCACAATATTAGAATTCTAGTCATAAAAAAAACACAATATTGTTCTGTCACAATATTTAGACAAATTTTGCCTTTGCTTATATTTCGTGACACTATTATTCTTTTGACTCATTAAACAATTTAGTCACAAAAAAATAGTTAGTGAAATTGATTATTCCTTTAAATCTAAAGTTTTAAAAGTTGAGATTATTTTGGGTACAAGCCGAAAAGGTCCTTCTGTCAACCGGACGTAGATAGCCCTAAGCAACACGGTATTTAATCGTCCCCATGTGGATCTCTGCTTGCTGGAAACCGGACCCTACAGCTAAACCAAGTTAATCAACACTTGATAGACTAAAGATTTCTTATGGTTGATTAGCAAAATCACTTAAACTATTATTTTAGTACTTTAAACTGTCATTTTGGCAAATATGGCTAGTAAAGATAAATCTTTAGAGCCATGACCGAAAGATATTGTGTCTTACTTTAAGAGGTGATAGAGTAAGATAATTTTTGACTCACTATCCTAAGGCTTATATCAACAATTACTAGGATCACACATTTTGTTAAATGAATTCTGATGACACAGAGTATGATTTAGGAGTAATCCAAATATCTGGCTTAGTCAAACCAAAAGTTCCTAAAGAAATGTACTACAATTGGTTTCACAAAATTTTAAGTGTTTTTTGAGTCATTATATGACATTTTCTTCGGATATAAAAATACTAAATATCACTAAGATACCGTGTAAGATTTCACCTGTAGAACAACTTAGATAATCATAAGTTGATAGATCCTTATGACAAACTTTCATAGCTAGAAGTATCAAAGAATTTAAAATAGTATATTTAAACATAGTTTGTGCTGAAGTTGATTGGCTCAGATAGCGTACTATATATATCAAATAGATCAAGGCCAATTTTACTTGTGTTATAACTTCATGATATATTGAAACTGAATAGATCAAGCATCTTATTATGCATATATATACATGATTTACATATTTCTGTACCCGACATTTGTTTTAAAATTATGCTAAAAGCATGATCTTGTGAATTCTAAGTTGAACAGGTACCAGCAGATGCATTTCAAGACATTAACTATATAGATAAAAAAATATGGTTCTTGACTATAAATGTCATTAAAGAATTTTATAGATCTCTTGGCAAAGAGTATGTTTACTCTTGACGAAGAGTTTGTCTAGGAAATTAATCCTAGAATCACGAGGGGGATGGCGTTAAGCTCATAAGTGTCACGACCCGTACCCCTTTTTTTTTAAACGGATACGAGACGTGTCCAAGCCAGCCTACGCCGCAGTGTCGGCGGTAGAACGCTGTCACACCCATGAAGATCAAAATCATAAATAATGCTCATTCACATAATTAATTTAACTTACAATATTCACAAGTTTTACATTTGTAGGAAAATATAAACTTGTACAAATAAATGAATGACTACAACTCAACTATCTAGCTAGTCTCTAGGCTTTTGTCTGCAATATTCCCGTCACTCCCCAAGCTAAATGAATCCACGGCTAACCTAAAAAATGTTGGTTTCCAGTCAGGAATGGAACGAGCACAATTCACTGAATGCAATTTCAAATAAAAAAATGACTATAAAACAAAGGTTAGGCATCAAATCATGAGTTTTGAAACTAAACAGTAAATACGAAAAACCAATAGCAATAAATAGACACAAAATACTGTCCCCAACTGTTAGAAGTACCGTTGATATGTGATCAGTCTGGGCCACTACACCGCACGGTCTACGATGTCTACTTGCAGAAAATAAGCACTGTCTACGATGTCTACTTGCAGAAAATAAGCACTGTCTACAATGTATACTGCAGAAAATAAGCACTGTCTACAATGTCTACTTGCAGAAAATAAGCATTATCTACGATGTCTACTTGTAGAAAATAAGCACTGTCTACGATGTCTACTTGCAGAAAATAAGCACCGTCTACAATGTCTACTTACAGAAAATAAGCACTATCTACGATGTCTACTTGCAAAAAATAAGCACTGTCTACGATGTCTACTTGCAGAAAATAAGCACTGTCAACAATGTCTACTGCA